>JAJSOF020000005.1:6072906-6602906 GCA_025594305.2 Periplaneta americana
GTGGTAATAGTAGTAGTAGTAGTGGTAATAGTAGTAGTAGTAGTAGCAGTGGTAATAGTAGTAGTAGTAGTGGTAATAGTAGTAGTAGTAGTGGTAACAGTAGTAGTAGTAGTAGTAGTGGTAACAGTAGTAGTAGTAGTAGTGGTAATAGTAGTAGTAGTGGTAATAGTAGTAGTAGTAGTGGTAAAGTAGTAGTAGTAGTAGTGGTAATAGTAGTAGTAGTGGTAATAGTAGTAATAGTAGTAGTAGTGGTAATAGTAGTAGTAGTAGTAGTAGTAGTAGTAGTAGTAGTGGTGGTGGTAATAGTAGTAGTGGTGGTAATAGTAGTAGTAGTGGTGGTAATAGTAGTAGTAATAATAATAATAATAATAATAATAATAATAGGCATACTTTATTGCTAGAACAAGATACATATTGTTTTTTATATAATAATCACTCTAGCACCCTCAGAAAGAGTAAGTTACATACCCGTGTTCGATTCCCGGACCAATGAACCTTCCTGTGGTTTTTCTGTGGTTTTTGACAGTTATTTAGGCAAATGTCGGGTTGGAAATTTCATTGCCATGATCCATTTCCCTTTCCCTACCGTTTAGAAAAAGAATTTAGAATTCATATCATTCATTTCTTCACCTGATTCCATAGACATATTCAGGTCAAGACGCATGTCTAAGGGCCCCCCCTCTCCGCAACCGTTTCTGGGTTCCCAACCTTCCGCAGTATCTTTGCCAGGATTTATTCCTTAAGAGCACTTCCAAGGGCGCTTCGACACCTTGGAAGGGCCGTTGGAATAGATCCTGTACTGTTTGGTCACTTTGGCGGTATGAACTTAGAGCGGGGAGTTGGGGGCTCTCATTGGGTGAGCGAGTGAGGGGTCACATGCGGCCAGTGGGCTGGTACACCTCATTCTCATTCATCTCTTAACAATAGGCCTCAGTATGGCCGACGTGCAAAACGTCGTCTCTAACTCGTCCCTAACCACCGTTACCTAACCTAACCTAATCTAATCTTATACACCCTTGCTCAGGGGGCATTCCATATAAATTAAAGACATTTTATTAAATATCAGAATAAAAAGTAAAACAAGAAAGAAACACAGATATCACAATAATTGAAACTTTAAATTTTCTCTCTAAACAGTAATTTTTGATTGATTTTTTTTTAAATAAGGAGCATTAGCAAATTGTATGTTTGGGAATTTATCTATTATCATGTTATAAAACCTTGGACCGAACTTGCTACTGTGATTATATGCTACAATTGTGGTATATTTTAGGTTCTATCAAGCATATCTTGTCTGATCTTTTGGTTTCATATTTATGTGAATATAATTATGTTAAATATATTTCGGTTTTTGTGTACGAAATTCAATAATACATATGTTATAAATTTGATGGATATGAAATGCTTTAAATTCTGAATTCAACAGTTCTGAGGATAATCAAGAGGTTTATTAAGATATATTTTTATTATTCTTTTCTGTAGCAGAGTTATTGGCATGAGGGAGGTACTATAAGCACTACCCCATCCTACAATGCCGTATTGTAATATAGTTTGTACTAATGCGAGGTAAATCAGTCGTAAAGTATTGACAGTCAAGTAATTTCGTAGAATACTAAAATAGTAAATATTTTTTCTTAATCTATTGCACAGAAAAAGAACATGTGTAACCCAACGTAAGTGTTGGTCGATTATTATTCCGAGATATTTAACTTGAGGAGATTCATTTCGAATAGGACAGTTACAACTATTAGAAGAACAATTTGTATGGTTTTTTAAACACAAGAACGAATCAGGAGAATTCATACCAACAGATTATGTAAGCCCTAATTGTGTATTAATTTTTCCTTCTACTTTCTTCCGCATAATTCTTTACCATTTACTACTTTCCCTCTCTTTTTTCTTCTTCTCTCTTTTGCTTATATTTATTCTTTATTCTATCTTCGTTGTTCCACTCCGTTTTCCTTTTCTGATTCTTTTTCATCTCTCCTTTCTAGTTTTTCTTTTGCCTTCATGTATTTATTAATTCACATAATCATTTTCTTATTTTTGCTTCTTTTCTTCTCTCTCCTATTCTCTTTTTTCATATCTTTCCTTCCTTTATTTCCTTGATCTGTAGTTATTAACGACGCTGTATCAACTACTAGATTATTTGGCGTCGATGGGATGAGTGATAGCGAGATTCTTTATCTATCTGTCTATCTATCTATCTATCTATCTATCTATCTATCTATCTATCTATCTATCTATCTATCTATCTATCTATCTATCTATCTATCTATCTATCTATCTATCTATCTATCTATCTATCTATCTATCTATCTATCTATCTATCTATCTATCTATCTATCTATCTATCTATCTATCTATCTATCTATCTATCTATCTATCTATCTATCTATCTATCTATCTATCTATCTATCTATCTATCTATCTATCTATCTATCTATCTATCTATCTATCTATCTATCTATCTATCTATCTATCTATCTATCTATCTATCTATCTATCTATCTATCTATCTATCTATCTATCTATCTATCTATCTATCTATCTATCTATCTATCTATCTATCTATCTATCTATCTATCTATCTATCTATCTATCTATCTATCTATCTATCTATCTATCTATCTATCTATCTATCTATCTATCTATCTATCTATCTATCTATCTATCTATCTATCTATCTATCTATCTATCTATCTATCTATCTATCTATCTATCTATCTATCTATCTATCTATCTATCTATCTATCTATCTATCTATCTATCTATCTATCTATCTATCTATCTATCTATCTATCTATCTATCTATCTATCTATCTCTGTCCGTCCGTCTGTCCTAGTGGAGTTAAGACCATCAGGCCTTCTCTTCCACAGCACCAGAAATGCAATACAATTACAAGCAAAATTATACATAAACATGCAAATTAATCTAATATCCGAAATGAATTTAAAAAAAAACCTCTACTTTTAGGCTAAAAAACGAAATAGTCGTATGGGAACTGAATTAAAAGTAGTACGGAAACTCTGATATAGGCTACAGAAAGTGTGAAAAACCCCGCATTCTCGCTGAGCTAGTATGATTCAAGCCTGGCGGACGCAGAATAGAGGAAGACTGTTATTACATCGCGTGGGCAACGTGTTTTGCAGTCTGGACAGGTTGTCCAGACAGATACACTAAGGCGATTATTTATGTGATGAAACAAATAATTGAGAAGTAACCGGTTTTGCATTTTGTGAAAAGTGGGAAAACAGTTAAAACTCAAAAAATGAATTATCACTCAAGTACATATAATGATAACACAAGTATTTTATTAAAAACCATGAAAATGTTTTCACAGCAGGAAAGAAGCAACCTGAGTGACATTTACTGCAGACGAAATTAGATATATAACAGCTAGAGTAAAATTAACTCAGCTGAGTTAGTGTGTTAAAGCGAACGTTCCACTCTTCCTGGCATCGTAGTGTAGGATGGAGAACTATTCAAGAGTGCAGGTGATCCTGATGGCTGGGCTCATATGTCTACATTTTGTTCACTCGTCGAATCTCGTCGTGGTCACAAGCAAAGGAAAAGTGAGGGGGACAATTATGGTGTCAGTTAGAAGCAACATGACGTTTTATGGTTTCATGGGAATCCCATATGCCAAACCACCGCTAGGAGACCTCAGATATAAGGTATGTTCAGGACATTAATATTATGTACAGGGACATCATTTTATTTTTACTTCAATTTTTATTTTAATTTAATTTAATTTAATTTATTTAATACTTTACACTTGAGCTACATTAGGCATTGCAGCCCGAAAGAGCAGAAGCTCGTGCTCGGGCGCAGTTCAGATCAGTTACACAAAATATATCACAAAATTAAGAGAGTTCATTGAGCACAATAACATTAATAAAATACATACAGCATGTAATAACAGTGTCTATATACAAATAGAAAATACAAAAGTGCATGAACATTAGAGTATCAATTTTTAACTCAATTAGCTTAAACAATTAAATAATTAATCTGATTTCTTTCTTAAATGTATGTGTGTTAAGTGTACTTAGCTCAGGGTAAGCTCTAATTAATGCATTATATATTTTGGGTCCAAAATTTCTGCTGTGTTTTAATCCAGGTGTTCTGTGGCATTTGGGAGTATTTAGAAAGAAACTGTAGTTTTGTCTCGTATGGTATTCATGAAGATCAAATTTAAATTTATTGTGGTTTTTATGGAAGTAAATCAGCAATGTTTGTTTATAAATTTGTTCTAGATTTGATACATAAATTCCTGAAGAATTAATTTTGTTGGGTAATCAAAAGGTTTATGTAGACAAATTTTGATAATTCTTTTTTGGAGCAAATTTAAAGGATGGAGAGTCGATTTTGCCATTCCTCCCCAACCTAAAATACCATACTGAATTATTGATTGAAACAGAGCTAAGTACACAGTACGCAGAACATAAACAGGTAAATAAGAGCGTAGAATGGGAAATTTGTGGATTGTTTTACGCAATCTGTTACACAGGAAGGAGATATGCTTGTCCCATTTTAAATGTTGGTCAATAATAATGCCTAAATATTTAACTTTTGAGGATATACTCAAAGCGTTACACGAGCAAGTAGGTAGGTTACAATCATGTATTGTTATACTTATATTATTATTCATTTTTAGTTGCTCAAGGCCATGTGATGTTAATGAAAATGGTATTAATTTCGTAACCTGTTTGTTATTGTACCTGAGTTTTTGAATGTAGCCTACTTTACTCCCACCCCCGCTACTAGTAAACTTCCAACCGTTCTCTACACAGAATCAAGACCGCGTATGCAGTCCATGTCGCCTTACGGTGATAGTAAACTGAACTTAGTGAGTATAGTACGTTCCAGAAATATGTTCCCGTTTTCCAGTGACGAAAGACCTTTCAATATTGAATCAATATTTTCGCACAGGTACTGTTGTCCGTTTGCCTACGTCGCATCTCGGTTTCCCCCACCCGATTCTACTCGCCCCTCTGTAAAGGCTAGTGGCTGGGCTGTCTTAGCTCTTTTCTGAAAACATTAATCCGTTGGTTCCATGTTTGTGTTTTGGTCAGATAGGCTTACTGTCTTCGATTGTTGTCTACGTGAGGCGTGTATGTGTTCAAGTAGGTAAATTGTATAATTTGGAGTAGAGTAATCACCTCCCTCCCCACTGAGTCTTCAAGCTGCGTCAAGCTCGCCTCTACAGATAAAGTTAGTGTTGAATGTGTAAAAATGTGCTTCTGTCATTTTACAAGTACTTAATATTAATGAAAACATTTCACTCACAGAAATGCTACTAGCTGTGCAATAACGATTCATCATTCAGCTCTAAACAAAGTGTTCTCGGCAGGTAATCCGCCGTGGTTATGACATTTCCAGTACTGACAACTGAAAGACTAGTTTATTCCCTTCTCTTTTCTCCCACTACTAGGGCCACAGAATCTATTATACGGGACTCACATTACCGGTCCTGAAAAATAAATGTATCAACTGTTACTCACTCCAAAGCTACTTGAAACCACGCCCCTATTCTAATCTGTCTCGCCTTCAAGAGGAACAGTCCAGTCTTTTCTTCATATTCTCTATTCCCCATGAGGCCAGGACATGCATCTCCGACTTAGCATCGAGAGTGGTAGATATTTTCTCTAGAGATTTTCTTTTTTTTTTTCACAATTGACTAAATGGATATACCATTAGAAACCCTTATCGTAGGTTTTCTACACTTAAAAAACCCTTACCCTCATATATAATTATAATTCCATTGTTCGATCTAAATTAGAGTATGCTGCTGTTATCTGGAACCCAGTTACTAACAAATATATTCTGTTACTAGAAAAATTCAAAATAAATTTCTAAAATGGTTGTATTACAGACTTTATAATGATTATCCTACCTATGAGAGTTATGCTGCAATGCTTCAACATTTCCATTTCACTAGTTTGCAAATTAGACGAAATTGTCAATCTTTAAACTTTCTTTATAAAATTATTAACAATAAGTTGAACTGTGTTGGTTTATTTTATTATATAACATTATATGCATCTAAGCTTAAAACGAAAGTTCGAAATTTATTTTACATACCAAGGACAAATACTGAATCCCACAAAAATTCCCCAGTTTTCCAAATGTTACAGTTATACAATAAATTACATCCTCATCCGAATGTTGATATTTTCAATATGAATTTCTCTAGATTCAGAATTATTTGCTATCATATTTTACATAATATTGTTGTTAGTTAATTTGAAGCTACTTTCACACCTTATTTCAATTTCTCTTTTTTCTTTCTCTTATTTCTATTTTGTTTCAGTTTTTAATAAGTGTATGTTTTCTTTTCCTTGTTTATGTTTTATAAATTAATTTGTTAGTCGTGAACATTGTAATTGGGCTTTGCCTGTTATGTTCATCAACAAATGAATAAATAAATAAAATATACTAGCTCTACTTAAGGGGAGGGGCACGGGCAGAGACCACCCTCACACACAGGTCGCTTGGATGAGCCCATTGTGCTACTCGGAATGGAATAATGTGTATGCCCTAAGACTTTTCCGCTCTATAGATTCCCTTAAGGGTAGACCCGGTTGTCGAGTTGGTATAATGCTAGCCTTCTATGCCCAAGGTTGCGGGTTCGATCCCGGGCCAGGTCGATGGGGTGGATAAATATATAGGATGCGAAACTGCAGTCAGCACCATCTGGCGGCGGGGAGCTGCAATAAGATGATCAGCGCCCAACGTCGTAGGTGATGAACATTAGAACTATGTGTTGGGTACATTACCCAGAGTTCTCTATTTATCCGTTCGAGATATTGCTCGAGGAGTCGAGATGGCAGACAGAAACTTGCTAATAAATGAACATAAAGTGATACTACGTGTGTGTATAAGCAGTGATGTTTATGGACGATGTAAAATAGTGTTGTTGAATGTATTGTAAAGTAATAGTAATATAATAAATTGAACTATCTAAGTAGTTCTTGCAGACTTTTCCATTGCGCTGTACAATAAATACCCAAAGAATACAATCCCAATTATCTAACCTTTTGCTTTCTTTTTTGTCTCTGTCTGGTTATATTTTAATCGGGTAGTGTAAAATACATAGATCGTCTCTTTTATCTTCCTGTTGGCTCCGGTAAGAATTTTCAGTAGAAGATGCTGTGAGGAATAAAAATGTAAATGTTTTATTTTAAATTGGGTTAGTTTTGAATATCGATGAGGGTGGGAGGGAATACTTTCTGCACAGTTTAACATTTTCGTCACCAGGTGCGCTGCTAAATGCACGGAGTAATTACTTTTTTCGCTACTTGGTGCGCTGCTAGCTGTAATAACACCCCTCCTCCCAACAGGTGGCAGCAAGGTTAATTTCTACAACAGCGCCTCTAGTATGTGTTACGGGAAACTCAGTAAGTTTCGCATCCTATTATATATTCATCCATGTCGATGGCATTTAAGTGTGCTTAAATGCGACAGGCTCATGTCAGTAGATTTACTGGCATGTAAAAGAACTCCTGCGGGACAAAATTCCGGCACATCCGGCGACGCTGATATAACCTCTGCAGTTGCGAGCGTCGTTAAATAAAACATAACATTTAACATCCCCTTACGGCGGGCCCGAACTCTCCTATGGCCTGCAGGATTCGATTAGCTTTCCGCGTAGACATCGCTGCGGTTGCTTAACCTCGGTTCAGTTAGGTACCACGAACCCAGAAGAGAGCCCGCTATACATAGCACTATCACCAGCAACTAATGACTAGGGAGCGGACTTTTATGTGCTAAAAAAATTTAAATATATTTATTTTTTATGTGCTAAAAAGTACGAAAATATTTGCTAAAAATAAAAAATATATATATATATATTTTTTTAAATATGACAAAAATACCTTACTTAGCTTGAAACAAAATGTTACTATAATCTTTTCGCTGTAAGAAAAATCCTAATGTAAACAATACCACGTGACTGAAGTAAGGTTTCATTGGCCGCTGTTTCGCGCCATAGATTCTCAGTACGTGTCCCCGCCTACTGTTGTACATTCTGTTCATGTTAAACATTTCCAGTTACTCGTCAAGTAGACCTAACCTCAATTCTATGCATTCGTTTGCTTAGGAAACATTTACTTTATATTTACTGTAATTAAATTATTTTAAACTTACGTGTACGGTCAATCGCTGTCGGACAAAGGAGTTATTCCTTCCAAATCGGAGTCGTCAGAACTATCGCCGGCAGGATTTATGACGAGACGGTCCACAACAGCGTCAGTTATCCCTTCCAGCTGGAACATGCGGTCTTCCTCCTTTATCACGTGCTGGATTGCACCTTGCCACCTCTCGGCCGTCACTTCAGAT
The DNA here is from genome assembly GCA_025594305.2 of Periplaneta americana. Lineage (NCBI taxonomy): Eukaryota > Metazoa > Arthropoda > Insecta > Blattodea > Blattidae > Periplaneta > Periplaneta americana. The sequence continues at coordinate 6,081,251 of JAJSOF020000005.1, forward strand.
AAACCTGAGACTAACAATTCTCGAACTTCAGGTAACTTGAAGGTTTTATTATTCCTTGCTACGAAACCTTTTACCTGACTCCACACGAGTTCAATGGCATTTAAGAAACTATGATACGGTGGAAGACGTAGAACAACATGACCCGCACTTTGCTGATTCATCCACGACATACTTACTGAACAGATCACTGTACTTTGCCACCAACATCAGAAGATCATCTTCACAAACACTGGGATCGAATTTCTCGTTTTTATTTTCCAGCCAGTTTACAATATCTTTCCTAAGCCAAGATCGAGTGGGTCGACGCTCGAGTTTAACACTATGATACGGAGCGTTATCAATCACAATTACACTACCGGGATCAAATTTCGGGAGAACTCCTCTAAACCAATGGTTAAATACTTCTCCATTCATGTCTTCATGATAGTCTCCAGTCTTTTTTTGATTCGAAAACCAGTAGCCCGCCTTCAACAAACCCAGTATCACTTCCGATATGAAAAATTATCAATCTTTTACCTTTCGACGTAGGATTCTTCACTCCTGTTGAGAGGCCCGAAAGAAATGCTTGTTTCTTACTTTTAACTTTATCGTCTACCCAGACTTTATTGATAACGTGGCCTTCGTTTACCCATGTCTCGTCGAGGTAATATATCTTTCTATTTTCATTCCTGTATTTCCTTATTGTCCTCAAGTAACGTCTTTTCCATTGGATAATGTCTTCCTATCAATAATTATATTCACACGATTTCTTTTTTCAAACTCAAACCCTATATCTTTAAGAATAGTGTGTAATGTAGTTTGTTTCAGATTAGGTAATGTGGGGTCACTGTTAACACAAGTGTAGGCGGCTCATTTTTAAGAAAAAGCTGTGAACTTTTGAACGAAAAGCACTTTTCACAAAATCATCGCATTGTCCAATCACGGGTTTATCACTCTTCCTCTTCTTACCTGGTGTTCTTAGTTCACCTGTTTCTTCTTTTTCTTTCCGAGCCATTAATGTGCTGGACACGGACACTCCGGTAAATGCAGACGTTAATGACGCGATCTGCTTAATAGGTAACGTTGGATTCAACTCACTTAACTTATTATATACATTTAAAACTATTTGTTTTTCTCCGCTTTTGAGAGATTTTCCACTTTTATGTTTAATAACAGAAGCCATACTTCAGTACCACGTGCTTACGTGAACTACGAGCTCAAGTGACGCCAGCTTGTTACAAGAACAGACTACCTCGGTATTACTGTTGGTATTCATCCGCGTTCATAGTAAATAACAAAATATAAAAGTAGCTTTTCTTTTACATATCGTTTTACATATGAGTGAAGTTATATGTTTCATCGTGTTTAACAACTAGAATTCAATTTTTATTTTCAAATAATACAAGATTGTGGTTTCCAAATACGGACTATATTTTCCTGCGTCGTGTGAGTGTTTCGACTAGTAGCCAATCACGATATGACAGCCACGTGCTTATGTTTACATGAGGATTTTTCTTACAGCGAAAACAGTATAGGTACTTACCAACCACACTTGAGTGCTAGTAGTTGTCCGAAAATTGCAGTGAACAACAAAGGTCATCTCCAAATTCTCCATCACAAATGCATGCCCATTATCTCTGAACAACGACTTATACTGTGAAAACGATCTTTCCACATCACAGGACGTCAGGCGTGCATATTTAAAGAGAGGAATGTCACAAACACAAACACCGTCAATTTCACCTACAGGCACACCCTCCAATACTTGAGCAACGTTACACATTTTTATATCCACTGTTTTGCCGTGAATGCACACGTGAAGCAGCGGCAATGTGCTTGTTGCCAGGGTTACCTGAGAGCTCTGATCTGCACTTACTGATTTACCACATAGTTGGCAAAATAACACTTTTCCGTCGGTAGTAAAAATGTTTTAAATTCATCTACATATTGCTGTAGACGCGATCTTAAACTCGATTTGATTTTAGGCTAATATACACACGTCTTAACGTAAAAAAATGTTTCTAGCTACTGACTGACAATGTCGGAGAAAAGCTTCCTATAGCGACGCCACCACGTCTACACTGCGCAGCTTATGCTTATGGTCCGATAACGGGGAATCACAACAAGATGTATTTCCTCACTTCATAGACATGAGCGAGAGGCTAGAGATTTGTTTAAATTAAATAATGTTTATACCCGAGCTCTTATCTATTGTGTTTCACAAACAAAGCGCGGAATGAAGTCATCTTCAACAACAATAAACATTCCTAATTATGTGTTGCAAAATCTCTCCTTGTCCATAGTATCGCCTCAAGTTCTGAGAACTGCTAGGCAGCATATCAGTGTTATTCTCTAATAATAACACTGATATGCTGCCTAGCAGTTCTCAGAACTTGAGGCGATACTATTACGAAAATGGATCACGGATACACCACACAGCCCATAGAAACACGAAGCAACCAAGAATTCTTAAAAAGACAACGTATTTCTGGGTGATATAATTGATTTAGTTTTAAAATATTTATAAGTTCTTGTAAAAAAAAATTATTTAAGTAAAAAAATCTTCAAGATTTATGTGTATATAATAGATTTCCTGTAAATATGTATTTACATATTTTTTTGTGAAAATGTGTGTTTTTATGTGACATAAAATTCGGGTTTTAAACTTGATACTTGACATTCGGAATTTTTAACTTTGTTAATTGCGTTTTATCACACGCAAGAAAAATATTTAATTACATAGGAATCCGCTCCTTACTAGTGACCACTTACGCTGGGGTCCAAGTTCGATACCGGCTAGTAACCGACTTTACATCGGACGCGAACGGGGGAACGAAACGGAGATGATGAAAGAGAGGATCTGCTGATGAAGTGGATAGCACTGGTGGAATGATGGAGAAAACGGGAGTACCCCGAGAAAACCCTCTGCAACGTCTGCTTTGTTCACCATAAATTCCATCGTGAGCTGTTCGGAATTCGAATCCAGGCCACTAAGATGAAAGGCCAATGCGCTAGTAGCTACTTGAGGCACTCCCTGTCTCTGATAGAGGGCACAAGACAAAATCTGTCGGTAATTGAATAACCAGTGCAATTGAAAGCGTCGTTAATACTAATCACCCCTTCCTCGGAACACAAGACATTCAGTGAAATTAGGCCTTTTTGCTTACCTTACAGCAGTCTTGCGATGGTGACTAGTAATTTCGAGCGAGAGCTCTTTTATGCCCGCTGCGCGCGCGCGGAGCTCTTTTACCTGTAAACATTGCTAAAGGATGTACAGATCTTAGAACACAGCGCTTCATGACGGAACGGAAGCGCTTAAAGCTTTCAAGGAAGAGTGGAAGATACAATATTTATGCTTCGAACATGGTGATGAAGTCCAGCGTTTGTTGTGTAAAAAATATATCATTTGCAAAAAAAAAGCAACATAAAACGGCATTATGAGACGCAACATGAAAAAAAATATACATAGGCATTATTCAGGAGAAGAGAGAGATAAATTGACTTCGGAATTGATATCGAAGGTAAATTAATTTACATTTGGGTCAGTAGATTGTATTTACATTCCTTTTATTTCTTTATTTTAAATGTATTGTTGATGTTTTATTTGTTGCTTGTTTCTGGATATTTACTTTTGTTAGACTACGTGTTTCTTTAATTTAGAAATAATATTTTATCTTTGATTGCACTTTAACTTATACTATTACTAAGCTCAAAAAGCTAATTCACTTTTATTCCAATAACTATTTTCAAGATTTTTAGCAAACATGAACTAAACATTTTGAAAACTTTGATGCAAGGAGCTTTTTTAGTAACGTCAATATAAAATATACTTAAAAATATAATTTCAAAACTATTAGACTTAATTGCACCAAATTTTGTACAGATGATATTATTATAGATCTGTTTATATAGTTTAAATTTCACAAATTTTGGCCTAAAATTGTAGAAGTTTTAAAAATCATACATATCCCTTTAAATGATTGACCCCAAAAATTACGATGGCTCTCAATATCTTAATTTAATCAATTTGTTTTTTCGTGTTACTGCATCTCACAAATCACTCTAAGAAAACTCATTACATAATCACGACTGGAGAGTAAGGACTACATTTTCACAATCACACAATCAATATACTCTATTTCAATCAATATTGTCATTATTATTTTTACAACAAATACTCAAAAATACTTAGAGATCACATACTCGAGCAGGTAGACCCTATTAGTTTCTCCTAACCAATGAAGTGAAGTATTTACATAATAAATAATTGCTTTTAACAAGAAAATTGTTTACAAATAATTAACTTTTCCTATTTCTCTTTTTTTTGTTCCTAAAAACCCTTCCCTTTGCGATTTGTTTATATACAGTGGCTCCCTTTAATATTCGGTTCGTGATTAATTTTACAGTATTTTGTTATTGATGTTTTGTTCTGCGTTGAAGTGAACCTGCATTTCGTTGCAGATAGAACATTTAAACACTTTGTACATAATGTTAAAAAAATTTACATCGAAAGTTTAATATTTACGATGTAATAACAAATAATCGCTAAGTAACATCAAAGTTCACCCTCTTTAATATTCGGTTTTGATTTATTTTCTTCCAATCTAAGGCACGTTTTCTGCTGACAGTATTGTAGGGTTCAGTAGCGAACGTGCAATCATTCGGTCTACACGTTGTGCACAGCTCAGGCGAGGTGGAGTACAGGTCGTAAAATGGGTCGCAAAGGAAAAAGCACAACTTTTGAACAGCGACAACTTGTGATCTATCATCACGAAAAAGGGCTAAAATACACAGAAATAGCCAAAATATTACGTGTGAGTAAGAGTACAGTTGGGGATATAGTAAGAAGATACAAAAACGAAGACAGAATCGAGTCCATACCACAAAAAGGGCAGCCAAAAAAATTAACTGAACGTGAAGAACGCTCCATCCTGAAGAAAATAAAAGAAAATCCTCGACAAAGTGCAACGAAAGTTGCAGCATATGTTCGTGAGGAGTTTGGCAAGCAGGTAGGTGCCGAAACAATTCGAAGAGTTTTGAGGAAAAAGGGGTTTAATGGGAGAGTATGTAGGAAAAAACCTTACATAAATTAAATAAATAAAAGGAGGCGGCTTCAGTTCGCAAGGGAACATGTCCATAAAGAGGAAAAATGGTGGGACGATGTGATATTTGCTGATGAAAGTAAATTTAACGTCTTTGGGTCGGATGAACAACAGTATGTATGGCGTAAGAAAAGTGAAGAACTCGAAAAAAGAATCTGTTGCCAACAGTGAAACATGGTGGGGACAACGTCATGGTATGGGGTTGTATGTCTGCAGGTGGGGTTGGTGAACTTGTTTTTATAGAAAAAGGATGGATCAGCATGTGTATTTGGACATTATGAGAAACAATTTAAAACGAAGTGCAGAGAGTCTAGGGATTAAAGATAGTTTCAAGTACTATCAGGACAATGATCCTAAACACACAGCTGAAAAAGTGCGTTTATTGCTTCTATACAACTGTCCAAAGGTAATCCGAACCCCAGCACAATCACCGGATTTAAATCCGATTTAGAATTTATGGGAGGAACTTAATCGCAAGATCAAACTCCTATCACTTCAAAGACAGAACTGAAACGGAGATTAACGGACGAATGGAGGAAAATTAGTCCCCAATTTACTACGAAGTTATCCAGGAGCATGCCAAGGCGTTTGAGGGCTGTTTTGAGGCAAAAGGGGTATTCAACAAAATATTGAATTGAACAAACCGAATATTAATGAGGCACTATGTTCTATCAGAATAATGTAATAATGTTCATAATTTTTATTTATTTAACAGAGGAGATTTTTTTCATTTTGTTGTAAATCTATGTGATTTAACAGAGAGTATACTTTTGCTTTTATTATAGTGCACACTTTTATTTTCATTAATTTTTTTGAAAATAATTAGTGTATTTATTTTAATCTTACATGCCAGTCAAACCGAATATTAATGGGAGCCACTGTATGTACATGTATATTAAACAAATGAATAATTAGTCCTATTACATAGCCAGAAATTTAGTAACGCAAGTTATTGTAATGATTGCTGCCTTTATTCGCTGCATGTGCTGTACATCCCTGTTGTCTACGTTACGACGCTATGTAGTGGATGCGCTATGCGCTCGTGATCAAGGTCGAGCTCTTCTACTATGATTGGGAGCTAATATCGTCTCATCCCTGCCTTACAGGCTCCTTTACCAGCTGATCCGTGGGATGGAGTGAAGGACTGCGTCACCGAGGGTTCTGTCTGTCCACAAGAAACCTTCAATGGGTCATACTTCGGAGATGAAGATTGTCTGTTCCTCAACGTCTATACACCAAAGGTCAGTACTACTGTTACACAAATTTCATTGTTAGCCCAAATAACACCTAAATTCGCGATACCCTGAGTATTTTCACTACATGCAAAAGTTCATAGCGTTTTCCCGCTATGAAAAAAGTTTCTATTTGAGATGAATAGAAGAGAGAAATTAGTCAGTAATATTATATTCTCCTACGTCATCCGGAATCTTTTACCGAGGAAAGACTCATCATGCCATGTTTGTGTGTACACAATGGAGAAGCTCACGCGTGTGTATTCCTAAAAAGAATAAAACATGTTTCGGAATATAGAAGAAATGTTGCTTAAAATGCCAGAATTCATAGTGAAGAACATAAAGAAAGTTCCTAATCTTAAGGGTTTGGAATAGAAAAATAATGATGGTCTATGTTCAGTTGCTACAAAAATAAATAATATAAACAAAGATATGTGCCAGCTGTTACAACATACGAAGTGTAGTTAGTACATAACAAATGGTCACCAATTTCTTTCAAAGGTTTAATTGAAGCCCATTTAAGATTGATTAAAAAATTTAACATGTAATATAATTATTACAGTATTAAATCACACATTTCTTTACGAATATAGAATCAGATATGACTATCTTGCATGTGGGCTATTCCATATCAAATCGATCAGTAAAAAATCTCGCATTTTTTAATACTCTAATTTTTCCCTATTTATACAAGATGCTGAGGGCAGTGCATTTTCAAAAATATACTATCGAAAGTCAAACGGTTTTCGTACTATTGAGCGACAAATTTAGAGTATTTTATAAAAACAAGCCTCTTTCAGCGCTCAGAACTCTGGAACCATTTACTGCAGAACATTGAACGAGAGCTCATTTTGAAGCTGACATTTGGTAGGTTATGTTAAGAAGTAATACTTATTTTTATTGTATACAGAGAGACAGATAATCTGATTTTACTTACTTTTAGGCTTTTTGCCAATTTGTAAAAATGTAAAAAAATTGAGAAAAAACCTTGCATTATTAAGAGGGGTTCGGCATTGTTTGCTTAGTGTCACGGCAATAAGTTTCGAGGGTATTAAATAGATTATTTTCACAAGCCTGAACTTAAACGGTGCAGTACCGCACGCACTGGCCGAGAGCTGAAGATAAGCGAGCGTTGGGTGTCATTTTACTCCTGTGTTTATGAAAACTTGTGATAAAGCTAGCCCAGCTATGCGCTACTAGACGAAACATCACGTGTTTGTCTCCTGGCCTTGCTTGTCTCGGCTAGCTCCCGCCTCACAGTCAGCTGGTTAGTTCACGCGCGTACTATTTATTTTCTTTATTTGATATTTTCAATACTTTCTTATCAACGTTGCACCAGTAAAAAATGTGTTTATTTCTACTTTCAATGCGGAATCTAACCATATATTTAAAAATATTTTTTCCTTGGCAAAGGTGTCCTAATGAAGAAAAATAAAAATTTCTCCATTTCCATAAAAAGTAAGAAAAACTGTTTACATGTCAATATAAACTTTAATTTCTCAGCATCAAAATAAACCATGATTTTTGATCATTGGGTGAAAGGGTTTCGAGCCACAACAGTTTAAAGTTGCTAATTTTATGAAAATACGATAAATTTAAATATTTTAAATTTAAACACTATGAAGTTCTGATGCCTCAAACTTTGCACAAAGCATTGTATCACAGTTGTCAACGGACAGAAAAAGTTTCATTGTATTTAAAAATTTCAAGGTCAATTTTCTCTATATTTCGGTCGATTTGAGATGGAATAGCCCATATGTACAAAGTAAAGGTCAAACTTTAAACATTCTAGAATCCATAGAGATTTATAAAGACAAAATTACAAATAAACTTAATTAAAATGATGAAGCTCCAATCGACAATAACATTCTCATTGACCTGTGTATTGCTTTGCAATTTGACCAGCGTAGTCATAACACACGCCGCATTCAGTCTCTACCCACACCGGCGTCGCATCTCAGCGAACACCAGCTGGTATGTCGTAAGTATTCATTCCGTACGATGGCCGTTTTCAATTCTAAACAGATTATTAAACTTTAATTTCACATTGTAATTTTTGAGTAACGTTATATCAAGAGATTATTCTCTTACAGATGACCACTGAAAATAGGATCGCACGTCCTGAAACACATATTGTTTACATATGATTTTCAATGTGTGTTTTAATGCTGTAATAATTATATTGTCTTTGTGTGTTAAATTTTTAATCAAATGCCAATTACTTTGAAGCGATTGCGAAAACAACCTAAATCCACGTCTTAAATAGCTATTTATGTATCAAGTCCGCTAAAGGTTTTGCATATGTGATGCATACAATAGTTTTTAGTAAAAGCTCTCTAAATTAAATGAAAAAAAGTGAAAGTAAATATAAAATAAGTAAAAAAAAAGCATAGTCAGTCATTTGTCATATTCTCACCGCCCTCTGATAAATATAATGAAACAATGTTGGCATATTAAAACCCTGTTAAAGTTGGTATGACGATTGCCACTGCCGTCTGGATCCGAATCTCGTGTAGGCTACGTACGGATACGGATATAGACGGCGGTGCATATTCTGAGCGATCGTTTCTAAACAACAATGCATACGAACTAGTTTATGAAAGGCTTTGTCTAGTTTTGTGTAAATATGAGTGATAATCCCGAGGAAATTTCAATTCGAGCCAGAAACATTGAATCGGAGCTGCTGTCAGCTGCGTTGATTTTGTTTAAAGGTTGCCATGACGACTTTAGCGGCCTAGATCGCTTCAGTTCAATTTTTCGGACTGATAACAGTCTGAAAAGCAACTATTTTAGAGAGCATGTACTAAAAATATTTTTTGGGGGAAATTTGTAATACAATTTTGAATCTGAACCGTTGGAACGTTCTCAAGAACAAGGAATTCTATAATCAGTTAAGTTTAAAACCATTTATAGCTATCCATTAAGCAGATATAATATTTTTTCATGTTTTCACGAAATTTTTTATTTTATGACAGTGTCTTTCTACAATCAGCGATTCAATTAGAGAGGCAAACAGGAGGCAATTTACGTATCTGGGCAGGCAATTTACCGACTCCGTCTCATTATTTATATTTATTTTTATTTCATTTTTTCATAGTAATAAATGTTATTTATTTATTTATTTATTTATTTATTTACTTACTTACTTACTTACTTATTTATTTATTTATTTATTTATTTATTTATTTATTTATTTATTTATTTATTTATTTATTTATTTATTTATTTATCTGTCTATGTACTTATTTATTGTATAGATAGACAGACAGACAGATTTATTCGTTCCATAATATTCTTACATTTGCTTTATAGCATAGAATAAAGATCATGTCCAATTCTTACGTTTAACAATAAAATCCAATACATATAAAATGCAAATATGAAATATGTACAGAATTAATACCTTAATAACAATAATATTTTATACAATGTAATATGTTTACCATTTAATAGTATTATAATATTTACACAGTACTGTGAAATGTCAAGAATTCATCTACAGAATAGAAAGTGTGAGATATTAAGTAATTTTTAGTCTTACCTTAAATAATGCAGGGTTTTGGCTATGATTCTTAATGTCTTCAGGAAGACTATTGAACATTTTTATCGCCATGTAACGTACTCCCTTTGAAAGCATGATAAATTTGATGATGGCGTATGAAAACATTCCTTCTGCGGGTATTTATACTATGTATGGCTGAGTTAGTTGGAAAATTTTCTTTATTACATAAGAGGAAATTTATTGTAGAGTATATGTATTGATTTGTTAAGGTTAGAGACTGATTTTTTAAAAATAATCTACATGATTCTCTAGCCTTTGCTCCAGCTATTATTCTAATGGCTCTTTTTGTAATAATAATATATTTTTACTATCTGCAGAAATTCCCCAAAATATTATGTACAGTACAGTATAGCGATTGTATTCGTTTCTTTGTGCATTATAGTGTTCATTGTTCAACAGATTGCTCCTCACGGTAAGACTCATCTGAAACCCGTCATGGTCTGGATACATGGAGGATTTTTCATAATCGGATCTGGCAACAGAGATGAATCCGGCCCCGACTACCTGATTGATGAGGGCGTTGTTTTGGTCACCATTAACTACCGACTTGGGATATTAGGTGAGATCCTATCAACATAGTTCATTAATTCATATTCAGGGTGAACCGTAAGTAATGTGAGGAAGTTATTCTTTGAGATATTTCAAACAAAAAAAAAGTTTAATACAATTTCGCTCACTTTTGCTTCCTTTCCGAGATAAAAATTGTTCTATATGAAACATTTCATATCGTGTTTTGATTACCCCCCCCCTTTTATTTGATTACCTGGTTGGGTTTTTACGAGGTTTTCCCCAACCAAAAGGCAAATGCCGGGTAATATTTTGGCGAATCCTCGGACCTCACCTCATCTCACTACATCTCGCCAAAATATTGTAAAAAATTTCACAAAATTGTAAAAATTGTAGAAAATTACTAAATTGTAAAACTATAAAATTTTGTAAAAATTGTAATTGTAATATTGTAACATTTTGACTTGTTCCACATCTTAAAGCTTCATTGCTCATGTAAGATATATGGAATAAAATAAATGAATGAATGAATGAATGAATGAATGAATGAATGAATGAATGAATGAAAAGCCATTGAATTGATTACCAATATTCTCAGTCAATTTAAGAGAGCAGTGTATTAGTGTATTATGATGACCAGGGAACGGATTTATATGGACTAAAAATATATGAAATATGTAAATATATATGTAGTTATTTTTACCAAAATATGGAATTAAATATGGATTTTTACCAAAATATGGAATTAAATATGGACTTAAAATTATAAAAAAATGACTATGTACGTTAAATATTGGTACATTTTAATCAAACTAAACAAAAATATAATGGACGTACCTTATCTTCCAATGTAGTTTCAACAAAACACAATTTTTATTGTCTGTTACCATAACAATAGGTTACAAACATTTCTTTCAAGTGCTGAAAAGTGAATCTTCTTCTATTGTCTCTGAGGATAGATTTATACTGACTAAAAGAGCGTTCGACGTCACAAGAAGTAACTGGTACATAATTCAATTTCACAATGTCTGCTGGGGATAAGTCCAAGTTAATCTTCACTGTTGATTCACCACTCATCACAGCAACAACCTTTTGTAGTTCTTCATATCCAGGGTTTTTGAAAGTACAGTGTCCACCTTAGCTCTTACTGCATCTGCAACTTTACCTCTACCACGATTCAGTTGTTCCACAGTACTATTTATAATTTCAAAACTTTCAGATAGTGAAAGGTGCCTATTTTGGAGACTTTTGAGCGTTTTTATGATGCATGAAAATGTATGCTGAATGTGAGCTAAGTCATTCTTCACACTTATGTCACAGGTAACTGTTTTCGCAGTATCAATTGAGACTGCATCTTCAGAGTCCAATGCAAGGAGAACATTGTTAATAGAGTCTATATGTTCGGCATAATATTCAACTGCTTCTAGCCATGTACCCCATCTAGTTAAAATTGGCTTTGGTGGCAATGGAATTTCAGGGTACATTTCTTTCAACACGTTAACTCTACTGGGAGCTTTGAGAAATACTTTTTCACTGATGAAATCAACAGATCTACTTTAGGAAATTGTCTCTGACCACTTCTGCCACACGATGAAATGCATGTGCCACACAAGTAAAATGAGTCAATTTAGGATATACAACAGATAATGCTTGTCCAGCTTTGACCATATAAGGGGCAGCATCGCTAATAAAGAATAACACATTATCGTACATAATACCCTTTGGCCACAGGATACCCATAGCTTCGTTGAACAGTTTAACTATAGTTTTGTTATTGCACTTTTCTAGAACATCACAATGTAAAAGAATTCGTTCAGAATATTGTTCACTTAACAAACCGATAACTACATTACCAACAAGTCTACCTTCTTTGTCGGGAGTCTCATCAATGGAAACCCAAATTGAACTATCTTTAATTTCATCTCTTATCTTCTGTATTGTCTCATCGTAGATGGATGGAGCATACGTCTTCCTAAGTGTTGACTCATCCGGGATTGTATGTTGAGTATATTTTTCAAGGAATTCCCTGAAGACCTTATTCTTTAGTTTGTAGAGAGGAATATCAGCAGAGATGAGAGAACGGCACAGGTCGATGTTAAACTCAGATCTTACATTCGATGTTGTTGGTTGTGTTAAAAACAATTGTCTCTGCTTGGAATTTAGTTGTTTGTTGGCCTGATGTTTACTAGTTGTAATGTGTTGTTGCACCAGGAACTTTTGTGTAGATGATACTGCACACTGACACAAATTACAAAATAATATTTTATTGTCAGTTGATAAACCATCTTCTTTAAATTCTGAAATGTAACTTGTTAGTTTTGATTTTAAATTGACTGAATGACGTACTTTTGGCATATTTACCGTCTTTATAGTATGATTTACAAAACTGAACCTATGTGTACTCTGACTGGCATTTAACTGTTGAGCTGCACAACTGAAGTCTGTTAAAAATTTTAAATTAAATTAATACAGTTTTGTAACTTACTTTCCCATTGTTGATAGGACTGCTAATTTTCAAATAACTCTGATGTTAAAGGGATTACTGAACATGTGTTTAAATCTCTATTGTTGAAATGTATTTTTAAAAGTTAATGGAATTTTGTTTTGTTTTATTGTTAAACCTAATATAATATGGACTGTTTTATATGAAATATGGAAAATATATGGAAATTAACGAAAATATGTACTAAACTCTAAAATATGGAAAAATATGGAAAATAAAAGTAGGATTTTTCAACCCTACACATTGTGAAACATAAAGATAATGCAAAATATAAATTATATTAGCTTTATAAGTAAATATGTATTTACATATAAATCCTTTCCCTGATGATGACTATTTCGTTTATATGACGTCATTGCATTTTCGACCAATGAAGTGTAATGAAATTTTGAATTCCAACCAATCACAGTCACACTTTGCGATAATTTTTGCAGCTAGATTTATCGCTATCAATTTATCGCATGGTCGTTCTTTTGTTTAGTCGTTGTCGTCAACTGTTTCCCAGTAAATTGATGATCATGAATACATTAAGATGCAACTACACGGTTAAACTTTTCTTTCAACTTTAAAGCAATGAATGCAAGATTGATATTTAATATTAATTAATATATTTACGCAGTGAAGACCACGTTCAAAACGGCGTACCATGTAGACACAAAATCTTCATGCATATTAATTGAACGTACCTTTCAAACTTGATTCTTTCAATATTCTTCCCAGATTTCACGCATACGCGATTGGAATATTGAACTGTGTAGATGCAGCTTTAGTTCCGTTACACACTACAGCGAGAATGCGTTTGTCGAGCTATAAAAAATGCTTTCGTGTAGCACTGATTGTAACGGTCAAATAAGCTGACAATGGTCCAGCTCCCACAGGTAACATAACCTATAATTGTAGCCTATAAATTTTGTATTTTGTGAATGAAATTAAACAATTAATAGAAAGTCAGATGTTCAAATTTATGTAACATCATCGCATATCAAACCTAAACATCTACATCTTCATCTTCTAATTCCATGTCCATTGTAGGCTATCTGAAAAAAAATTGCATTCCTTCATTCAGATTTGATAACTGCGTTTTCAACAATTCTTCATTTAATTAACGTATTAATCAGGTTACTGTAATTATATTATAAAATTGTGAATTAAACTGTGATTTCAGCAGCTAATGAAAATGTATTTATGTTATAATAATAAGAGAAAAGTGCAGTACATGTAATTAACATTGTTAAACCTGTATTTCGCTTTTCGCAATTGGCACTACTGAATAATAACATCGAATTTTTTTATTGCAGTAATCGATATTCATCTATTTCAACTTCACAATGTCTGAATAGGTGAAGTATTCGTAAATCTACAATTATTAACATTTTGTGATCGAATTTAAGGGATATATTACTTACATTTTTATTTTATTCACGAAATAGTCCTAACAAATGTCACTCGAGGTCTGAGATATCCCAGATAAATCTCAGACCCCTCGTGATATTACTACAGATAAATTACTGAAAAAAATTATTTTTGTTATTTAAATGTACAAAAATTTGATCCGAAGAAATGTAACTTTTCGTTCTGTAAAGGAATTTTAAACTGTTGCATTTGTTCGGATAAAATTCCTGCACATTTAAAAGACAAAACTAAAATTCTTCCAATCATTTATTACCATAATACACTGCTTTCTTAAATTGACTGAACATATTGGAAATTAATTCAATGGCTTTCTCAATACACGCTATGAAATGTTTCAAATAAAGCAATTTTTATCTCGTAAAGGAAGCAAAAACAAGGAAAATTGTATTTTTTTTTTATTTGAGATGTCTCACCCCGAAATTAATGACATTACTTACGATTCACCCTGTACATACTTGTATTACTTTGAAAACAATCATGCTATGTCCATGGAGCATGAAACAATTAGAGCAGCGGTGACCAAAACTCGAGCTGCAGTGATTACATGCGACAGACAGCCTATGAAGTAAGGAGACGGAGGAAAGGTACTTTGCATGAAAACTACAACCAGTGGTGGTTCCTGTACTAACATCTTGATCAATCCCGCGGATAAAATCTCAAGCTTTGCTGTATCAGTAATGTCACTGCTGTCATCAAGAGCCAGTGAATATTATACGATTTTTTTTTTTTTTTTTTTTTTTTTTTTAACCTTCTTCTTGAATATAATCAGGAATTTTCTAAATTCTTCTCTCGATACTTGGTCGAGAAATTCGTAGTTTTTCAAAATAAAAAACTTCTTATGGACAAGTTATTTAAGCTATTTTAATCGTTACTTTTTTTAGAAATTCTGTTCTATTAAAAGGCTTTAGAGCACGAGATATTTCAAACCACATTAGGTAGCTGACTTCCTTACATTTATTTATCTCATCTTTCTGGCTATGATTTAAGGCATGTCAATTCCTGGCGTTAAACAGTTCGTTGGCACATAATATTGAATCAGTTTTTCTACAATATTATTATTAAATGAATAACTAATAAATAGTTACCCTCTTCTAAAGATTAAGAAGATTAAAATTCAGATAAGACCTAATAATTTTATCCTTCTAGGGAGAAGGTCTAAAAATATCAATATTCATGCACGTACAGAAGAATTATAGAAACACATACTTAGTGGTCAGTAATAATTTATTTATTTTATTTATTTATTTATTTATTTATTTATTTATTTATTTATTTATTTATTTATTTATTTATTTATTTATTTATTTATTTATAATATTAACGTGCAAAACAACAGCACAAGGCCAATTACAGTTTAGCACGATACAAAACAAAACAAAACAACAAATGATGATGAGAATGAATGATAGAAAATGGCAGTGAGATGAAATACAAACAATATAATAGTCATCACTAATCTTTGACCAAATGCAAGAAAATAAATATCAATATCTAACAATAATAACAAGTAAGGATACATCATGATAAACTCGAAAGGTGTATACTACACATTAAATGGATCCAAGCTTAATCCATGCAAATTAGCATATTTTATACATCTGCAGATCGGAGAGAGAGATTTTGAATTTCTATTATAAAAAATGTTATGAAATCTTAAACCCTTAGCGGGAATACGAAGACTGATATTGCTTATGAATGATTCACAATCAATATCACCCTTAATGACTTTACAAAAAATAAATAATCAAGATCCTGACGTCTGGTAAATAAACTGCAGCAGTTAAAATATTTACAGTTAATCTCATATTTATAGTCATCGGAATTTGGTAAAAATCTATAAGAACACAAGGAAATAAATTTTCTTTGAATATTCTCCAATTTAGCCGAGTCATAATAATAATAATAATAATAATAATAATAATAATACATTATTCAACGTGGTAATTAATGATTCTATATACTCCTAATTGAACCGTTGAGCAAAGTAAACATATTACATTTTGTCCGACAGAACAACAAAAAAGTTCTTCTTCTCATTCTTTACGAAACCACCTCTTACTGCTTGTAGAGACAGAGTTTGTAGAGCGACATGATACCGCCACTGCTTGCCTTCAGTACGTGAATGAAAAACACAGCAATGTACAGGATACTCCTCATACCCGTTTGAATACACGATGTAATCACTAGACATCGGATTTTTAGGCACTAAAAATTGCAGTTTTAGGCGCCTAAAATAAGCTCAAAATTTGTAAAATTAGGCTCTATTTTAATGAAAATAGGCATTTTAGGCACATCAAGGTATCATACTTATTTATTTCACTGAAATTTTTAGTTATACACTAAAATACGCACAAAAAAGTATGTTTAAACATTGAAAAAGAATACTATATTATATTTATAAACAGAGCTGCACAAATTTAATATATTGAAACTAATGAAATAATGATTATTGATATCAAGATTACTCATTTTAAGTTATTGAAATTCAGTTCCATGCTCAGACTTTATTATAATTATCTGCACAGTACACCACCAGAATTTTTTTTCTAAATTCTCCACAGTTAACCTTTGCCTTTTGTCACTGAGAATCATTTTGAAAGCAGGAGCAAAAATACAAAGTTCCACTTATTGTTGCATTTCCTGGTAGTGTTAACACTAGGAGGGCCATTCTTTTAAATATTTTGTAACGCTTTACCCTACTAATTCGCAGTTTTACGACTTTTCATAAATATTTCAAAAACACTCTTTCTCCAAAAATTGTGATTTTATGACACTCTGAAGGGCAGTACAGCTAATCGCTTTCAGACCGAAAACAGTCATTTTTATAGTATAGTATATCTCTGAATCGGTAGCAGCACATGTTGTGATTGTTGCCTGCTTCAAAACTAAGGTTGGTTCTTTGTCGGCATTTATGCCTCCAAACATGTTAAATTCGGTGAAATCTATTGCGAGTGTGTGAGATTCAAAACATTTTGTTTCCTTTATCAATGGTTTCATGGCCGGTGTGAAGCAAACTTTCCACTTTTAAATGCCTTAAATTTCGCAGTGAATCCATGTATAAATTATAAAAGTAAGAGTTTATGCGAAACTTTACAGTGAGTTAGGCATTTTTAGGCGAATATTAACAAATTAGGCTCTAATAACCGTTTTAGGGCATTTTAGGGCACTATAAAACTCTTTGAATACCTTTCAATTTCCATGAAACACAAATATTAATAATTATTTTTACTTTTCTCCTAAAGAAACAAAATAGGCATTTGCCCTAGAATCCGATGTCTGGTAATCACGACACCCGTTCTGGTCACCGCTGAAGAGAGAGTCCTCGTTATACCACAGTCTAGTATATACAGTCACGAAGCTTGAGTTGTGAGGGTGCTAGGAACAATAGACTGTGCCGGTACTATTTCGCATTGTCTGTAATTAGGCGATATTAGCGATCCTAGTGGTTAGCAACTATCTTTGAATGCATATTTACTACGTATTGAGCTTCGTGACTGTGTATACTAGACCAGTGATCGCCAAAAGCTGTGTCGCGACACATGCCCCTGCCTCCACCCAAGCGTAACCATGGCAGCATACCCCACCCTCTGTTTACAGCCATCACTTCGATATAAGTAAAGACATTTATCAGCAGCGGACGTACGCATGTTGTTACAGGTGTGTAGGATAATATGTTTCGATGTCTTTTCCAAAACAGATAGTAAGTAAAAACTTAATTTTAAGGAGCATGGAAGGAAAAGTATTTCCTTTGTGCAGATGGCAAAAATATGAGATACTTAATTTGTTGTAAAATTTTAAATGAAGTATAAAAGAACAATGTACGTTGTCATTATTTTTCTTATTATGAAGACTACCACGCCCTTACCTGTAACTTGAATAATAAAAGAACAATACAAAAGTAACGGCTTCTATGTTTTAATCGGGGTAAAATACTTCGACATTTTTTCGACGTATGTGGTGTAATTTGTATATTTCATTAATAAATAAACAATAAAAGTATTGGCTTCTATGTTTTAATCGGTATAAAATACTTCCACGTTTTTTTTTTCTACGTACGAGTGTAATTTGAAAATTTCATTAATAAACAAACAATAAAAATATCGGCTTCTATGTCTTAATCGGAGTAAAATACTTCGACGTTTTTTGAAGTATGTAGTGCAATTTACAACTTCGTGACCAGCCTGGTACGTGTTTCTAATTTCAAATTACTGCTGATGTAAAGTACACGCTCTTTCTATGTTAAATAAGAAAATAAATTTATGTTATTTCATTAATAGTACAAAAATAATGAATAGGAGGATAAAAATTAACATGAAAAAAATGTCTATAGTTAATAAGTAGAAGAATATTATATTGCTTTTTTTGTTCACAGTCCGTCTCTGCACTGTTATTCACTGCATTACCTGAGGAGATACCCACTCCACCCCTCTCCCTGCGATAGTGGTGTGCAGGTTGCATTTCTATTACGTCACAATTTCGTGGTGTTTGGCAGCCACTGTACTAGACTGTGGTTATAGGACGCTTGTCTGCCACCACAAGCTCTGTGGCAATTCCTGTTGCACTCTTAGCACAGTTATGGTAGCCGCGCGGTGCAGTATTTGCTCTATCTAATCGGCCAAAAGTCGATTTCGTCAAAACTGTCTCAGATAGAAATGAATTACTACACGAGATAGTTGAATAATTAGGAACCACACACCACACATTATTTTCCCTCCCTGTGTTATCAGTATTGTCCTGCATTTGGTTACTTTGAATACAAATTTATTGTACATCGAGCTTCGTAAGCAGAACAAGTTGCCAGGTAACAGTCCACGCTTGACTGAACCAAGAGGTCGTCCCTCATGCGCCGGTACTATGTGTCTACATCTGTTTTAATAATAATAATAATAATAATAATAATAATAATAATAATAATGATTTATTTTAGCTGGCAGAGTTAAGGCCGTAAGGCCTTCTCTTCCACACAACCAGCAAAAAGTGTATATACATATGCATGAACTTACAAAGAATTCAACAATTTGATTTAGATGAGAGTTACATATATACAAGAGTTATTTACGAATTAAACAACAAAATACTATGAACTATTAATTAAACACTGAAATAAACTGTGTAGCAGAATTAAACTAAAATACATAGAATGTTAATATATTTCAAATGATATTAGATAATAGAAAGAGATTATTATGAGACAATTTTGAAAATACAGCATAATCAGGATGATGTCTAAAGAAAAAAGCAACAGTGTAGTCTGTAATATTTTAAATCAGTATGATTGGAGTGAAATGCTAATAAGGTTATCTTTTAAGCTGTTCTTAAAGGTGTTTGTTGTCTTGCAGCCCCTAATACTTTGTGACAAGGAATTCCATTGACGCGAGGTGGATATTGTAAAAGATGAGGAATAACAAGATGTTCTATGAAGAGGTATATTTAGCGTGCCACAGATAAGTGATCTGGTATTTACGTCGTGGTTAGAGTATAGATAAGAGAAACGAGACGAAAGGTAATTTGGTGTTGAGGTGTGCAGAATTCGAAAGAGTAAAGACAAAGAGTGTAAAGTTCTGCGTTCTTTAAGTCGGAGCCACGAGAGACTTGCGAAGGACGGTGATATGTGATCATATCGTCGGATGTTGCACACGTATCTGATGCACATATTCTGAGCTCGCTGTAACTTGACTGACAGTTCAGAACTTAGATCACTTAACAAAACGTCACAATAATCGAAGTGCGGCATTACTAGGGTTTGTACTAGGGTAAGTTTTAGTTTATTCGTGTACCTGGCTGTGTAAGTCGGTGAACAACAGGAATACCACTTTAATTTTAATAACAATAATAACGAAGTTTACATATTGTTTCAGAAATACTTTGACAAACCTTGGGGCATGTTCCTCACACCTAAACAAGAAAAAAGTTCATATAAACATAAGTTCGAAAATGCTTAGTTTTCTTACAGTCTTACTAATAAATCGTGTATAGTTCTTATACGAGACTTATGCAGAGTTGAGATAGAAAACGTTACTAATAAACCGTGAATAAGCTATGGACGTATAAACAGGCTGTAACTATACAATGGGAATTGCTTTGCAGTAGTTATATACACGAAACCCCTTGTTTAAGCGTTGTATATAGCGAAAAAATGGCCGCCCTCTAACAGCTGTTCGTATCGACTGTCATTTTATGATGATGGTTGCCTAGTAACCAAAGAAGAACAAACCAAAGAGCACAGAATAATTAGAATAATATTACTGTAGCTTGTACTCTTTGACCAAAATATGGTATGGTAATCGATTAGAGCCAGTTGTACTATCGATATTTAACACGCCACACTAGAGCGCTCTACCGGATGCAATAGAGAACCTCAGATATTCTATTACCTTTCGTAACGAAGTAATGACGAAACTATGTCGTAGCTGTGTAACAGTTATACTGTTATACACGACGTATGTAGTGATGGTTAGTAAGGAATTTACACACGACTTATAAACGAGCTACTCATTGTATAAGTCTACGACAGTTAAACGTCTGTATATAGGGTTTTTATTAGTAAGACCGTTAGTTATTAATGAGAGAACATAATGAAACATCTGTTAGATATTGTCAGCTTGGTAGCAAATGTTGCAAGTTTAATCAATTAGAAACTCATAACAAAGTTCAAAATGTTCTCCTTAAGTAAACAAGTATCCTTGGCAACTCATAGCCATCTAGAATACAATGGGTGCATCAGCAGACTTGTATCGATGACATCATTCGATTATCTAAAAAAAAAAAATATTATTATCGGTTACAAACTTAAGTTAAGTTGAATAATTTGAACAATTTCGAGGGAAACATTGTTCCGGGGCCGGGTACCGAACCCAGGACCTTTGGTTAAACGTACCAACGCTCCCTGAGCTACCCAGGAACTCTACCCGACACCGATCCAATTTCTCCCTCTATATCCACAGACCTCAAAGTGGGCTGACAACCGTCAAGCAACCAACATTTGAATGCACACTAACTCTGTGTGACTTTAAATTGTGGTTTTCTGTTACGTACAGTGACGTGTATTATGCAAGTTAAGCTTTCAGGAATAACTCCTGTGAAGTTAATTTGAATAATTTCGAGGGAAAAATTGTTCCGGGGCCGGGTATCGAACTCGGGACCTTTGGTTAAACGTACCAACGCTCTCCCACTGAGCTACCCGGGAACTCTACCCGACACCGATCCAATTTTTCCCTCTATATCCACAGACCTCAAAGTGGGCTGACAACCGTCAAGCAACCAACATTTGAGTGCACACTAACTCTGTTGTGACTTTAAATTGTGGTTTTCTGTTACGTACAGTGACGTGTATTATGCAAATTAAGCTTTCAGGAATAATTCCCTGTAAAGTTAATTTGAATAATTTCTAGGAAAAACTGTTCCGGGGCCGGGTATCGAACCCGGGACCTTTGGTTAAACGTACCAACGCTCTCCCAACTGAGCTACCCGGGAACTCTACTCGACACCGATCCAAGTTAAGTTGTTGGATTGTATCTCGAAACGTGTTCAACGTAAACTTTCGCATGACGTGATAGGAGCAAAACGAAAAAACCTAACATCATTGCAGTCTCTAAGAGACAGTCCTGTATTCTCGAATGACTCTATGTCCACTAAAGCCACCGGCGTAGCTCTGTCGGCTAAGGCGCTTGCCTACCGATCCGGAGTTGTGTTCGGGAGCGGGTTCGATTCCCGCTTGGGCTGATTACTTGGTTGGGTTTTTTCCGAGGTTTTCCCCAACCATAAGGCAAATGTCAGGTAATCTATGGCAAATCCTCGGCCTTATCTCGCCCAATATCATCTCGCTATCACCAATCCAATCGAAGCTAAATAACCTCGTAGTTGATACAGCGTCGTTAAATAACCAAGTAAAATAAAAAAATAAATGTCCACTAATTTGCTGTTTATATCAGACAATGTTCCATATCCGTTATTTTTACATAAAATTGATTTCCACTTCTGTTTCACACGTTCAGTAACCGGTGTACTTGGTGTCTCATTAATTCTCTGCGTCATTTCCTCAATTAATTTGAGGGCTTCCGGCATCTCTTGCTCTGACTTTTCTAATCGTGTAATAGTTTGACACAGTTTGAAAATGGGTTTGTATGAAAACCAAATTATTCGTCAGAACCTTCAAATC
This sequence comes from Periplaneta americana, assembly GCA_025594305.2. Classification (NCBI taxonomy): domain Eukaryota; kingdom Metazoa; phylum Arthropoda; class Insecta; order Blattodea; family Blattidae; genus Periplaneta; species Periplaneta americana. The sequence continues at coordinate 6,103,707 of JAJSOF020000005.1, forward strand.
CAGAGCGTTTTCCTTTGCGTATTTGTTGGCATTCATTCCACAGTACCCCCACCCACTGTACGCTTTACCACTATACTCAGTACGCCGTTATGCGGATTTCCCACTGAACTGCTCTATCGGGTCCGAAGTCTCGAAGCCTGGTGATGTCCATTTTTATGTCATTTCTGGCTTCAGCACACAAAAATACATAAAAGAGGGCTAAATTTTTTAAAAAGTTTTTTTCATCGCAGTCCTGTCTTATGAATACATGTTTTTCACGTGAACTGGACACAGCCCTGTGTATGTACACATAGAAAAGGTTAATTAATTAAATGAGTGAATGACTAAATAAAGAATTAAATAAATAAATAAATGGTGGAAATTAAAATAATACGATGAATCACAGCAAAAATAAAATTATTTACACTGACTACTACTTCTTGTTTTGTTACGGCACGTTGATTGCCTTATTCACTGAACAGCAGTCCTGAACGGTGTGCCTGGGTTCAGTATCACTGATCTATAGGCTACCTCATACCCATCTATATTGTTGCGGGTTGCTTGGTAACTCTAGGTAACCAAACGCAGGGATCTACCTATGACCAACCCCGTACCAGTCATTTCAATTGATGCCCATAGGAGCAAGCGCGCGCTTTAGAGCCCAGGAGAGCCTGAGCGCTTTACAGCGGAAAGGAAAGAGACAGACGAAAGAGGTAGTATATGCCGCTTGGTCGAGCTATATTCAGGGATGGCCAGCACTGATTCAATAGATAAAGGGAAGAGAAGTTATTAAAACTGTATCCATGTTAATTTTTAGATTTGCCTGAGAAGTGCATTATAAGAATGTAAGTTTTAATTTTAATGCTCATTTTTCACAAGTTTGAATTTTTATTCAAAAGAAATATTTTCTCAACTTTTTTTATAGAAAAGTGAAATTTTCAGATATAGGCCTATTTATGTAGTAGCCTTACAGAATGTTTTCGTAAATCTAATATACCGTAAATACGTATTACTGAAGATAGTATATTGAAAATTTTGAAAATATTCGCATGGAAATTGTTTGTAAGGAAATGAATTAACAAAGCAACTACTCTTACATCATAAGCAAAAGATACGTGCCCATGTGTTGTAAAAATGTCAGCTCTATGGCTTCAGCAGACTTCGAGAAAATAATTTAATATTCTGATGATAGGAAGTTGCTCACCAATATCACCTTAAAAGCATAATGCGATAAGAGTTTTGTTATGTAATATTAGTTACACTTAAAACATATACAGCACCTAGGTAACTTTGCTTTGTACTGTAATATTGTTTTGATTAGTTCATTGATTACTTTTATATTGCTAAATGTACCATCAATATTAATTCCAACTTCTCATGTCATATTCAATCTCTTTTTTTTGGATATCACTTTCTTTATGAATGATGTATTTCATCCATTTAATACAGTATAGTTGTACTACTATGGAATTTATGTGAGTATTCCTTTTTAATTCTTCATTATGTTATTAACGTTTAAAACACAATATTAATAAATTGATATTATACTTTTGTTTTACAGACAATATAGATAATATCAAACAGAAAGAAGCCATATAAAAATAACGACATAAAATTTCATGTTACGTTTGAAGTTTGTTAATCCAACAGGCTGCTTATTCATATACACAACCCTTCCTCTTTCCATACTTAGCGCTTGATGCCCGCGCACGATGTCAAGGTCAGAAAAATGCGCTTGCTTTGATATCACTGCCGTATAAGTTCATTTTGAACCAATTTCTATCACGAACATTGAATTCCCCTCTATTGTTTCATTCTACCTTACAAACATCCAACTGAGTTTGAAAATATTTTGTATTTTCAACTACGTATAAGCCAATCGCATGTATCTTAGTTTAAGATGTGCTAATATTAGATACAGCTTAGAAGTGATAAGATATGCACTATCATAAGGGCATGGCTAATTGTTGGCTGTCAAGTGAACATGTGGAAAACAAGCTGATTTCACACTACACGTGTCTTACTTTATCGACAAAAAAGAAACAAGAATTGTTGAGGAAAAAACAAGGAAACAAATATGGAAGTTGTTAAAGTGACAGCAGTTTTTTTTTTTTTTTTCTAATTCTTGTTTTGTTTTTCTGTAAAAGCGCTGTAGCTTTACAGGGAACTCCCATCCTTTCTGGGACCGAAAGAGAGACCAATGTATCAGTAAAGATAACACAGGTAGCTGGCTGTCCCTGAAAACCTGTTAACCGATGCATATCAGGCGTAATATTTTATCCTCTGATACCAACAGGATGCACTAGGCAAACTCAAGCTGTGGGGAGTCCCCAAGAGCAAGCTGAGAAAAATGGTGTAAGCAGGAATGTAGGGCCTAGTGACTTGAAAAAACCACTCAGAGTGGTTGTTTACTCGTATAGGGCCCTGTGAGCTGGGAATACATCTCTACGAGATAAGTACTGTATTTACTTGCGTAATTTCCCCTACACATAATTCTCCCCTCCCAATATTTTTGGACTTATTCTTCGAAATCATTTTATTTTCTCATTCTTACAAAAAATACTTAATACCGTTCTTCCTTCTCGTAAAGACTCTAAGTATTGAAAAATTAGATCTGGAAAACCTAAGGTTTAGTTCGTTATTTAACGACACTTTGTAACTACTTGGTTATCTAGCGTCGGTATAATTGATGATAAATTGTAAATTATGTTTTATTTAACGACGTTCGCAACTGCCGAGGTTATATCAGCGTCGCCAGTGTACCAGAATTTTGTCCCTCAGGAATTCTTTTACATGCTAGTAAATGTGCTGACATGATTTACAATTTATGTTGATTTTCAGATAAGCTATATACATATAGGCCTATACTTATATCAAGTTTTAAAATATCAATCTTTATGACTTACCATACAATAAATACAAAAAGAAGTTATATTTTATAACATTTGTTCTAAATTTATTTATACAGGGTATTTCCGAATTGGTGTTACAAACTTTCAGGGATGATGACGAAGGGTACATAATTATGAAGACCTCCCTCAAAGAACGTTGTATATCATATGCAAAAGCCGTTGATATACAACGTTCTTTGAGGGAGGTCTTCATATATCAATTTGAGATCAGGAACCCTGATCCGGAAATTACTGAGTTGAACGTTATAAGCAAAAATAGTTGTGTGGAAATGGAATTGTAATTTGGCACCACGTGCCCTCCTTCCCTTAACGTTTGGAACAGTCGTGGAAAAATGGTATGGGCCGGATGTCTCCTACGTGGGTACGTGGGACTGGAGAAGTTGCAGTGTCCAGTCGATCAGTCCTAGTGAAATGTAGGAGTACACGAGAGCGGAATAAGCAGACCTGATTTTCGAATACGGATGAGCCAATGGGAACAGTAGACAAGCTCACAGATTGTATCGGGGCAAGTACCCACGTAGGAGACATCCGAACCATATCATTTTTCCACGACTGTTCCAAAAGTTAAGGGAAGGAGGGCACGTGGTGCCAAATTACAATTCCGTTTGCACACACCTATTTTTGCTTATAACTTTCGACTCGGTCATTTCCGGACCAGGGTTCCTTATCTCAAATTGATACATGTGCCCTTCGCCATCATCCCTGAAAGTTTGTAACATCAATTCGGAAACACTCTGTAGATGCAAACGTTTTCGCCCTCCTGGGGCATCATCGGGCAATACATAACAATGTCAAATAGGCCTATATGAAATATAAAACATTAACAAAAGAGTGGGTTGTTGTCATCATATTCTCGATTATATTTTAAGAATGACTTGCAATGTTATCAATGTTGTCACACATAGGCAAGTCATTCTTAATATTAATTGAGGATATGATGGCAACAACTCACTCTTGAGTTTATCTTCGTATTCGCAGTTGTATAATACACATTTCCATATGCAAAATAATGTTAATAGTTTATATTTGGTATTGTTATATATTGCCTGATGATGCCTCAGGAGGGCGAAAACGTTTGAATCTATAAATAAATTTAGAACAAATGTTATAAACAAAGCTCGAAACTTGGGAAATTGTGTCTTTGCGCGTGGCTAAGCGACGGAATTCAATGTCAACAAACTCCCGCTTCCAGCACGGAGGTACTGTCAGGTCTGCTATAAAAGTGGTTTCTGGCTGAAGCAACATATTGATAGTATTGTGGTAGGTTGAAACACGTAATTTTATAGCATATATATAATAAAAATAAACATCAGCAATATATCAAATTTACTGTTCTGCTCTGTACATTAAATTACAGTGTATGACTACTTACATTCGAAGATTTTCGAACCCATAACTTCTTCGTTAGTGAGTTAAACATGATTTGAAACGAGAAAAACTTATTTCCACGTCACATGAAATGACGGGAGCAAACTTAAAATAAATGTTTTAACTGTCACTGTTTTGTTCGATTTTCAGCAGTTGCTAGCTGATCTCTTATCTGAGAAAGATAAGTATATCCTAAATTTTTCTCGAAAATAGTTTTCAATTTGTGTGTCACTACTAGGGCAGATCACTCTACGACTTGATCCATGGCTATGGACAGATTTTCCACCAATTTAAGGGACTACAATGTCTTTCAATGAATGCCGCTTCCAGCCTTTAGTTTGTGTGTGGCACAACTTACAAAATATAAACTCTCCATTCGTAGAAAATAATGTATCTCCTCCGAATTTCTCCACGAAATTCTGTACCTAAAATTTAAAAAAATGTATTGTCAAACTTCTATAATACCCATTCGAATAACACGTATTTTCTAATTCCTCTAACAGACCGTTTATTTGTAATTCTCTTGGCCGGTTTCACCAACCTTCGTTATCATTATAACGTCTCGTTAAATAATTTAATGACACGTTAGTCAGTTTTTGTGTTTCACCAAGTATAATTATTGCTAACGCATCTTTAAATTCATCGTTAATTTATTAGGACCTATTCGTCGCGTTAAAACAGTAACGATGCGTTAAGAAGTCAACAACATGGCGGACGTAATTATTCGATGATGAAGTTCTTTATTTAGAACTTCAACATAACGACGAACTTATATGTTGTAATAACACTCGGAATAATCATTTTGGAGATTTAAGTGATAAAGAATTCCACGAAAGCTACACATTAAGGAAATAAGTAGTAAGAATGATTCTAGAAGAAACTGAATACCAGTATACTGCATAGGTTAGAATACGACAGATAGAAATCACCCACTTAACGCCTCTCCAACAGATTCTTCTCGGTTTAAGATAATGTTACGGTCTACACGGATAGCACAACATTCCAAAGGAGGATGCCTTTTAAATGAAAAGGGTGCAGAGATTTTCTTTTAGGAGACAATGGATACCCCTTAAAATCCAATTTAATGACATCTCTCCTGAATCCTGCCACACAAGTATGGCAAAATTGTTACAGGGTACTAATAAATCTGCATGAAATACAGTGGAAAAGTAGTATGCAATTTATGGAAGAGGCGATTTCCGTCCTAAATTTAGGCCTAATATAACTGCTTAGAATGCTTTGTATATAATTAATTTTGGCATCAATTTTTAAGCTGTCGACCTTGTAGTCCGCTAAATTTTCTCAGATTTCCTTTAGAAGCTACAATTTAACTGCTCTATATTCCTATTGTTTACATTTGGAAGCAGCTGTCTTTTTTTTTTTTTAATTGCGGTATGACAACATACTGTATTTAGGAAGATGTTATTAAAATTACTGCCTCTTACCCATTTGCCTATGATTGTTTCCTCATGCCAAACAAAGTCAGCCATGATCATATGTAACCAATGAAATTCGCGATTTCGAAGCCATGGTCGTATGAAAAACAAAACATGCAAGATACAAGTACAAAATCCCCTCGTTAGTAAACGCCTGTTAATTTTAAAGATACGAGGCTTGGTGAAATAGTCAACTTTTAAAGATTCCGTTAAAATTAAACGATCCATTTGTTGACAAGTCGTTTGTGCTGATTTAAAGAAGCTTGGTGAAACCGGCCATCTGACTGTCACTGGCTTCAACATGACACAGTTTCCTCGTGCGTAGATGTGACCACTTTCTTAGTACACACGACTGTCCCTGAGCACTTGCAGGGTGAGCTTTGTATACGTTGTACCTGTAACCTTACTTATGCACACGACACACAAGTCCCCAAGTTCCGAGCTTTGGTTATAAAACATAACTTTTTCTTTTTATATTTATTGTATAGTAAGTCATAAATATTTATATTTTAAAACTTGATACAGCTACTGACATTACACTGTCACATTTAAGCACACTTATGGGACTTGAGTTACGGAATGCGCTCTGGATCGAATCCTCAATAGGGGAAGAAATTTTCTCATGAAATCTCGGCCAGTGTATGGGACCGGTGGCCACGCAGCATCGTGATGCACTTGGAGAGCTACGATACGTACCGAAATCCGGTTAGGAAAGCCAGCTATAACGGTTGGGGGGATCATCGTACTAACCACACGACACCCCCATTTTGGTTGGATGATCGTCCACCTCTGCTTCGGCATGTGGACGTGAGGCCAGCAGCCGGCTGGTTGGTCATGGTCCTTCATGGGCTCTCGTGCCTCGGATCATTATTATTATTATTATTATTATTATTATTATTATTATTATTATTATTATTATTATTATAGGAATTTGTGATAGCGTGATGGTATTTGATTTTGGGGAGATGAGGCCGAAAATTCGCTATACAGGGTGTTTCCGATGTGGTTTTACAAACTTTCAGGGATGGTGGCGAAGGGCACATGTACAGGGACATCATTTTATTTTTACTAACATTTTCAATATTAACTTGGCTATACCTCTGGATCAACGCCGTTTGCTACCCCTTTCCGCGACTGGAGTTCGATGATACTGACGTAATATATAAACAAATCACTTTACTAGGTATAGGAGGGAAGAAAAGTAGTTTATCCATTTACGTAAACTAGGAAATATTGTGCTTTTGAGTTTGATCATTTTCATTAGGTTTTTGTTTAATCAAAATACAGTACAGTATTAACAATGAGTGTTTTTACTTACGAACTGAGCTGTCCATGTGGACGTATTCATTATGCAGTGTATATTATACTGTCAACAGCACATTAGCGTACAATTTAGAGAATGAAGTTAAATTGAAAAATAATCGTAATATGGATATTTAAACACATTTTTTTAAATGGTGGCCGTTCATTTCGATACAGGCTTCAGTTCTAATGTGCATATTATTGCACTATAGACTATTGTACTTAATCCCAATTACCAGTTTCGTTCTTCGTACTAGTAACTCATGTTGAAATAATTCTGTACCTACTCTTTAAAAGAGTACCTTACGTACTGTAAATTCAATCTTCACTTCTGCCTGTTCCGAAAAAATAAAATTACTCAGACATGCTATCTACTGTCCGTCCAAGTGGTTATGTCGTAGGGTCGTAGAAAGGGAGGACATCACGTGACAGTTAATTACTTAACGAGGCCCTTTTATTTAAGTTATTTTAAACAGTTGTATGGCTATAATATTACGTAGACGTCAAATTCCTAACAGAAATTAATGTTCTCAGAAAAGAGCTAAGACAGCCCAGCCACTAGCTGGCGAATAAAAGCTGGTGGGAGAAACAGGGATACGACGTAGGCAAATGGACGACAGTACCTGTGCGAAAATAATTCAATATTGAAAGCTCTTTCGTCACTGGAAAACGACAACATATTTTTGGAACGTACTGTTTATTATGACCGTAAGGCTACTATGACTGTATATGCGGTCTTGGATCTGGTGGAGGACGGTTTAACTTCATTAGTAGAAGGGGTGGGAGTGAAGTACATTAAAAATCTCAGGTACAATAAAAATTGAAGTAAAAATAAAATGATGTCCCTGTATTAATTTGAGATAAGGAACCATGGTCCGGAAATGACTGAGTCGAAAGTTATAAGCAAAAATAGTTGTGTGGGCAAGGTATGTAGGTGTAGAAGTGTGAAGAACTCGGAAAAGGAGAACTATGGAATGAAAATTTCTACGTTCGTTAAGCCGTAGCCAGTTTAGAGTTTTTTTTTTAGTGATGGTGGGAGAAATTTTCGAATGCTGTTTAAGGAATGTAGTATGGAAAGCACTTTTTTGATAATATGAGTTACTTGGTAATTCCAGTTTAAATGCGTATCGAAGTAAACTTTGTGCCCACCATGTACAACGAGTTATAATTTTGTATAATTCGAAGAGTATATGTAGTGCAAACACAAGGTTAATATATGTTTTCTTCCATCAGGTTTTCTGAACTTAAAAACGGAAGAAGCTCCTGGAAATGCTGGATTGAAGGACCAAATACTGGCTCTGAAATGGGTTCAAGAAAACATAGCACAGTTCGGAGGAGATCCCAACAGAGTGACAATTTTCGGTCAGAGTTCCGGAGCAGTGTGCGTGCATCTTCTTACCCTATCTCCGCTGGCCAAAGGTAAGCAAATACGAGTATATGATGCAGCACTACTTGCCGAAGCATGAGGCAGAATAGGGATCTGTGTTACATTTTGTCTGATGTAGCGTTTATAGAGGAAGAGGGGTCCCTCGTTCTACTGCACTTCTATCATTTACCATATTAGAGTTCACCACTGTGGAGTAACGGTTACCATGTGTGACCGTGAAACAAGCGGGCCCAGGTTCAAATCCTGGTCGGGACAAGTTACCTGGTTGAGGTTTTTCTGGGGTTTTCCCTCAACCCAATAAGTGTAAATGCTGGGTAAAACTTTCGGCGTTGGACCTTACACTCATTTGTTCTAGCAATAAATTATTATTATTATTATTATTATTATTATTATTATTATTATCATTATCATCATCATCATATCCGTCACGTATTAGACCCTACAGGATCTGTTACGGTCTCATGCCAGCGCTTGCGTGGTCTTCCCAATTTCCTCTTTCCTCTTGGTACATAAGTAAGAATCTGATTAGGCCATCTAGTGCGATCCATCCTTTCGACGTGTTTTTTCCACTGAAGTCGATATTGTTGAACAAAATTAACTATAGGATCCATTTTGAGTTCCTGCAATATGTCCACATTTTTACGGTGTTCCAGCAAAGAGCATCCCGCTGTTCGTCTCATGAACCTCATTTCCGCTGTCGTCACCTTTGCTCATCAGCTTTTCTGATTGTCCATGCCTCGCTACCGTAAGTGAGGACCGGTCGAGCTAGTGTTTTATATACCTTTAGCCTTGTATGTTTCTGAACAAGGGAGGATTTGAAGACGGCTTTAATGACGCCAGTGATTTCTATAAATCTAGATATTTTGTTTGACGTATCTTCATCAGTGATGTAAGAGAGGTTATAACCTAAATACTTAAATGAATTAACACGTTCAATTAAAGTATTATTTATCATGATCTTACTTGGAATTGGGTTCTCTCCCGAAAATGCCATGACTTTCGTTTTCTCTTTTGAGATTTCCATATTGAAATCAGAGGCGGTTATTTGCAAATTATAAATGGCTCTCTGTAAAGCTTCCTCTGTTTGAGCGATAATAACCTGATCGTCGGCAAACATTAGTGTATCGAGAACTGTGTTTCGATTAATTTGAATTCCAGCGTGATGACTTTGCCTCCAAATGTATAAAATATGGTTCATATATATAATAAACAACAGAGGGGAGAGACCGCACCCTTGTGTAACACCTTGGTTGATGGAAATCCAGCTAGTAGTTCCGCGTTCAGTTCTTATGGCAATTTCATTTTGTTCATACAGGGACATCATTTTATTTTTACTTCAATTTTTATTGTACCTGAGTTTTTCAATGTACTTCACTCCCACCCCCTCTACTAGTAAACTTACAACCGTTCACGACACAGAGCCGAGGGCGCGTAAGCAGTACTGAGTTACTGAGTATAGTTCGCTCCAGAAATATGTTCGCGTTTTCCAGTGACGAAAGAGCTTTCAATATTGAATCATATTTTCGTACAGGTACTGTCGTCCGTTTGCCTACGTCGCATCCCGGTTTCCCCCACCTGCTTCTGTTCGCCCCTCTGTTAAGTCTAGTAGCTGGGCTTTCTTAGCTTTTTTCTGAAAACATTAATTTCTGTTAGGAATTGGACGTCTACGTAATATTATACAACTGTTTAAAATAACTTAAATAAAAGGGCCTCGTTAAGTAATTAACTGTCACGTGATCCCCCCCCCTTTCTACGACCCTGCGGCATAACTACTTGAACGGACAGTAGATAGCATGTCTGAGTAATTTTATCTTTTCGGATCGGGCAGAAGTGAAGATTGAATTTACAGTACGTAAGGTACTCTTTTATAGAGTAGGTACAGAATTATTTCAACATGATTTACTCGTACGAAGGACGAAACTGGTAATTGGAATTAGGTGCAATAGTTTATAGTGCGATAATATGCACAAAAGAACTGAAGTCTCTATCGAAATGAACGGCCACCATTTTCAAAAATTGTGTTTAAATATCCATATTATGATTATTTTTCAATTGAACTTCATTCTCTATATTGTAAGGTAATGTGTTGTAGACAGTATAATATACACTGCATAATGAATACGTCTGAATGGATAGCTCAATTCGTGAGTAAAAACACTCATTGTTAATACTGTACTGTATTTTGATTAAACAAAAACCTAATGAAAATTATCAAACTCAAAATTGCGATATTTTCTAGTTTACATAAATGGATGAACTACTTTTCTTCCCTCCCTATACCTAGTAAAGTGATTTGTATTTTACGGCAGTATCATCGAACTCCAATCGTGGAAGGGGTAGCAAACGGTGTTTCCTGTTTCAATCGTTAATAGAAAAGTATAGCCAGGTTAATATTAAAAATGTTAGTAAAAATAAAATGATATCCCTGTATAAATTATAAATGGAGAGAATGATTTGGTGTGGCACATTATCATAGCGTAAAATCTCTAAAAGTTTATTTCTATCAACTCTATCACAAGCTTTTATGAAATCAATAAAAGCTAAGTGGGTTGGAATATTAAATTCTCTGGACTGCTGTGCGACAGGCTTGTAACCTATCCACAGGAATGCTATATTACATTCAAGTCTCATAATATTAACAGCCGGAATTATTATTATTATTATTATTATTATTATTATTATTATTATTATTATTATTATTATTATTGTTATTATCTGAAGTCTGATTAGTGTACTATGTATCTAGTCATCATTGTAACCAATGGAGGGGGAAAAGAACTTGCCACCATTCCCCATTATCTCCTGACTTAGTTGCCTCATGAATCATAAGTGATGTCTTTTTTGATGTAATTTGTGAGGCTGAAACATGTCTTCGAACAGATGACTAAGTATTACATTTGTGCACTTACTTTATCCTATTCCAGGGTTATTTCACAACGCAATTTCTCAGAGTGGGACCGCGTTGGTGCCCTGGGGGTTCCAAACAGAGGACGACAGAGCAGCAGCAATGACAATACTGACGACGCGGTTATTAATATTTGACTTCAAATTAGAGGTCCTGTTCTCTGGTGGATTACTGAAAATAATGAAGGAAATGGACCCCAAGAAAACCGTGCAGTTCGCAAGTTTATTCGGTAACCTACAGGTAAAAAATTACAATTGTTATTCTGGCTTACAAACACATTTCTGTTTCGAATATGTATTGAATTTTTAATCAGTGGTATAGCAATGATTGGTGTAATTTTAAATTGCTCCATAATACAGGGTGGTCCAAAAGTCTCGATACATTTTGTTGAAAGCATGGTCCAACATTAATGATTGTTACATATGTTATTTGTCAGAAGTCCATGCACAGTTCAATCTGCCCCTCTTCCATTTCGAAGCACTGCTCCGATCGTTCCACTATCGCTCTAAAAGCATTACAAAGCTTTGGTGGTGTAATAGCTCCTACTGCTTCGTAAATGCGTTGCCGTAAATCAGAAAGGTCACGAATCTTTGTCTTATACACATGGGACTTAATAAAACCCCAAGCAAAAAAATTAAGTGAGGGTTAAGTCTGGTGAACGTGGTGTCCACAGTCTTGGCGCAGCTCTGCCGATCCATTGATCCGGAAAGGTTTCATTCCGATAGGCACACACAACCATAGCGAAGTGGGGTGGAGCACCATCTTGCTGAAAGACAACAGAGTGTAAAACACCTTCCTGTGTAAGCTGTGATTGTAGGAATGGAGATTTGAAATATATAAAATTTAATATAGGATGTCATTTAAAAAAGTGTTATTTTTTGCCACATTCTGTACATGAATCAATACTTTTGAGAGATCACAGTCATAAGTTTTAGTTAGATATCTCCAACAACTTTCGTTCTTGGTATTTTTTTTCATAAAATGAATATAGGCCTATAAACAGTTACTAGCAATATTCCATACTTAATTAACACACTGTATGTATATACGTTACATTTATTTTGATATATTATTGCACTCGACTTTGCAAGTATTATTAGACCGGCAGCATATGCCTATTGCATCGAACATTTTGTCTCGGACTGGACGGTTTTTTCTCCGCGTTTACACACATTGTTGTCAGACTGCATAGGACATTCGTCCCGGTCAACCAGAGACCGTTCCGGATGGTCCCGAACAAAACTGCGGTCTTCTCAAGTTTTGTTCCCTGATGGACATTTCATTCTGCGCATGCGTGAAGTCTAATGTCTGCTCACTCATTCATCTCATTTGCTCTCTGTTCAGTGTGGGTTAGTATAATTTTATTCTTACATTGTACATATTTACGAGTATTTCAAAAGTGAATTTAAAATTGATGTAGACGGAGATAGACTTGTTTGTGTACAAGCAAGGCCCTCACTTTTTGAGTATACATTGAAAAAAAAAAACAACATAAGAAGGTAATAGCAGATAAACTGTGGGAAGATGTTGCGAAAGAAAATACTGCATTATTTATAAAACTAAATACAATAATGCACATACATCTTGATTACACAACTTTTAACACTGTATCACTTCGGAATATGTTTGATAAGACTTTCTTGTGTTAAATTCTAACGTACCTTGTTTCGACCTATTTATGGGTCATCCTCAGAACTGGTCGTTGATGGTCTTGGCGCCTCTTGTTTTGTTTCCTGTGAGGGTGTGTTCGTGTAGTATAGTGTAGAGTCAAAGAGTGTGTGTGTTCTGAAATTGAGTTGTGTGTTAAGAATTTCGTTGGGGTGTGTTTTTGTGTGTCTGTATATTTCATATTGTTCTAGTGTGTTGAGTTTCTGGCTTTTTGGTTGGATGTGCAGTATTTCCATGTCTGTGTTGATGTCCCTGTATGTGTGGTTAGCATTTGTGATGTGTTCTGCATATGTGGAGGTGTTTTGTAATTTTGTTATGGCTGTGATGTGTTCTTTGTAATGTGTTTGAAATGATCTGCCTGTCTGTTCTATGTAGAAGTTGTTGCAGGTGTTACATTTGAGTTTGTATACGCCTGTGTGGTTGTATTTGTTTGGTTGTGTTTTGAGATGTTTTTGTGGAGTGTTATTTGTTCTCTATGCGATGTTGTAATTTTATTCCTTGAATGAGGTTGCAATTTTGTGTGTGTTTTTGTTTTCGTATGTTAGTGTCATGTATTTTTTGTGTTCTTGTGTTTGTGTTGTATTCTTATGTTTTTTGTGATTATGTTTTGTCTTACGTATTATGTTGTCTATTATGTTAGGGTTGTATCCGTTTTCTTTTGCTATGTATTTGATTGTGTTTAGCAATTCGAAATTCTCAACACACAACTCAATTTCAGAACACACACACTCTTTGACTCTATATTACACCACACGAACATACCCTCACAGGAAACAAAATAAGACCAACAACGACCAGTTTTGAGGATGACCCATAAATAGGTCGAAACATGTAAACAAGGTACGTTAGAATTTAACACAAGAAAGTCTTATCACACATATTTCGAAGACAATAATTCAGTTTTTTTTGGTTCAAATGATGAATCGAACAACTTCTATTTATGTAATTTTCTTCTTATACAGGGACATCATTTTATTTTACTAACATTTCTAATATTAACCTGACTATACCATTGGATCTACGATTAAGAACCGGAAACACCGTTTGCTACCCCCTTCCACGACTGGAGTTCGATTATACTGGCGTAAAATACAAACAAATCACTTTACTAGGTATAGGAGGAAGAAAAGTAGTTCATCCATTTACGTAAACTAGGAAATATTGCGATTTTGAGTTTGATAATTTTCATTAGGTTTTTGTTTAATCAAAATACAGTACAGTATTAACAATGAGTGTTTTTACTCACGAAGTGAGTTATCCATGCGAACGTATTCATTATGCAGTGTATATTATACTGTCTACAGCACATTAGCGTACAATATAGAGAATGAAGTTAAATTGAAAAATAATCATAATATGGATATTTAAACACATTTTTGAAAATGGTGGCCGTTCATTTCGATACAGGCTTCAGTTCTTTTGTGTATATTATCGCACTATAGACTAATGTACGTAATTCCAATTACCAGGTTCGTACTTCATATCAGTAATTCATGTTGAAATAATTCTGTACCTACTCTATAACATCTTCACTTCTGTAAATTCAATCTTCACTTCTGCCCGATCCGAAAAGATAAAATTACTCAGACATGCTATCTACTGTCCGTCCAAGTGGTTTTGTCGAAGCTTCGTAGAAAGGAGGAAACCACGTGACAGTTAATTACTTAACGAGGCCCTTGTATTTAAGTTATTTTAAACAATTGTATGGGTATCATATTACGTAGACGTCCAATTCCTAACAGAAATTAATGTTCTCAGAAAGGAGCTAAGACAGCCCAGCCACTAGCCTTTACAGAGAGGCGATTAGAAGCAGGTGCGGAAAACCGGGATGCGACGTAGGCAAATGGAAAATGATGCAATATTGAAAGCTCTTTCATCACTTGAAAACGCGAACATATTTTTGGGACGTACTGTTTACTATGACCGTAAGGCTACTATGACTGTATATGCGGTCTTGGATCTGTGTGGAGGACGGTTGAACTTCATTAGTAGAAGGGGTGGGAGTGAAGTACATTCAAAAACTCAGGTACAATAAAAATTGAAGTAAGAATAATATGATGTCCCTGTATTTATGTGATTTTCTTCATCTAAATACATAAAATAATATATCATTTCTACGACTTCGTCATCCGTTGATATTATGCCACAATTGTTAGTAGCAGTGTATGGCAAAACCAACTACGTACAACGTGACAAAATTCTGTTAGAGACTGTCGAGATACTCCTGGACAGATCGAAACATCTTGTCCGGTATCGAACGGTCTGAGATGAAATTGCCCCGTCCGAGACAGAATGCTCGACGCGCTATGTTGCCAGCCTTAGAGAAAGAATGTCTATTTCATTTCTAGGTTCCTATTTCTTCGATTTTCAATGGAACTACAGACATAACGATTTCTATCGGTCCTACAGTTGACACAGATTCTCCTGCCGGCGAGGTGTCCATTCCTAAAATGCCTATAGATATAATAAAGTCAGGGGAATTTTCATACGTTCCTTATATAATGGGAATGAATTCTGCAGAAGGACTGCTTGTTACCGGAGGTAAGTAGAACATTGAGTACCTTGATCTGTACGGAATGGAAGACAAATAACCCTGCAGATTAAAAGGGAGGATAGGGTACACGCAAACGAATAGAAAACCTGTATTACGTTTTGTGATTAAATGCACTATTAATCAGTTTCAGCAGTCCGGCAACATCGCCGCTAACACACCTCTCTACCTTCTTTCCGTAATACAGATGTAAGAGATCAACGAACTCAGGTCTGTTTCCATATGGTCTGTCCAAAACAACTTCCGACCTGACAAATGGCGCCTTTAGCATGTTACCATGGCAACCATTCAAATCAACTAATCACAAGAGACGCGTAGCCATGGTAACGGGACGGTGTTGCCTTGTCTGTGTTTACAAGTTGCACGTGAATACCAGGGCCTAGTGGTGAATACAGTGGCCGGAATGACTGAGTTGGATGGTTAACGCATGCTTTGTGTGAATTAAAAATATTATTTAGTTGTATTATTGTTTTAGTGTATCGATAATTATTGTTTTTAAATTATATTACACTATTATCTTCGTTGTCATTGGTGGAGTGTGTGTTTTCTAGTTTCTGCTAGAGTTTTTAAACAGATGACTTACGCAATGTCGGAAGGAAGGAAAGGCAGGCGGAGAATAAAGAATATTGGACAAGGTGCCCCGTTAAAGAGTCAAGCGCGAGAGATGGTGTGTTATGTAAGAGAGTATTTTGACAGGAGAAAAGACAATGGCGGGCCTCTTTTACCTTTGACGGAAGTCGTAATGAGAACTGTTGCTTGTGTTAAAATTAATAAGAGGACTGTTACCAATATTTGAAAACAAAAAGGCCGTGCAGATTTTTGATTATAAATATTTTTACAGTTTACAATTTTTCAACGCCTTTCCCGCAATATTACATTGAAGAATACCGACACTCATAAAAGTAGAGGCTTCGTATTAAATTAAAACTGTTTTTACAGTTTACAGACCTTTCGACGCTTTTCTAACGGTATTTACATTGAAGAATACTACTACTACTACTACTACTACTACTACTACTACTACTACTACTACTACCACCAATTATTATTGTTATTATTATTATTATTATTATTATTATTATTATTATTATTATTATTATTATTATTATTATAGGCTAATAAAAATAATAATGTACACAAATTTTAATGCCTAGTGTTCAACAAATTGGTTAGAAATGTATGTGTTCATGTCAGCC
This sequence comes from Periplaneta americana, assembly GCA_025594305.2. Taxonomy (NCBI): domain Eukaryota; kingdom Metazoa; phylum Arthropoda; class Insecta; order Blattodea; family Blattidae; genus Periplaneta; species Periplaneta americana. The sequence goes on from JAJSOF020000005.1 coordinate 6,120,411, forward strand.
GTTCATTACTGCAGTCTATCGGCAGCGCGCTCGCTTACACGAAAGATGGGCAACATGACAACACTGTCCCCCTCTTCTATAAGCTGTCAAGTCGGAAGTAGTTTTGGTCAAGGTATAGGTCAGGCATGTTAAAGTGAGCCTCAGTCCCTATTTACACTTGCAATTTGTCGCGCAACATCAAGCGCTTTCTGTCGGCTATATGTAGCATCACCGTTCACCCTTGGCAGATTTCTCGTCTGCTACTCGAGGCTAGTTGTTGAGCTCGAGCAACGTGTCAATGATGTGGTGAGCCTTTTAAATGAACAGAATGGATTTTAACAATTAAAATGTAGCTGTTTTAGCTTCTGCAGCTTTATCCAGAAGGCAGGAGAAAGGGTTATTCAAGGCTCTGGTTATTCCATGTTCTCAGTAAAGATTTCAAACTGGAACAAAATTGTCCAATAGATATTTATTGTATTAAAATGAATTGAAAGTTTATTTTTTTAAAACATAAAATTTACACTGTCACACGTTAAAAGCGTTAAAATTGTTTAAAAAGGTATTTACCTTCGACAGACGGCCCGTTTCGACGCTATTTGTCGTCGTCTTCAGTGTCTCTTGAACCACTGCTGATTTTGGCTCTGCGATGTGCAGTTGTCGATGGTAGGGGGGGGTGTGTTGTTCCTATGGTGGGGTTGGCTGTCTGTATGTTATGACGTATTATGATGTCAAACAATGTGTGCGTATTGAACTGTAGTTGCGTATTAAATATATATTGTGGCTGTGTTATTGTATGTTTATATATTTCGTATTGTTCTAGGATATTTAACTGTAAACTTTTTGGTGTGATGTGTAAAATTTCCATATCTGTTTCTATATTATTGTAGTCATGATTATTGTCAAATTATGCAGATCACATTATCGACAATAATCATGACTACAATAATATAGAAACAGATATGGAAATTTTACACATCACACCAAAAAGTTTACAGTTAAATATCCTAGAACAATACGAAATATATAAGAATACAATAGCACACCCACATTACATACTTAATACGCAACTACAGTTCAATACGCACACATTGTTTGACATCATAATACGTCATAACATACAGACAGCCAACCCCACCATAGGAACAACACACCCCCACCCCTACCATCGACAACTGCACATCGCAGAGCCAAAATCAGCAGTGGTTCAAGAGACACTGAAGACGACGACAAATAGCGTCGAAACGGGCCGTCTGTCGAAGGTAAATATCTTTTTAAACAATTTTAACGCTTTTAACGTGTGACAGTGTAAATTTTATGTTTTTAACAAAGTGTTAACGAGAACTTTAATCAATGAATATTTTTTTCTTGCATATTGACTCCTGATGATTTTTTTTTTTTTTTTGTTTTGATGTCGAAGGGAATAGTATTGGGACGAACAGACTCCAAATTTTTACAAATAAACTCCAGTGCATTTTCCTCCGAATCCTATTGTGATAGTCCTTATTTCTGATGTCATGTAAGCATGGACATTCCTCGTAAAGCTTGATTAATTTCATTACTTGGTTTTTGTTCCACTCTGACATAACGCTACAAAGCGCGCGGGAACAGAGAAACAGCTGATTAAAAGTTGTCTGCTACTGCTTTTCCGAACCATGTTCGGGTCCTGTCGCGTGAATTCGGCTGGCCAACCTACGGAAATGTCACACAAATAGAAACAGCTTCTACCCAGCAGATGTCAAAAGGAAGGAAAGAAATCCGTACTGCGCATGCGCCCGCGCTATAAGTCGAACGACATTAAGCTAGTGTAAATAGAGACATAGATGGCATTTGCCATAGCCATCGTTCGTCTTTTCTACAGTGGCCAGGTGCTTGACAGCTGAGCTAAGATTTCGATTTCTCGAAGTTGAGTTGCTAGTCTCTTGTCATAGTAAACCTACTAAAAGCAAGGTTGTAGTTCGTAGTAGATTATTTTTATAGAAGACAGCTGCTACAATTTCCACGCGAGCTACAACCTCCTCGTAGTGGCAAGTGACCTTGATAAGACTGCCCTAGGTGAACATCTTCTTCTCTGGCAATGTTGCAATCTGTTCGGACCGTTCGGTGGTTTAAGATTAGTGGTTTTTAAATTAAATTTACACGAAAACCGTTCAAGCTATGAAAATATGCCAGAAGAATAAATTATTCTTTGTTAAATTTTCTATCGATATGGACAAAAACTACGATCCTATTCGTAGTAGTTACCGAATAAAAGGGCGTTAAAAATTTGGGGTAAAACACTGTTTTCTTAGAAAACTGTGAACTTTCCACCAATATTATATTACACTTTTTTGTTACATACAACGTCAGCTATTTGCTCTGAAAATCTGCAGGATTATTTCACTTCCACCCTGTTTAAGGTTATAGAGAGTGTCCTTTGAATTTAATGTCCTTGAACTTCGGGATTGTAGAGGCGATATTTAGTACAAAATACGTCTAGTAACCTACGTTGTCACAGCCCTGCACATAACAGTGAGAGGTTAGGTCTTAGAATAATATTCACTGATGGTAAGTAGGTACAGTGAAACCTGTTCAAATCGGAACCTGAATAATCCGGAATCCTGTCTATTTCGGAACAATTTATTGGTCCCGGCGAAATTCGTATGTATTATGTGTAATTTCTTCTAAATAAAACGGAAACTGTTCAACGCGGAAACGGAAACTGTCTGCTACTGTTCAAAACGGAAATAATATTTTCGACACACTACTGTATAATGTAAACTATATTTTGAAACAGTATGTGCTTTCAAGGAATGTACGAAATATGTAGATCACTAAGATAGAAACATGTTTTCTTTGCAAAATTTTTGAGGGTGCGAGGGTGTGTTGCCCTGGTGGTCATAAATTTTATTACCCTATTGAGTATGCAGACGAGTCCCTTCAAAGAAATTCAATGCGTCACCCTGTATACTGTCATAGCTGGGTAGAACGCAAGTCTATTAGTGAGTTCGTGATGAAAAAAAGTTGCGTAAAATTTTTGCACTATCATTAACTGATGAAGTAAAAGTTATCAAGGAAAATTAGAAACGAAGCGTATGGAAAAATAATGTTGAAATGTAGGAATGGAAAACTCAGGTGTAACTTAACACTTTCAAAAATAAAGGCCGTATCGTGAGTGAGTGGCTTGCGGTCAATAATGTTGACATAAACGGAAACAGAAAACAACTGGCTACATAGAAATAAATCAACTGTTGTGAGAGTGGATTATTCTGGCCCTTTCAAAGATCATGCCAATTTCTGGATCTATTCTGCAATGCAAACCCTTGAACTGGAAAAGAAATTAGATAATCCAGAATTCAAGGCTTCTAATGAATGGCTCCTAGTCCAATTAAATAATGTGTTGTGATATACAGTGCAGTATTACAGTATAGGGTTAGGTATTAAATGTAGTGTAAGTAATAAACTTTATAGTGTTTAATGAGTGAGTTACGATACAATTTATACAGGAAATGAGATTTTCATCAAGATCATTCACCAATTAAATAAGCGGCAGGAAGCTGATTTAATGTCAGTAGTGTTAAACGGAATATTTTGTAATTCCTACAACTTGCGGCGTGCCATTTTGTTTTTCATTTATACAAATGATCAAATATTCCATTTTAACTTCACACCTGAATAACACGGAAACCTGTCCACAACGGAAAAAAAATTAGGACCATGTTACTTCCGTCTTGAACAGGTTTCACTGTATCTCACAGTGTTTAACCTTTCTGTATAAGATTACTTTTACTACAGATCAGAGTACCAGGAATTTACGTCCATGTAGCCTCCAAAATACAAGGGACAATCATCTGGTCTTAGAGAATGCTTGAAAAGAGCCAAATCTGAAGCTGAAACGCTCAGGCTGTAATATTTTATCCAGGCGGCCCGGATTCGGACTTCGAACCGTTTATGTTTGACAAAACAGATGTTGTGAAGGTTTCCTTGGGTACTCCTGTTTCCTTCCTTATCCCGCCAACGTTCTGCACCTTCTCTCAATCAATATCACTACAAAATTTAAAATATGCTAACGTGAAGTCTTGTTGGTAATTATTGTTGATGCTGACGTACAAAAGGTTTGGACCTCCGGATCCTGGGGTCATATATTAAGACTAAGTAGACTTAATGCACTTCTTAAAATGGAAAAAAAATGGCGTGTCGGAACGTGATTCATATTCCAGTTTACCTCAGTCATACCTTTATTTATTTATTTATTTATTTATTTATTTACTTATATATTTACTTGCTTACTAGCCAGCGGTATAGTTCTGTCGGCTAAGGCGCTTACTTACCGATCCGGAGTTGCGCTCGGGCGCGGGTTCGATTCCCGCTTGGGCTGATTACCTGGTTGGGTTTCTTCCGAGATTTTCCCCAACCATAAGACAAATGTCAGGTAATCTATGTCGAATCCTCGGCCTCATCTCGCCAAATATCATCTCACCATCACCAGTCTCATCAACGCTAAATATCCTCGTAGTTGATACAGCATTGTTAAATAACCAAGTAAAATAAAAAATTACTTATTTATTTATTTTTTCATTCATAATATATTTACAATTAAAAAATTACTTATTTATTTACTTATTTATTTATTTTTTTCATTCATAATATATTTACTTATTTGTTTGTTTCTTTGTTTCTCTCTCTGTCTGTTTATTTATTTATGTATTCAGTTACTTATTTACTTATTTATTTATTTATTTATTTATTTTTAGTTACTTATATATATATATATATATATATATTTATTTATTCACTTATTCATTTATTCACTTATTGACTTATTTACTTCTTCACTTATTGACTTATTTATTTATTTTTTATTTATTTATTTATTTGCTTATTTATTTAATTCAATACCCACGTCGGAGTAAGGGTTTGGGACTAAAAATTTTATCCTGAGAATAATGATAATAATAATAATAATATTATTATTATTATTATTATTATTATTATTATTGTTATTATTATTGTTATTGTTATTATTATTATTGTTATTATTATTATTATTATTACTATTATTATTATTATTATTATTATTATTATTATTATTATTATTATTATTATTGCAGCATTGACACTCTTTGCTGAAGGAATCAAATTTTTCATCGATCCCGTGCAGATCATGAAGGCCTTGGAAGGCGCAATTCGTGTGATCGTGTTTGTGTTCCTCAGCGTGTACACAGACAGAATCGTCCCCCCCTCGGTGGTCGAAGAGGTCACCGACAGATATTACGGCTCCTCTAGTTCCATATTCAACAGGCCTGCCAACCTCACAGCAGAAGACGTGAATGTAAGTGCAGCAGCTGCTGTTGAATACGTACATTATTCGTAGGCCTACATCTCAAGTTGTGTAGTTGACGATGATATAAGAAAAGAAATTTACATTCACTTCTCCTTCTCTTCGAAATCTTGAACTCTTCTATTCCTTCGTACCTGTCGTCTCGCTTCACTTACCTTTCTTCCCACCATAATCTGAACACACGCTCTCGCCATGAAACAATACTAACAATACCATCCCATCGCACCTCCTCATACTCATCCTCTTTCACAATATCCCTGCCAAGACTCTGGAATTCGCTACCTGCTAGCGTCAGGGACTGTCGAAATAAAATTCTATTCAAACGCACACTTACTAGGCACTTGGTCAGTAATTGAGACTCGTTCAGACATGGCTTCTTGTAAATAGTTCCCTTATTCTAGCATAGAATATTTCAATATCCGGTAATTGCATCACTACATAATTTTATTATTCTAGGTTTAATTTTGTTACGTAACTAAAAAAAAAAGTCTTTCTTTGTTCTTAACGGGAGAGGAAAGTATTTTTAAAACCTTTTTCCTATTTGGTGTAAAATATTAATTTTTTGTATGTAGAGAGCTCATAGCTGTGGCAACTCAACCAAATGAAAATATTTTGAAAAAAATTATTTGGGGCCCAAATTTGAAAAAAAAAAAAATATACCTAATGCAGGATTGTACTAAAACCGATATATCTAAATCGTGTTTAAAGATAGATTCAAACAATTTTCTGCAATGTATTTGCAAAGGCATGTTCTACAAACTGTCTGTAACAGAATTTTGATATTAGTCCCTACGTTTGTAAAATAAACAATTAAAATATAATAACAATTTTCTGATTTCCTTTCTTGCAAACAAACGGACGTATTTTTAAAATGAAATCAATTAACAAAATCCTGTTACAGAGAAAACTTTCCTAATAGTGTAAAGAATGTGTTCTAAATTTCATGCATGTATCTTTAATAGTTCAGAAATTATATCCATATTTGTCTGGCACTGTAGCAAAAAAAAAAAAAAATGAAGTTACTGGAAACCGATAAAAGCGGGCGTGTGATTTAATAATCCATAGCGCAGGAAGTTTAAAAATGACGTCTCAACATCCGATAAGGGCATAAATACCCACAAAATGTTATGCAATGCATTCCACACATATCAAAGGGTATTTGAATTTTTTTAATTTAATTCACCGGAAACAACAATAAAAGTGGGCGAGTGATTTAAAATCCATAACGCAGGAAGTTTAAAAATGGCTACTCAACATCTGATAAGGGCACAAATACCCACAAAATGTTATGCTATGCATTCCACATATATCAAAGGGTATTTTAAAGAAAAAAACATTTTGAAAATTTAATTTACCGGAAACAACAATAAAAGTGGGCGAGTGATTTAAAAATCCATAGCGCAGGAACTTTAAAAATGACGTCACAACATCCGATAAGACCACAAATACCCACAAAATGTTATGCAATGCATTCCACACATATCAAAGAGTATTTAATTTTTTTAAATTTAATTTACCGGAAACAACAATAAAAGTGGGCGAGTGATTTAAAAATCCATGACGCAGGAAGTTTAACAATGGCTACTCAACATCCGATAAGGGCACAAATACCCACAAAATGTTATGCTATGCATTCCAAACATGTCACAGAGTATTTTAAAGAATTTTTTTTTTAATTTACTCATTTTTCACCAAAAAATACCATCCTCTCCACCTTAACTTCTACAATAAGCTGTCTAGCCTTTATTAATCAGTTTAATTTTTAGTACTTTGATTTTTATTGTATTTGTAAATTTAATATTAATTGTGATTATAATTGTAATTGTATCCTTAATATTCCAGTTGTAATCCCCTGATAGAGGGGAAGAGAAGGCCTGATGGTCTCATCTCTACCAGGTTAAATAAATATACACAGTGGGCCAAAAAAAGGCACAAAATTAGAAATACTCTATTTTCGGAAATACAAAACATTAATTTATAATTAATACACTGTTGGAAAGAGTAGACTTTAAAGATGAGCAGGACATTTTATTATGTATAAAACAGAAAAAAAATCAACTCCAGCAAAAAGAAAAATTAATATTGAAAAAAAAATGAATGTTACGTATAATTCTGGTAGTAAGTTAAGAAAACATTTAAAAACTTCAACAAAAAAGTCGTGCATGTAGTACAAAATTTGTAGGAAAAGTAGCACTTTTAGCAATGCAAAATTTGCAGAAAAAATAGTTCATTTTTCGATAGACTCGCTACTTAAGAAAGACCCTGTAGACACTATTGCAAGTTTACTTTATACCAGGCATGTCAACTGATGCCCATAGGAGCAAGCGCGCGCTTTAGAGCTCAGGAGATCCTGAGCGCTTTATAGCGGAAAGGAAAGAGACAGACGAAAGAGGTAGTATATGCCGCCTGGTCGAGCTATATTCAGGGATGGCCAGCACTGATTCAATAGATAAAGGGAAGAGAACTTATTAAAACTGTATCCATGGTAATTTTTAGATTTGCCTGAGAAGTATAAGTGCATTATAAGAATGTAAGTTTTAATTTTAATGTTCATTTTTCAAAGTTTGATTTTTTTATTCTAAAAGAAATATTTTCTCAACTTCTTTTTTATAGAAAAGTGAAATTTTCAGATATAGGCCTATTTATTTAGTAGCCTTACAGAATGTTTTCGTAAATCTAATATACCGTATATACGTATTACTGAAGATAGTGTATTGAGATTTTTGAAAATATTCGCATGGAAATTATTTGTAAGGAAATGAATTAACAAAGCAATTACTGTTACATAACAAGCAAAAGATATGTGCCCATGTGTTGTAAAAATGTCAGCTCTATAGCTTCAGCAGATTTCGAGAAAATAATTTCATATTCTGATGATAGGAAGTTGCTCACCAATATCACCTTAAAACCATAATGCGATAAGAGTTTTGTTATGTAGACTAATATTAGTTACACTTAAAACAGATATAGCACCTAGGTAACGTTGCTTTGTATTGTAATATTGTTTTGATTAGTTTATTGATTACTTTTGTAAGGCTAAAGGTACCATCAGTATCAATTCCAACTTATCATGTCATACTCAGTCTCTTTTCTTGGGATATCTTTATGAATGATGTGTTTCACCCATTTAGTACTGTACAGTTGTACTACTTACTTACTTACTTACTGGCTTTTAAGGAACCCGGAGGTTCATTGCCGCCCTCACATAAGCCCGCCATTGGTCCCTATCCTGAGCAAGATTAATCCAGTCCCTATCATCATATCCCACCTCCCTCTAATCCATTTTAATATTATGTTCCCACCTACGTCTCGGCCTCCCTAAAGGTATTTTTCCCTCCGGCCTCCCAACTAACACTCAATATGCATTTCTGGATTCACCCATACGTGTTACATGCCCTGCCCATCTCAAACGTCTGGATTTAATGTTCCTAATTATGTCAGGTGAAGAATACAATGCGTGCAGTTCTGCGTTGTGTAACTTTCTCCATTCTCCTGTAACTTCATCTCTCTTAGCCCCAAATATTTTCCTAAGCACCTTATTCTCAAACACCCTTGATCTCTGTTCCTCTCTCAAAGTGAGAGTCCAAGTTTCACAACCATACAGAACAACCGGTAATATAACTGTTTTATAAATTCTAACTTTCAGATTTTTCGACAACAGACTGGATGATAAAAGTTTCTCAACCGAATAATAACAGGCATTTCCCATATTTATTCTGTGTTTAATTTCCTCCCGAGTGTCATTTATATTTGTTACTGTTGCTCCCATATATTTGAACTTCTCCACCTCTTCAAAAGATAAATTTCCAATTTTTATATTTCCATTTCGTACAATATTCTCGTCACGAGACACAATCATATACTTTGTCTTTTCAGGATTTACTTCCAACCTTATCTCTTTACTTGCTTCAAGTAGAATTTCCGTGTTTTGCCTAATCGTTTGTGGGTTTTCTCCTAACATATTCACGTCATCCGCATAGACAAGCAGCTGATGTAACCCGTTCAATTCCAAACCCTCTCTGTTATCCTGAACTTTCCTAATGGCATACTCTAGAGCGAAGTTAAAAAGTAAAGGTGATAGTGCATCTCCCTGCTTTAGCCCACATTGAATTGGAAACCCATGTGATAGAAACTGACCTACACGAACTCTGCTGTACGTTTCACTGAGACACATACTGTTGTACTACTATGGAATTTATGTGAATATTCCTTCTTAACTCTCTATTATGTTATTAAGATTTAAAACACAAGTGCAATATTAAGAAATCAGTGTTAGTACTTTTGTTTTACAGACAATATAGATAATATCAAACAGAAAGAAGCCATATAAAAATGACGACATAAAATTTCACGTTCCGTTTGAAGTTTGTGCACCACTGTTTTCTTAAGCCAACAGGTTGCTTATTCATATACACAACCCTTCCTCTTTCCATACTTAGCGCTTGATGCCCGCGCACGACGTCAAGGTCAGAAAAATGCGCTTGCTTTGACATCACTGCTTTACACTTTTATTGTGAAATGAATTAAAAGAAAAACTAAGATTGCACATCATGGACTGAAATTTTGTCTTCTTTCCTTGCAGGTAATAACGGACCTGTACTTCACTAACGGGATCTCCTGTGCAGCAAGTCTGCATGCAATCTATTCGCCCGCTCCGGTCTACGCGTACGAGTTGTCGTACGAAACCCGTCACTCCTTTACTAAGGAAGAATTGCAATCAGAGCTTTTGCCAGGCAAGTATAATATCTGTTAAGGCCCGATTGTATAAACCATTTAATCTTAGATCAGAGGTTAAATTGATCCTTGTTTCAGCTGAACTTGGAATTTTGTGTTGTATAAAGTCTAATCTGAGATTAATTTGTCTCAAACTAAAGTCAACTTTGACTGAAGAAATTTCTCCGATTAAGTTAGATGATCCAAGTTCAGTTATTTCGTTTCTGTTTGAAATATACGAGTGACAGATTGTGCAAATAAAATATCCATTATTATTAATATTAATAGATATGCTAGGTACATTTATATATATTTCTTTCAATTTCTTGCCTTAATACACAAACATTCTTATATTTTATAAGGCTCTATCGTGTTCAGCAGTATCAAATAACATAACCTATAATAATATTATGTTTATAACAATCATTAATTATTAATGGATATGATAGGTACATTCATAAATGTTCAATTTACTGTATTACTAAACGAAAATTGTCGTTTTATAAAGCTTTATTATGTTTAGCAGTATCAAACACCATAACATGTTAACAACTCGGAGAACAGTCAACCTTCTTCTTGTTGTCCGCCATTATTTATATTGCAAAAAAAAAAAAAACAGTGTCTCCAACAGAGTGTAATACGGAAAGTCGTGAAAAAGTAGTTGTAAAGTCGCTAGATTTCTCATTATCAACAAAGAAAGATTAAATTGTGTCACTATGGGGTGCTAAAAAGGTCACTAAATCCCTATTTAAGCAATATAAAAGTTAAAAGAAATTGTTGTTGAAAAAGAGTTAAAGTCGCTAGATTGGCAACACTGAACAAACCTGTATAACATGGTCCGCGCATCACGTATTTCACCTGTTTATGCGATGTTGCCAAATCCTTTTCACGTGAACTTAGATTGCATTTGAACCAAGGTAATTTGATCGCAGAAAAGTTTTATACAATAGAAGTGTCTGAACTCGGTTCACTTTTCGATCTTCGATCAAAGTTGATCTTTAGTCAGGGAGTTTTATACAATTGGGCCTTAGTCTTGGTTTTTCTGAACCGACGCATGCGCACTGCACGAGAGATAGTGAATGGTTTCTATGGCTGCGAGATGCGAGATCTGCGCAGCCTCGTCGCGTCGCTTCGGTCCGATTCGTCAGGTCGGTGTTGCTAAATAAAGCCTGGTTAAATCATTCCTTAAATGGTTTCTGTGGTCGAGCGACACATTGTAAAGCAGCTGAGGGCTACCAATTTGAACACATAATTTAGAAGGTGAGCTAGCTTTGTTTTGTTTTTGTTAAGGAAGGAGTATTTTATTATTTTAATATTCGATACACTTTTCTGTTTTCTTGACTTAGCAACACTGAATTTGTACAGAAGTATCGAGTGTGAGTACTTTCTGAAAAGCTCTTAATGAGCACTATTCAAAAATAGAAATATATATTGGGTGTTCCATTTAAAATAAGAGAGTTGGAATTACTTCCGGTTAAACCGGAAGTAGAAAAAACTCGGTAATACCATTATTGAGTTCTTAGTATATGGTTATCCTCACATACCAAGTTTCATGTGACTGAACCTTATGCTTCAAAAGTTATTTAGGTGGTGCGGGACTTTTAACTGACCCTGTATACTTGAGATTATAATTATAATGAAACGGTACCTTTGCAAGCATTTCTGTTTGCATTTAGCAATCCTCTGTGTCATTAATACAATTATTATTGTTAGCGTATAGGTCATTCGTTATCTCGTGAAAGAAAATGTATGAGGGCGCCGTAGCCCAAAATAAGAGACTTATGGTGGGGATTAATTTGCTAGCTAGCTGCAAGAGGAAGCGTAGCGAGGAACGCTAAATAACCGAATAATTGATACAGCATCGTTAAATAACCAAGGAAAAAAGTAAGATTTGTATTAAATTTATTACTTGTGTCGATCTTTCAGGAGTTCCGCACGGCGAAGATTTAATTTATCTATTTCCTAATGAAGAAGAGAAGATATTAGAACCGAACTCTACAGACATGTTGACGTCAAAGAGAATTCTGAAATACTGGACGAACTTTGCTACAACAGGGTAAGTTCTATGACATTCATTATTTTGAGCAGCAAATTTAAAAATAAGTTCGAAAATATTGGGGAGAAGAAAATTGGACTTCATTGTAACTAGAGACCGGATTTTTATGTAATTACATATTATATTCCTTTCAACCTAACCGTATATAAATAACAAATCTTTGCGAATCTTATGATTACCATTAATACATTAAAATTTGACACTACATTGTTTTACATATTTACCCCACATTACATATTATGGCTTGATTTTACATAAATCTACATATTTAGGGATTTTATTCATTTTTACTTGTATAAATGGAAAAAAAAAAAAGAAACTTCTGCTGGGGAAGTTTACAATTTGAAATACACAGATGGTCCACATCTGTGGAGTAACGGTCAGCGCGTCTGGCCGCGAAACCAGGTGGCCTGGGTTCGATTCCCGGTCGGGGCAAGTTACCTGGTTGAGGTTTTTCCGGGGTTTTCCCTGAACCCAATATGAGCAAATGCCGGGTAACTTTCGGTGCTGGACCTCGGACTCATTTCACCGGCATTATCACCTTCATCTCATTCAGACGCTAAATAACCTTAGATGTTGATACAGCGTCGTAAAATAACCAACTTAAAAAAAAGAAACACACAGATTTAAAAAGTCTTTTTTTACCTACCCAGGAAAGGATATATTTCGGGACGAAACATAACGTCCTTAGTTCCAGGAAGTAATAGAGGCACTCACCCCATACCGCCCACTGTAAATATGAGTCAACGAAAGGCAACTTTTCTCATACAACTACTTTGTATTGTAAAAATCACTCAGAAAGTAGCGTTGCCTTTATACGGTGGAGTGGGACGAGGACGACATGATTTGTCTCGAACTATAATTGTTCTGCACACGTCTTAACAAGCCGTTCTCATGTAATTTGCAACCTTACCCACCCCCTTCCTAATCCTTCCAGGGAAAACCCATGTCAAGTTTGACATGAGCCGCAAGAAGGTAGCCGAATTTTGAAAAGAAGCTGGAGTAAAGGAACAAACTGGAAAGATGTTCAAAGATTAAAATAAATAGCTTTTCAGGTTACTGCTTGATCTCTTTACTTTAAATTTAGTAGACCTATACGAAAATGGGATTTTCCGAGCAATTACAAAGTATGTTCTCGGCTGGAATAATCCTACCCTTCTGAATGAGACAGGAATGTCACTTTTCAAACAACAGTTTGAGATTTTAGTAGGTACTTTGTTTCTTACAGGGAGCAGCTGAAATGCATGTGTCCCACATCTCCTCTTATTTTCTCCTAATCCAGTAAAGCGAAACAGTGCTTGCAGTTCTGTTGTCATTCATTTCACTCAGTTCTCTAGTTTTAGTACTTACAGTGTAAAGTGCAAGTGAGTTTATCTATTGCTTTTAACTAACGAAAAGGCACCTGTATATTCAAACCTAACGACAAAAATAAAATCATGGATTGCGATGGACGAAGCTTTCACTACAGATGGAAAAATAGTAATGTGTCAAGTGTGCGGTAAAAAGTCGGGTGCTCTATGAAATCACAACTGGAGAGTCTTACCTATCCTATACCTGCCAGATATTGATATTAAATATTTTAATGATTTTACATATTTTGGTACATATTCAGCTTATTTTTCTTACATAAATATGTACATATTTCACACCTTGATGTTACATAAAAATCCGGTCCCTAATTATAACACATTTCAGAATAAATAACTTTCTCACTTTGTCATTAAATATCGCCTTCAGTGATATAATGTCTACCGTACTTGTCTTTAGACCGGAGGTTAGAGAGCTGAAACCTTGATCAGGGCGATAAACTGTTAAGATCAGATGCTGTAGATTCTTTCATGATTGACATAAGCCGGTAGTCTCATGGAGTAGATGTATGACGTGGACAGGGTTGCCAGCTTCTCTCATCAGGAATCCAGGACAGTGAGGATACCTTAACTTGATTATTAAAAAATACATCTTTATTGAAGTTCCTTAGGAAGGTTTTGATTAATGTTACTATCGTAAGGAAAATTGTCGAATACAGCGTAGATTATTAATTAATGATTAAGAACCCTATCATGGTTATCTTAGAGAAAAGAAAAGGGTCCACACATGTGAAGCAACGGTTAGCGCGTCTGACCGCGAAACCAGGTGGCCCGGGTTCGAATCCCGGTCGGGGCAAGTTACCAGGTTGAGGTTTTTTTCCGGGGTTTTCACTCAATCCAATATGAGCAAATGCTGGGTAACTTTCGATCCTGGACCCTGGACTCATTTCACCGGCATTATCGCCTTCATATCGTTTTGTTTCGTTTCTTGGGTTATTTTACGACGCTGTATCAACATCTAGGTTATTTAGCGTCTGAATGATATGAAGGTGATAATGCCGGTGAAATGAGTCCGGGGTCCAGCACCGAAAGTTACCCAGCATTTGCTCGTATTGGGTTGAGGGAAAACCCGGAAAAACCTCAACCAGGTAACTTGCCCCGACCGGGATTCGAACCCGGGCCACCTGGTTTCGCAGCCAGACGCGCTGACCGTTACTCCACAGGTGTGGACGCCTTCATATCATTCAGACGCTAAATAACCTGAGATGTTGATAAAGCGTCGTAAAATAACCTACTAAAAAAACTACATATGCTAGTGGATTATAGTGATTTTCTAGCTCTCAGGTTGAAATTTCTTTTACCAACTTCGTTTCGAATTTCGGGTGCTAGAAATATTACAACTGGCAGTTATTTCCTAACTGTTATGTTGGCAGCAATAACTTCAGTTTGCAGTGAAGTAAACTGATGAAAATGCAAGTACCTAGATTTGTGAATAATAATAATTAATTAGTAATGCCGGTATTAATATTAATATCACTACACAATTCAGTTCTGTTTCGTTGTAATTCCAATTCAACTCAACTAGTGGCTTGTGCAGCAAATGCTGCAAACTAAGTTCATTAGACGTTCAAATAAACATTTTTCAGATTTATTTTTAATCAAGAATACCAGACATTCTGAAAGTTATTTGCTTCCATAATAATGAAAGATACTCTCTCTCGAGCCAATACTGAAGAGAACCACGCATATAATATCTACACCACACCGCCATTAAATATATGAAAAAGACCCAATCCCACTTGATTAATAACTATAAAAATATTTGATTTTTGATAATATTATCAACTTATGTAAGTTTTATAGCTTTCAGTAACATATACTATGGCCCGGTTGCAGAAACACCGATCAAAATATGATTGGCAATCAAGGAGGGTTTGATTGGCCATCAGTTCTATTTCTGTTGCAGAAAGAACAATCAGTGTTTGATCGGAGATCAGTCTTCCATCAGATTTGATCAACAGATTTTTGCTGGTTAAGTCACTGATCATCGATCAAGTAGGCTATTTATGTTGTTCTGTTTGTAATGCAGTTACTGTAATGTATATAGTAAATAGTTATAGCGTAACAATATTGTTTTCGACATAATGGATTCTTCTGATGAAGAAATTTTAGAATGAAAAAATATTATTAAGAAGAAGGCGTTTCCGTGATGGACATGAATTGTCTTTATGTATAATGACAGAGAATTTGAGCAAAGATTTAGGTTAAGTAAGGATTCGTGTGTTTTGTTACTTTAAAAAATTGAAACAAATAGGCCTATATGCAGACAGACAAATCGAAACCTTTCACTTTCTGCTATGAACCAAGTTCTAATAATGCTGAGATTTTATGCTGTTGGAATTTTTCAGATGGTCTTGGGTTATCTTGTTAGGGTCCACAAATCAACTATTTGCCGAGTAGTTAGGAATGTTACGTATGAAATTGCTTTGTTATGGCAGGGTCTCATAAATCCCCAAACTTCAAACAGGGAACGATTTGAAATCCAGAGAGAATTTTCAGCCATGTCAGGATTTCCAAGTGTAGCCTAATATTGGTTGTATAGACTGCTCACATCCCCGTCCAATCACCTGGTTGAAATGATGCCGAACTTTATCGAAATAGAAAAGGTTTCTTTTCTGTGAATATACAGGTAATATGTAGTCTACACCATCATTGAAATTCTGGAATGTTGTAGCCCGTTGGCAGGGTTCTACACATGACAACACAATATTTTTAATGAGTAGGTTACGAGCTCAATTTATAAACAGAGAGATGGGAAATGGAATTATTTTAGGTTATGGAGGCTATGCATATTCCAATTTCTTGTCGACTCCCCTAGCAAATCCCACAACAGAAGCCCCCTCACGTTTTTTTTCTTTTTGCTTCATTTTTTTCACTATATTGTAGTCTATATACAAATAGAATCCGCCTGTTTCCTTTCTACAAAAAGCAACAAACCAGCAAAACATTCACTTGTTTTCCTAGTCACCGCCCACTTGATGCATTCGTTTCGCGACTTTTAAAGAGCATCAAATTGGCTGTGGTTGCTAAATAGCGCTGTTGTCAAATGTATTTCTTTCCCAAATCAGCAATTAGTAAATTGAGACAAGTTGATTGGAGATTCACGTTTGTGCAACGCAACGAACAATCAAATAAATCAGACATCAACTGACTGGCGATCAGGGACTGATTTGATTTGCGTTTCTGCAACCGGGCCTATATATACTATATAGCCGCCACTCAGTAAAATATAGAAATCAAAATCTAATTTAAGTTATTCTCTACATTTACTTATATAACCCCAAAACGTTTCACTTTCATATCATCAATATAGCATTAATATGTATAATTAATGAAAAATAGTCACATCATGGCATTAACTACAATAATATTTCATTTCTAATAGTAATAATGTCATCAAACCACCTCAAGTCTTGTAGTTCTTAATAACCAATACACAGCTGTACCCAGAAAATCACACACCACAGAATCGAACCTGTAAATTATTTTAATAAGTTAAGTTTTTAATAACCAATTTAATTTGAGCTCTAAATATGTCAGCATTCTTGCAGATCATGGCCTTCGTGTAATATTGTTTACTGTAGTGTGTGTTTTGTTTTATTCTGAAATGCAACACGGCCGACTTGATGCTCGCTTCGCTTCTCCTGAATGCAATTAGCTAGTTCTCAAAACTGACGACAGATGGATTTTGTAAAATAGGAAAATTATGTAGGAAAATTGACATTTCACTGAAAACTACTATTTTTCCGAAAAACTTTGGGTTCCAAGCTTCAAAATGAGGGGCCATTTATTAAAATCCGTTGAGCCGTTTTCCCGTAATTTCCATTGCCAGTTCAAATTATATATATAGATATTCAGGTAAGTGTATAAGACGTAATGTTATTCATGTACTTGTCATTTTTACTCATTAAATTGATATAATAGTAACTTTTCATTTTTTCTACGCCTTGAAATCTTTCCGTTTGACCAGCCCATCTTGTGATGGTACCAAATCTAGGGAATCGTGTAGGATTATTTTCAAAAAACTACAAATAATGCCCATGACTTGTCAGTATACTTTTCATTAATAAACTTCCTCGTATGTAATCGTGAAAACTTTGTAACTAATTCAACAGTTCATAGCATAAATACACGTCAAAAAATGACTTTCATACTCCATCGGCAAGTCTATCGTGCTATCAAAAAGGAGTGCGTTATATGGCAGTAACATTTTTAATAGTCTCCCTATAGATATAAAAAATGAAACTCAAAACATAAGATTATTTAGGGCCAAATTAAAGAAGTACATAATTTCTCACGACTTCTATTCTGTAGGTGAATTTGACATTCAACAACGCTACATGAATATTTCTATGTTGTATTAAGTATCGATACTAACCACTTCTATTGTACCAGTACACTATATTATAAAACTCTTCTATATATATTTCAACTAGACTGTGACTATAAATTAAGACTTTGTAGTACTATAGTCGCGACGCTGTTATTCCCGGCGTGACTCCTCCTCTTTGCTTACGTCTTAGGAAGTGGAGGCTCTATAAAATCTAGGTAGGTAGTATAGTTCGCCATTTTTGTTCTTTCGTTGCCGAGCTACCATACGAGGAATCTATTTGCCACACCGTTAAACATTATCATGTCGTAGCTCCTATGATAATAAATCAAACGCACTGTAATTCAGCAAATAACGTCTTCGTGTGCTTTCTGCGAACGCCGACGAAAGAGCCAAAATGGCGGGCGATTACTTACTTACTTACTTACTTACTTACTTACTTACTTACTTACTTACTTACTTACTTACTTACTGGCTTTTAAGGAACCCCGGAGGTTCATTGCCACCCTCACATAAGCCCGCCATTGGTCCCTATCCTGAGCAAGATTAATCCATTCTCTACCATCATATCCCATCTCCCTCAAATCCATTTTAATATTATCTTCCCATCTACGTCTCGGCCTCCCTAAAGGTCTTTTTCCCTCTGTCCTCCCAACTAACACACTATATGCATTTCTGGATTCGCCCATACGTGCTACATGCCCTGCCCATCTCAAACGTCTGGATTTAATGTTCCTAATTATGCCAGGTGAAGAATACAATGCGTGCAGTTCTGCGTTGTGTAACTTTCTCCATTCTCCTGTAACTTCATCCCGCTTAGCCCCAAATATTTTCCTAAGAACCTTATTCTCAAACACCCTTAACCAATGTTCCTCTCTTAAAGTGAGAGTCCAAGTTTCACAACCATACAGAACAACCGGTAATATAACTGTTTTATAAATTCTAACTTTCAGATCTTTTGACAGCAGATTAGATGATAAAAGCTTCTCAACCGAATAATAACAGGCATTTCCCATATTTATTGTCTTTAATTTTGTTACTGTTGCTCCAAGATATTTGAACTTCTCCACCTCTTCAAAAGATAAATTTCCAATTTTATATTTCCATTTCGTACAATATTTTCGTCACGAGACATAATCATATACTTTGTCTTTTCGGGATTTACTTCCAAACCTATCTCTTTACTTGCTTCCAGTAGAATTCCCGTGTTTTCCCTAATCGTTTGTGGATTTTTTCCTAACATATTCACGTCATCCGCATAGACAAGCAGCTGATGTAACCCGTTCAATTCCAAACCCTGTCTGCTATCCTGTACTTTCCTAATGGCATACTGTAGAGCAAAGTTAAAAAGTAAAGGTGATAGTGCATCTCCTTGCTTTAGCCCGCAGTGAATTGGAAACGCATCAGACAGAAACTGACCTAAGGTTATACGAACTCTGCTGTAAAACGAAATTAACCCTCCAAATTACTGTGGTCGTGCCAGAGAATCAGTCCCATTCCGAGGCTTATTTTGAGGCTTCGTAACAAGCTGTTTTTTACGGTGATGGGTTGTTAGCCCTTCGCCTAACCCCCAAGCTGGAGGACCACCCCTCATCGGCTGTCCGCGACTGCTTATTCAATATATTCGCAGGGCGGGCGATTATATTAAGTATTTATCGAGCCTTAAGAAATGAATAACGTCTTCCTCAGCGAATCACAAGACGCACACGTTTAAATATAGCCGACGTGCAACGCGATTGGCTGCCGGAAATTAGAGAGACGGGACTAGTAGGTTATTTTACGACGCTTTATCAACAGCTCAGGTTATTTAGCGTCTGAATGAGATGAAGGTGATAATGCCGGTGAAATGAGTCCGGGGTCCAACACCGAAAGTTACCCAGCATTTGCTCATATTGGATTGAGGGAAAACCCCGGAAAAACCTCAACCAGGTAACTTGCCCCGACCGGGAATCGAACCCGGGCCACCTGGTTTCGCGGCTAGACGCTCTAACCGTTACTCCACAGGTGTGGACAGACGGGACTATACTAAGATTTTTTTGACATGTTCCATATTCTAATTGTGAATACAGTGGAATGTAAATCAATGAAATACAGTACAATACAATGCAATATGGCGGTAGATGGCACAATTGCCTATAATACACTGCATCTATAGACTCTAACCGCTCTTAAATTATAAAATTAGAAACGCTTTTAACAGATGAATCGGTATTTGTTCCAGTTCTCCAACACCGACGAAGGATCCACTGTTGCAAAACATCACTTGGCAACCAGTAACAAAAAGCGCTTCTCCTTATTTGGACATAAATGTTAATCTTACCATAAAGCACGACCTCAATAACGGATCTCTCAAGTTTTGGAAGAAACTCTTCGAAACCAACAGCAAAGTATTTCATGGGGAGTCGCCGTGTACAATGCAATGAGACGAAGTATTTGAAGACGGAGAAAAAGTTGACGTAATAAAATCGAACCAGACATACAGCACATACAAAATCTGTGCCCAGACTGAAGAAGGTATATTAGATTAGTTTTCATTTCTCGATTACGCTTCTTGTAATAATTAGATAGGATAATGTATATTTTTTGAGTTTACGAACGTAATTTTTAATCTCTATTTTTTGTCTGTTATTTTCTCACTGCCTTTTTAATATAGTTTAACATTGTAATTTATCTACAAATAACCCTACCATGCTGTACACCTTTCATGGATATAAGTGCAACTAATAAATGAGTTAGTTCGATATCCATTTTGTTGAGTACACATTTATGTCCGAAGGCGGACATAGTGATAGACCAAACAATGAGCAATACAAATGTTATGATATATTGTTTTACGCCTATTGTTAAAATCTGAAATTCATTTTTCTATTGTATAAAAATATCTTTGATATTACGTGTATTATTTCAAAAGAATTAATAAATACTTAAATAATGAAGTAAATGTATTATTATTATTATTATTATTATTATTATTATTATTATGGAGGTTCATTGCCGCCATCACATAAGCCCGACATCGGTCTCTATCTTGTGCAAGATTAATCCATTCACTACCATCATATCCCACCTCCCTCAAATCCATTTTAATATTATCCTTCCATCTACGTCTCGGCCTCCCCAAAGGTCTTTTTCCCTCCGGCCTCCCAACTAACACTCTATATGTATATCTGGATTCTGGACTGAGAAAAGTTCGGTGAGAGCAACGTACGTTTGACCTGTAATAACTTACCTACCATCAGGTCAAAATTATCTTAACACTGACAGATGTCTATCATGATTTTATATTATCTGACAGTGTGCGGTAGAGGAATGTTTGGCCTGTTCTTGGGTGCCAGTGTTCTTAGTCTAGTGGAATTTCTCATTTTCTTTTCTATCAGATTTATGACTGAATTTGTGCGGAATATACGGAAAAAGTAATTTGAAAATCATGAATAATAGCAGAAGATATGAAAGCAGACTTTATTAAACCACAGTTAGGGCCTAGAGTTCATTCGGTATGTTGTTGTGTAAAAATATTTTTGCACAATCATTCTTTTTTTTTTTTTTTTTTTGCATACTTACTATCATTGTTGTATGCCATGTAACTTGAAGATACAACACGTTCAGTGATTACTACGGAAATACTGGAAATAACAGTCCAATAAGTCAATTACTTACAACACGTAAATTCTCTACAAACTTGACATAGTCATTTTTTAATTAAAAAAAAAACAAGAATTCTAATGTAACAAGCTGAAACTTCATTTATTTAAATTACAATTGAACGTGAAGTTTGAACAATTATTAAATGTTACCAGATAAAGACTGTCGTTCTCTTTATCTACAGAAAAATATTCAGACACTTCAATTTTGCATATTGCAATAGCTTTTATTTATTTGAACAAAAGACAGTCGTATCCAACAAATAAAACAAAAGAATATAGAAACACGGTCACCTAGAAAATTACACATGGATATTAACAAAATGACAAACGTTCAGTTCAAAATTAATACATGACTAAAATACGTAATGCATAAAATGAAGATATAAATTATGATTGTGCAAAAAATAATATGCAATACAAGGACGTTAAGTGCATGACACAAGAGCACTTACCAACCTAGTATCGCAATATACTGCTGTAACCACTGATCCTTTTAATAACCTTTTTGTATTCTAGCACGAATTAAAGTACAAATATAGTAGATAAAATGTGAATGAGTTGTATGACTCGAACATTATTTTCTTCAGAAAATCTAGAAATTAATTTTAAAGACATACAATAATAGGCTAATTATACTTAATATTACTGTATCAAATGAATTCATTATAAAGATGAATTAAAATACAATAAAAAATAAGAATATAAATGTGAAGTACATCTTCAAATTCAGTTCAAGGAGGCACACTCCACGGCGTGTATGTCCCTGCTTCTGGTTTAGGTATCTGAAACAAAGGTAAATTAAGATTTTATTTCTTGTAGTTATTAAAACTTCCAACTGACTCTCAAACTAACGAATATATTTATTATGTTAACAGACTAGAATCGCTTCATAAATAGTGACCAATAACTACGTAATCGTCATCTACATTGTTGTCATTATTATTGTTCTTGGCATTGAAATTAACATAAATGTCATAATCATTATTTTTCGTCATTGTTATAATTATCATCGTCATCATTGTTATTATTGTCGTTATTTTCATCGTCGTCTTTGTAATCATAGTTTTTGTCATTGTCATTGTTAGTTTGTTCTGTTTTGTCATTGTTTTCGTTTTTGCTTCGTTAGTATCGTTACTAGCGTTCTAATTGTCACCATTATTTTGTTACCATTGTCGTTCTTTTGTTTCCGTACGTTCATTATCGTTATTTAATTATTCCTGTTGTTTTGTCATAACTGCCATTTCGTTGTGCCACTCGATTTTCATCATTGTTGTTGATTCACAGTTCCAATAGATTTGTCATCATTGTCGTTGTTTCATTCTTTCTTTTGTTTTGTCTTAATTTTCGTTTGTTTCTGTCCTTGTTATTGTAGTCTCATTATTTCTATTCTTTTACTATCATTGTCGTTTCATGTTCCTGTGTTTTTCGATATTGTTGTTTCATTGTTTTTATAGATTTATCACAATCATTGTCACGCCTCCGTGGTCTGTTGGCCAGCATGCTGGCTTCCAGATCAGGAGGTTCCGGGTTCGATTCCCGGGCTTCGCGCTCGGTGAATTTTTCTTGAAGAAGAGGAATTCTCTGGGTGTCTAGAGTCTGGAAATTTGTATGAATGTGAGTGTGCCGGGTTAATATTAATTATTAACCAATCATCACAAATATAAAAATACATCAGGACTGTCGCTGGGCAGTAACCTGAACACACGTTTCAGCGTCACATTGTTGACAAGTAACTCCATCTGTTAGCACAACCATAAAGCATCTAATAGATGCTATAGAGTTAGCAACAACGAAAAAAAAAAATCATTGTCACTGTTTCATTCGATGGTGTTTGGGTAAACAGAGATGTCATAAAAATGGGTTATGAGATAAATGAACTTTGAACTTAGGATCCTTTTCAGAAATAATTCTCCACACGAAATACTAATAGTCGTTTTTTTTTTTTCGCACACCCACTTACAGAATTTAACTTGTGTATTCACCTGGAGAACAAAACTCCATTTGCACAAAAATAACTTAACACTCTTTATCCAAACACCATCACATTATTCTTGTCTTCTGTCACCATTATCGTTCTATTTTGTCTTCTTTGAGGTTGTTTTATTATTCCTGTTGTTTTTTCATGGCTGGTGTTTCATTGTTCCTATCGTTTTTTCATCGTCATTGTTGTTTCGTTGTTCATATAATATATTTGTGATAATTTTCTTTCGTCATTGTCTTCGTTTTGTGTTTTTCATTGTCGACATTTTGATTATTAGGCTAATGTCAATTTGTTATAATTTTCGTCATCATTAGATTTATCATTTTCATCTTTGTGTTAATATTAATGTGCTTGTTGACATTGTTACCGTTTTGTTATGAATTTCGTTTTCACTGTAATTGTCACTTCGTCATCATTGCTGTTGTTGGTACTGTTATAATGCCTTTCATAATTAAAGTTGTCACTTATTATCGTTGTCGTTTCATTAACATCGTACCTTACTTACTTACAAATGGCTTTTAAGGAACCCGAAGGTTCATTGCCGCCCTCACATAAGCCCACCATCGGTCCCTATCCTGTGCAAGATTAATCCAGTCTCTATCATCACACCCCACCTCCCTCAAATCCATTTTAATATTATCCTCTCATCTACGTCTCGGCCTCCCTAAAGGTCTTTTTCCTCCGGCCTCCCAACTAACACTCTATATGCATTTCTGGATTCGCCCATACGTACTACATGCCCTACCCATCTCAAACGTGTGGATTTAATGTCCCTAATTATGTCAGGTGAAGAATACAATGCGTGCAGTTCTGCGTTGTGTAACTTTCTCCATTCTCCTGTAACTTCATCCCTCTTAGCCCCAAATATTTTCCTAAGCACCTTATTCTCAAACACCCTTAACCTATGTTCCTCTCTCAGAGTGAGGGTCCAAGTTTCACAACCATAAAGAACAACCGGTAATATAACTGTTTTATAAATTGTAACTTTCAGATTTTTTGACAGCAGACTGGATGATAAAAGCTTCTCAACCGAATAATAACACGCATTTCCCATATTTATTCTGCGTTTAATTTCTTCCGAGTATCATTTATATTTGTTACTGTTGCTCCAAGATATTTGAATTTTTCCACCTCTTCGAAGGATAAATCGCCAATTTTTATATTTCCATTTCGTACAATATTCTGGTCACTAGACATAATCATATACTTCGTCTTTTCGGAATTTACTTCCAAACCGATCGCTTTACTTGCTTCAAGTAAAATTTCCGTGTTTTCCCTAATCGTTTGAACATCGTACCTACTGTCCTTATCATTATTTCGCAGTCATTCTCATTAATATCTTCTCATCATTATAATTGTTTTCACTGTCATTGTTTTACCAGCAAATAGGGGTTAAAAATAATGGACACTGAATGAAATTTCCGGCTTTGTTCTTGTTGGTTTTTTTTTTTTTTGCGCATGCGCTAGGCTAGGGTTTCTTTCCACTTTCAAACGCTAGAGGTCAGTATAATCGAGCACCCGCGAACGGTGGAACAGCAATCCCTATTCGCTGGCAAGTCTGCTAAAATGTATTTCTGCTGTTGATTGCTGGTGCGATATCAGCGCCAACTCTAGGGGAAAAGGCAGAACCTCACTCTGATGCAGGTACAGCTGGCTTGAAGGTCACTGAAATAAGTTACTGCTACATCAAAGATACCGACGTGCAGTGTCCATATTTATAATTCTTCACACGCTAGTTTCACTGTTTTTCTCGTATTTTTTTCTTTTTCTGAGGCTATAATCATATCGTTTTTCCTAACAATCCAATCATTGTTTTGATCTTTCTTTCCTTTGTAGTCTTTGCTAATGTTTCCGTGGCAGTATACTCGTACCTTGTTAATTATGTTGTCTACACAAGCAGTACGAATTCTCTCGGCTGTGGCTGGGGAGTCCAGTTGAAACAATCCAGTCAAGTCAACATCCGCTCTGGCTGCAGAAATGGCATCTTTGATTGCAAAGAAGATAGACGATGCTAGGAAAAGAGGAGGCTCTCCAACGGCCTAAAACAAAAATGTTTTGTGAATATATACAGTAATTTTGAAAACAGACATCATGTTGAAAATAAAACTGATTAAAAGTTGAATTTTTGGATTACTGTAATAGAATTTAACTCAAATAAGGCTTTTTTCAAGCACAAGACAAACTTCTTTGTGGCAGTGACTTTCTCGAATGGAACGAGAGAGGAAACGTGAATTTCTAAATAGGACAGCAAAATAATCAGATATTTTTCACAATATCTCTTAATTTTCAAGAGAGCTTCTTAATTCTTGAAACTGTAAATAGTGTAGCAAAATTCTGACAGTTTTATAATTCCAATCATAAATAAACACTATTACCTTCTTACATAATATTGCCAACTTCAGACACAAGAGGAAAGTAATAAATGTTAAATTAAAGTTAAATTTCTCCATAGATACGATATATGTAATATACCTTTACGGATCTAAAAAAGCTTTTATAAGCCCTAGAGCCAAAAAAAAAGTAGTTTGTTTACTTATATTTATTAAATTGGCAACAATTTATCTTCAGTTTATTTGGCTTTAATAATATCTACAGAAGGAATTTCGGTTTCAACAGATCCCGACATCATTTCCAACATAACAGAACATTGTTTATTAAATTCAGAGACTGGCAACTTAACAACAAAGAAATAATAGCATCATGCATGGCCTCCCTCAACGAATAATTTTTATTCTACGTATTCTTTTTTTTTTAGTACCCACAGTCCCTAGATACCAAAACAAAACACGGTAAACAAGATATACAAACACAAAGCGAATTTCTAACTTAAAACTCTTATCAAAAAGCTTTAATTTATTCAATTACAGACCAATGCACCACAAAATAATGTGTGAACCTTTGGTGAAATTCATTTTTAAACTTGGGGCAGCTACCCCGTACACTCGTTATAAACATCTTCATTTCGCCTTTGATACACAAATTACTATATTATTATGCTCTCTTTGACGTAAATATGATGTCCTCATACGCTCTTTTCTTCGTTTCTAAAGGCAGGAACTATTACTACGCAGCAGGCCTAAACATTTACCTTTGAGGAGTAAATAGCCCTGGGATTCGAGGACCCTTGTAGGAGGGAAACGTTGAATTCCGTGGGGATGTCTGAGACAGTGGGGATCTTGTAGAATCCTGGTCCGTTTGTTAACAATTTGCCTTGGGGAGAATATCTTAATTCTTCCAGCACATAAAGGCCATATCCTTGGATGAATCCTCCTTCCACTTGGCCCACATCAATGGCTGGATTAAGACTCTGACCGAGGTCCATCACGATATCAGTTCTGAGGACCTGCAGAAAACTGAGAATTACTATTTCCAGTCCATTACGTACACACTTGAAATATACGGGCATTTCATATCATTCTTAAATGGGTTTCCATAGAGAATAATCCAAAGCTTGAGCATTGGATAGGCCTATTTGCTACTACAAGGTGGGCACAAAGTTCCGTTACCTCCTATAAATTACCTCAAATATACACACTATTTATACAGGGACATCATTTTATTTTTACTAACATTTCTAACATTAACCTGGCTATACCTTTGGATCAACGGTTGAGAACCGGAAACATCGTTTGCTACCCCCTTCCACGATTGGAGGTCGATGATACTGACGTAATATACAAACAAATTACTTTACTAGGTATAGGAGGAAGAAAACTAGCTCATCCATTTACGTAAACTAGGAAATATCACGCTTTTGAGTTTGATAATTTTCATTAGGTTTTTGTTTAATCAAAATACAGTACAGTATTAACAATAAGTGTCTTTACTCACGAACTGACCTGTCCATGGGGACGTATTCATTATGCGGTGTATATTATTCTGTCTACAACACATTAGCGTACAATATAGAGAATGAAGTTAAATTGAAAAATAATCATAATATGGATATTTAAACACATTTTTTTAAATGGTGGCCGTTCATTTCGATACAGGCTTCAGTTCTAATTTGTGTAATGTCAATTGCCAGTTTCGTCCTTCGTACTAAGTAACTCATGTTGAAATAATTCTGTACCTACTCTATAAAAGAGTACCTTATGTACTGTAAATTCAATCTTCACTTCTGCCCGACCCGCACAGATAAAATTACTCAGACATGCTATCTACTGTCCGTCCAAGTGGTTATGCCGCAGGATCGTAGAAAGGAGGGAAATCACGTGACAGTTAATTACTTAACGAGGCCCTTTTATTTAAGTTACTTTAAACAGTTGTATAATATTACGTAGACGTCCAATTCCTAACAGAAATTAATGTTCTCAGAAAAGAGCTAAGACAGCCCAGCCACTAGCCTTTACAGAGAGGCGAATAGAAGCAGGTGGGGGAAACCGGGATGCGACGTAGGCAAATGGACGACAGTACCTGTGCGAAAATGATGCAATATTGAAAACTCTTTCGTCACTGGAAAACGCGAACATATTTTTGGAACGTACTGTTTACTATGACCGTAAGGATACTATGACTGTGTTTGCGGTCTTGGTTCTGTGGAGGACGGTTGAACTTCATTAGTAGAAGGGGTGGGAGTGAAGTGCATTCAAAAACTCAGGTACAATAAAAATTGAAGTAAAAATAAAATGATGTCCCTGTATAATTCCTGTCATGTTCAAACATTACATCCACTTTACACGCCTTTCCATTTTAAAAAATCCTGATGAAAACGTTCCCCACGTTTGTCGCTCACTACCGGAAGATTTTGAGGACAGAAAAAAATAGATGAGAATCCAAGAAGTTATTTTTAGATACACATTACACCCCATTCTCTCTAATTTTCTGATCTGTGGTTCCTAGAAAGTAACAGTCTGTTGAATGATCCTTTGGTTCCCGGCATATCATTGGAACTGGAAAAGGCGTATGACGGGATATTTTTAGCCAACCAGTTAATAGGATTACATCGTGTGCAATAGATTTCAGGGGTCCAGTTCCTATCCTCATCTATTTTGCAATCAAAATAACACTCGTAAGCTCTTTTAACGAATGTAATGAAGATTCACCTGTGTGCTTTCAAAGTTAATTAACCATAAACGTAAAAAAATTTGTTTATGTGATTTACACAGTATTTCGAGATATGTTTAACTTTAGAAAATACTTTTACCACACTTAAAATTAGAACAAAGAAAACAGGTTATGAACCTTGTTTCATGAATGTAAATTTCAACTCAATTAAAAATTAATACTCTCCCAGTGTTATGAGGAATAATTACTTTTTTTTTTTAAATTTTGACTTCACAGGTAGCAATGAACTAAATTTATAGGTCAATTCTGTATTGCTCGGGAAAAGTGGCACAAGTCAAAAATGTTAATTTCACATTAGAAGGAAAAATTGTCTTCACATTGGTTTATGCCGTTTTGTTTGTTTTTTTTTTTTCTGTATGAATTATTGTAATGGGAGAAATACTTAGGGCCTATGTACTTTTTTTTCCAAGCGAGCGGATGTTCCATAAGTTTTCAATAAATTATTAAAAATGTTTGTGGACACTGAATCATGCAGTTTTCCCAAGTACTGCAGAATT
Source organism: Periplaneta americana (assembly GCA_025594305.2). Lineage (NCBI taxonomy): Eukaryota > Metazoa > Arthropoda > Insecta > Blattodea > Blattidae > Periplaneta > Periplaneta americana. Next base: position 6,149,362 of record JAJSOF020000005.1, read on the forward strand.
GTTAAAGCAATAAAATGAAATATTTGAAATATTTTCTTTCCATTAGCATGTATGATTATCTTCTTCAGTTTTGTGTGTAAAATTGTAGTGTACTTTGTAAATTTGTAGTGTTTTTGTAACGCAGTTTTACTCCTGGTTGAGTCTTAGAGAAGGCCGTATGGCCTTAACTCTGGCAAGTTAAAAAAACCATTATTATTATTATTATTATTATTATTATTATTATTATTATTATTATTTAAAATCTCTTTCTCCAGTCTGTAGATGCATAAAATATGCGAATTTGCATGGGAACAATTTAGATCCTTTCAAAGTATAGTTTCTTGTATTAGTACTTACTGTCCATGTTCTCAATTTTATTTATGTATGTTTTTCTTGATTTAAGATATTATTTATTTATTTTTGCGCCTTTGTATCTTCCGTTTGTGTATTGTGCTGAACTATAATTGGCCTCTGGCTGTTGTTTAGCACACAAACATAAATAAATAAATAAATAAATATATATATATTGTTATTATTATTATTATTATTATTATTATTATTATTATAAAGAACTGTAGTATATAGCAATAAAAATAATTCAATTTTTGTAAAATTATAAAAAAATGGTGGGTGGTAGAAAAATTCTGACTTCATTTTTAAATCAGCAGTTGAAATTACATAATAAACAGCAGAAATTTTTGGTTTAACAAAATCACTGTTGACCAGTGTTAATAGTGATATAATCACTTCGGAAGACTTGTTATATCTGAAGTTTCGGACGTAATTTAACACAAGTTAATGCCTATGTATATTTCAACTTAATTCGTACCTATTATTATTATTATTATTATTATTATTATTATTATTATTATTATTATTATTATTATTAGATTTCATTAATACATTTGTAATTCACTCTATTCAATTGCCATTATTTTTAATTATCTCACTGAACTAATTTTAATAATTATTAATTGTGTTATTTATTTTGTTGCATTTGGTCAATTGATTAATGTAGACTACTATATTGATTATATTTCATCTCACTGCCATTTCTATCATTCATTCTCATCATCATTTGTTGTTTTGTTTGTATCTTGTGCTAAACTGTAATTGGCCTTGTGCTGTTGTTTCGCACATTAATATTATAAATAAATAAATAAATTATTATTATTATTATTATTATTATTATTATTATTATTATTATTATTATTATTATTATTATTGAAGGGGATTAGTGAACACATTAAATTTTAATACACATTGTTGTCCCAGTTATAATTTAATGCGTTCTACAACAACCTGGACTCATTACCTACCTTATGATCTCCAGTTAAACATTACCTACCTTATGATCTCCAGTTAAACATTACCTACCTTATGATCTCCAGTTAAACATTACCTACCTTATGATCTCCAGTTAAACATTACCTACCTTATGATCTCCAGTTAAACATTACCTACCTTATGATCTCCAGTTAAACATTACCTACCTTATTATCTCCAGTTAAACATTACCTACCTTATGATCTCCAGTTAAACATTACCTACTTTATGATCTCCAGTTAAACATTACCTACCTTATGATCTCCAGTTAAACATTACCTACCTTATGATCTCCAGTTAAACATTACCTACCTTATGATCTCCAGTTAAACATTACCTACTTTATGATCTCCAGTTAAACATTACCTACCTTATGATCTCCAGTTAAACATTACCTACCTTATGATCTCCAGTTAAACATTACCTACCTTATGATCTCCAGTTAAACATTACCTACCTTATGATCTCCAGTTAAACATTACCTACTTTATGATCTCCAGTTAAACATTACCTACCTTATGATCTCCAGTTAAACATTACCTACTTTATGATCTCCAGTTAAACATTACCTACCTTATGATCTCCAGTTAAACATTACCTACCTTATGATCTCCAGTTAAACATTACCTACTTTATGATCTCCAGTTAAACATTACCTACCTTATGATCTCCAGTTAAACATTACCTACTTTATGATCTCCAGTTAAACATTACCTACCTTATGATCTCCAGTTAAACATTACCTACCTTATGATCTCCAGTTAAACATTACCTACCTTATGATCTCCAGTTAAACATTACCTACCTTATGATCTCCAGTTAAACATTACCTACCTTATGATCTCCAGTTAAACATTACCTACCTTATGATCTCCAGTTAAACATTACCTACCTTATGATCTCCAGTTAAACATTACCTACCTTATGATCTCCAGTTAAACATTACCTACCTTATGATCTCCAGTTAAACATTACCTACCTTATGATCTCCAGTTAAACATTACCTACCTTATGATCTCCAGTTAAACATTACCTACCTTATGATCTCCAGTTAAACATTACCTACCTTATGATCTCCAGTTAAACATCACCTACCTTATGATATCCAGTTAAACATTACCTACCTTATGATCTCCAGTTAAACATGACCTATCTTATGATCTCCAGTTAAACATTACCTACCTTATGATCTCCAGTCAAACATTACATACCTTATGATCTCCAGTTAAACATTACCTACCTTATGATATCCAGTCAGTTAAACATTACCTACCTTATGATCTCCAGTTAAACATTACCTACCTTATGATCTCCAGTTAAACATTACCTACTTTATGATCTCCAGTTAAACATTACCTACCTTATGATCTCCAGTTAAACATTACCTACTTTATGATCTCCAGTTAAACATTACCTACCTTATGATCTCCAGTTAAAAATTACCTACCTTATGATCTCCAGTTAAACATTACCTACCTTATGATCTCCAGTTAAACATTACCTACCTTATGATCTCCAGTTAAACATTACCTACCTTATGATCTGATCTCCAGTTAAACATTACCTACCTTTGATCTCCATCTCCAGTTAAACATTACCTACCTTATGATCTCCAGTTAAACATTACCTACCTTATGATCTCCAGTTAAACCTACTTATGATCTCCAGTTAAACATTACCTACCTTATGATCTCCAGTTAAACATTACCTACCTTATGATCTCCAGTTAAACATTACCTACCTTATGATCTCCAGTTAAACATTACCTACCTTATGATCTCCAGTTAAACATTACCTACCTTATGATCTCCAGTTAAACATTACCTACCTTATGATCTCCAGTTAAACATTACCTACCTTATGATCTCCAGTTAAACATTACCTACCTTATGATATCCAGTTAAACATTACCTACCTTATGATCTCCAGTTAAACATTACCTACCTTATGATCTCCAGTTAAACATGATATCCAGTTAAACATTACCTACCTTATGATCTCCAGTTAAACATTACCTACCTTATGATCTCCAGTTAAACATTACCTACCTTATGATCTCCAGTTAAACATTACCTACCTTATGATATCCAGTACCTACCTTATGATATCCAGTTAAAACATTAAACATTACCTACCTTACATTACCTACCTTATGATCTCCAGTTAAACATTACCTACCTTATGATCTCCAGTTAAACATTACCTACCTTATGATCTCCAGTTAAACATTACCTACCTTATGATCTCCAGTTAAACATTACCTACCTTATGATATCCAGTTAAACATTACCTACCTTATGATCTCCAGTTGAACAGTTACCTACCTTATGATATCCAGTTAAACATTACCTTATGACCATTACCTATGATCTCCAGTTAAACATTACCTACCTTATGATATCCAGTTAAACATTACCTACCTTATGATCTCCAGTTAAACATTACCTACCTTATGATCTCCAGTTAAACATTACCTACCTTATGATCTCCAGTTAAACATTACCTACCTTATGATCTCCAGTTAAACATTACCTACCTTATGATCTCCAGTTAAACATTACCTACCTTATGATCTCCAGTTAAACATTACCTACCTTATGATCTCCAGTTAAACATTACCTACTTTATGATCTCCAGTTAAACATTACCTACCTTATGATCTCCAGTTAAACATTACCTACCTTATGATCTCCAGTTCTCCAGTTAAACATTACCTACCTTATGATCTCCAGTTAAACATTACCTACCTTATGATCTCCAGTTAAACATTACCTACCTTATGATCTCCAGTTAAACATTACCTACCTTATGATCTCCAGTTAAACATTACCTACCTTATGATCTCCAGTTAAACATTACCTACCTTATGATCTCCAGTTAAACATCACCTACCTTATGATATCCAGTTAAACATTACCTACCTTATGATCTCCAGTTAAACATGACCTATCTTATGATCTCCAGTTAAACATTACCTACCTTATGATCTCCAGTCAAACATTACATACCTTATGATCTCCAGTTAAACATTACCTACCTTATGATATCCAGTCAAACATTACCTACCTTATGATCTCCAGTTAAACATTACCTACCTTATGATCTCCAGTTAAACATTACCTACCTTATGATATCCAGTTAAACATTATCTACCTGATGATCTCCAGTTAAACATTACCTACCTTATGATCTCCAGTTAAACATTACCTACCTTGTGATATCCAGTTAAACATTACCTACCTTATGATCTCCAGTTAAACATTACCTACCTTATGATCTCCAGTTAAACATTACCTACCTTATGATATCCAGTTAAACATTTCCTACCTTATGATATCCAGTTAACACATTACCTACCTTATGATCTCCAGTTAAACATTACCTACCTAATGATCTCCAGTTAAACATTACCTACCTTATGATCTCCAGTTAAACATTACCTACCTTATGATCTCCAGTTAAACATTACCTACCTTATGATATCCAGTTAAACATTACCTACCTTATGATCTCCAGTTAAACATTACCTACCTTATGATCTCCAGTTAAACATTACCTACCTTATGATATCCAGTTAAACATTACCTACCTTATGATATCCAGTTAAACATTACCTACCTTATGATCTCCAGTTAAACATTACCTACCTTATGATCTCCAGTTAAACATTACCTACCTTATGATATCCAGTTAAACATTACCTACCTTATGATCTCCAGTTAAACATTACCTACCTTATGATATCCAGTTAAACATTTCCTACCTTATGATATCCAGTTAACACATTACCTACCTTATGATCTCCAGTTAAACATTACCTACCTAATGATCTCCAGTTAAACATTACCTACCTTATGATCTCCAGTTAAACATTACCTACCTTATGATCTCCAGTTAAACATTACCTACCTTATGATCTCCAGTTAAACATTACCTACCTTATGATCTCCAGTTAAACATTACCTACCTTATGATCTCCAGTTAAACATTACCTACCTTATGATCTCCAGTTAAACAATCAATTTCCACTTCTGAACATGCTGCTCCGTAAGTGAAGTAGTTGTACATATTCCCGGTCATCTTGTCCCAGTCGTAGTCCACATCTGGGGTCCTGGCGCGAAGGGAGAAAATCAGATAGTATTATTGTTACTCGCTGATGAACACGCGCTATTAGAGATCGTCTGTAACAGGGCTGGGCATCGGGCGCGGAACTAGACTCTAAACGAGGACGCTTAATATTCATCCGTCACTGAATCAACGCTGCGCGGTGTTCGGCGGGGAAGAAAGGGGATGAAGAGAAGTCATAAGGCTCTCCGCGAGAGAGTAGAATCCGCACTTGGTGCCCAGCCCTGATCTATAGACTCTATTAAACTAAAATTTTAACTGATTTTAAATTATTTAACCATATGTGGGAGAAACTACAATTTGTGTCCTACTACTGGGTGTTCATTTCAAAGTGTGTCATGACGTCACTGTTGTTGGGTCACCGATTTGAAGCGAGTTTCAGTTTATATGTTAGAGAAGTTGCCTATTATTTAAGGCGTTCTTCAATCTGAACTTGAGAACGTGTACGGTATAACTTGAACGTCGTAGCAACAGATGGCGGTCTGTACGGCCTGTGTGCTACCATAACCTCTTTCGAACTGTGTTTTGCGCCGGCAAGTCGTACGCAGGGTATTTGTTATCATCGGTTGCGTACGGCAACATTCCACAACACAAATCAAATGCTCCGTGTCCATGTTGACCGTCGAAGTTAATGTCAACAAATACGTAAGTAATCGTCTTAACCCTCTCCCCATATCCCGACAGTACGTATTTCCAAACAGTTCACATTCCTGCCACTACCGGCGTTACCGTACGTATCGGCACGTACTCTTCAGAATGAACGCCGTACTTGCTAGCCAACTTCTCTGCCTCTTAGATTATACACCTGAGCTGCGGAAGTGTAGGAAGATTGAATTCTCTAGGCTCATCAGCTAGCCACATGACGGCATGCAGCGAGCCAAGACACATTTTGAACTGAACACCCAGTAGTAGTAGCGGCCATACCATGTTGAAAATATCATTTCTCGTTCGGACAGTCTTTCATCACAAATGGAAAAAGGATGTGTAGCGTGATTGCTAGTGGTAAGCGCCTAAGCTGCAAGTCAGGTCCTAGGATGGTTGACTAGTATCACCACATTATTTCCCAGCTTATGCAACCAGCAACACTGTAAGTCGCATCGCTACACATCTATTATACTGTACAAATCGTGTTTATATAGTAATGTTAGGCTACGCGTAACATACACAAGAGATAAAATTATACAAGCGTTGCAAATTGTTTGAAATACATACAATATTTTTCTTTCATACATCAGCTATAGTAGGGAGCAAAGATATTGGCGGGTCGTCAATAGCACATTTTTGCACGTACCACCCCCTCTCTTCTGACCTGTCCATTGGGATGACTGCCTGGCAGTGTGTCGATGTGTTCGGGTGTAGTTGCTTGCAAGCCAATCATTGGGTATTGAGAGAGTAGTCATCGTAGCTGTTGTCTGTACACTGTGTACATATTCAAACAGTAATTTTCAATACTAACAGTGGAATTGCTTCTGTGCCTAGTTGAGCGACATGTCTAGAAAGGAAAGGAATTATTTATAGTGTTTACGAATACTTAAAAAAACTTTAATTAATACAACAAATTAACATTTTCGTAATATGATTGAAATTCTGGTTATTAAGAGAATGAGGAAAACAGGAATCAGGTCACTATAAGTTTAAGTGAAATATTTTAAGATCTGCTAGTATATTGGCAATATACTCATTGCAGTGAAGTAAATCGTTAAAAACCATTGTTATTATTATTATTATTATTATTATTATTATTATTATTATTATTATTATTAAATTTGCACTGATGGATTTCATTTAATATAGTATTACTAGCCATTGTTAAGTCAATTATATTATATAAAATGAAACCTGGGTACCGACACAATACTATTTACAAATTATTTACATCGTCAACATTAGTGATTTTACTCACGGGACTGGCTTCATCTTTTCTTGCAACCCTTGTCTTGTTCAAAAGGTCTCTGGTCACTGCTGTCAGTTGGTCACCTGCTGTGATTCTTCCTGCCGGAAGGTCCCTGTTGACTTTCTTTGTCGCAATCCCAGGACCGCTGGCATCATTTTTGGCCTCATTTCTGAACAGCTGGAGCCATTCATCACGACTTCTACTCTTTGTGAAGCGGATGACAATAGGACGCGTCTTTCCTGGCCTGGATGGTATGCGATGTGCTACACTCACATCATGTTGCCATTCACTACCGTACCGCCTATGACTTCCAATATTTGGTCAATAACTTCATAAGTTGATTGTTCATCGATCTCCGGAACTCCAAATAGCATTATATTGTCTCTGCGTGTGTACTGCTGCAGATCACTCACTTCCTGTTTGAGATGGTCATTTTCTTGCACTAGCCTCTTCATCTCCTCCTGCGTGGAGTTGAGTTCATGTCTTGTGTGCGCCAATTCCTCTCTAAGACTGTCGAACTTGGAAGATATGAATTCAACCGATTTTCTTAGTTCATTCACCTCAAAATACGAATGCTATTCGATATCAGTATAGTAGTTATAAAATCATGTCGCATGTTGTATACCAGTAGTTTGTATGAAGTGTTCACATGTGCTGTTGTTTAATGATATAATTATAATGCTGTGCACAGAAATTACACTAAATACTGACACACAGACAGTGTGTATATATAAACACTATTTCGATGTTACAGACTTTAGGTTACGTAGCGAGGAGTGAAAGATGTTTCTGAAGCGACCCTTCGAAGAACGTTTACAGCTAAAGTAGGGGTGGAACGTGGGTTGGGTTAGTATGAAGGGGTATACCTCCATCCGCCAATATTCCTGCTCCCTACTATAGTTTATACAGGGACATCATTTTATTTTTACTTCAATTTTTATTGTACCTCAGTTTTTTAATGTACTTCAGTCCCACCCCTTCTACTAATGAAGTTCAACCGTCCTCCACACAGATCCAAGACCGCGTATTCAGTCATAGTAGCCTTACCGTCACAGTACGTTCCAAAAATATGTTCGCGTTTTCCAATGACGAAAGAGCTTTCAATATTGCATCATTTTCGCACAGGTACTGTCGTCCATTTGCCTACGTCGCATTCCGGTTTTTCCCACCTGCTTCTATTCGCCTCTCTGTAAAGGCTAGTGGCTGGGCTGTCTTAGCTCTTTTCTGAGAACATTAATTTCTGTTAGGAATTGGACATCTACGTAATATTATACCCATACAACTGTTCAAAATAACTTAAATAAAAGGGGCTCGTTAAGTAATTAACTCTCACGTGATTTCCTCCTTTCTACGACCCTACGACATAACCACTTGGACGGACAGTAGATAGCATGTCTGAGTAATTTTATCTTTTCGGATCGAGCAGAAGTGAAGATTGAATTTACAGTACGTAAGGTACTCTTTTACAGAGTAGGTACAGAATTATTTCAACATGAGTTACTAGTACGAAGGACGAAACTGGTAATTGGAATTACACACATTAGAACTGAAGCCTGCATAGAAATGAACCGCCACCATTTTCAAAAATGTGTTTAAATATCCATATTATGATTATTTTTCAATTTAACTTAATTCTCTATAGTGTACGCTAATGTGCTGTAGACAGTATAACATACACTGCATAATAAATACGTCCGTATGGACAGCTCAGTTCGTGAGTAAAAACACTTATTGTTAATACTGTACTGTATTCTGATTAAACAAAAACCTAATGAAAATTATCAAACTCAAAAGCGCGATATTTCCTAGTTTACGTAAATGGATGAACTACTTTTCTTCCTCGTATACCTAGTAAAGTGATTTGTTTGTATTTTACGCCATCGAACTCCAGTCGTGGAAGGGGATAGCAACCGTTGATCCAAAGGTATAGCCAGGTTAATATCAGAAATGTTAGTAAAAATAAAATGATGTCCCTGTATATTTCTCTACCAAATGAGACTGACTTTAAACTTGTTTCATTTTCAGATAAATTTTGTTTTTTCCAGCGTGTCAAAAGTCGGCCTCTAATAATCTCCGTTTAGGTTACCATGTAATTATTTTTTACTGGATGCGATTGTTAACCATTGTTGTTACCTGACTTTTTGGGCTACGTAAAATGAGAACTAACACTTGCTTTTCATCTCAGACTGTAGATATTCTTATCGAGAGGGACATCGGATATCCCTAAGCACTTCAGCTGAAATAGGCTTTTTTTGTGCACCCGTGATGGGTCCCTCTCTCTCTCTCTCTCTCTCTCTCTCTTTTTCTCTCTCTTTCTTTTCTCTTCTCTTTTCCTTTTTTCTCCCTTCCGTGAAATTTGTTTTTAAAACACTTGTTGCTAAATTGTTTCTGAAGTTTGTTCTTGAACACCTTGTGGAAGTCGGATATTGTTTTCTTATCGCATTGTCGTGGTCGTGGCGAGAGTAAAAGGAAAGTGTGCAGCTGCATAGTTATATTGTAATTCCGGTATCACGTTATTATAAAGTAGCCACGTTCAATTAGTAGGCTAGCGGTGTCAAAGAGGACGGAAGCTTTGTAGTTTCAATAATTTTAATTATGTCGCGCTGTCCATTGTCGTCAAGTCTTTTGAAGGCCGCTCCAATACTCCACGCGGAGTGTATATATAAACCAGAGTTGCAAATTTTAGCAGTGTGTCTTGTTCCATGTTATATTAATATATAGCAGCAACAAACAAGACGTGACAACGTCGCATTTTCATTTTATTATCGGTGCATGCAATAAAGACCTACAAATCTTAAAAGGAATGCCGCTGCCTAATAATTAAACGAGGCTACTACTATAGTACGAAACTGCTTAAATATAACTGTTTGTATAAACAAGAATGCATTGTTGAAAATCAAATTGGATGTGTTTATTATTGATCGCTATGAATAGCAACCACAACTCTCAGTTACATTTCCAATATAATATATCGTCAACAATACTATTTAATCATTTTCCAGCTTGTGCACTATGTAATTCGATATGAAAGGTTTATTCTGCAAATAGTTGGAGTTTATTTTTGAATTTACTTAGGCCTGTACTTCCTATCGAAGTAAGATATACTGTAATAATTATACTACCAACAGAACTAATGCTTAAAAATAAACCAAAGATTGTCTTTCACAAATCAATTTTGTTTCAACAATGAATAAGTCCGAATGTATTTCTTTGCATCGAGTCTGATGCGCTTCGTCAGATCGACTTTGATGACATCAATGCTTTCTTTTTTTTTATTGGGTTATTTTACGACGCTGTATCAACATCTAGGTTATTTAGCGTCTCAATGATGTGAAGGTGATAATGCCGGTGAAATGAGTCCGGGGTCCAGCACCGAAAGTTACCCAGCATTTGCTCGTATCAGTGCTTTCTCTGAGAAATTGCGAAGGAAATCTTTATAATTCACAAGTAAGATGCATGTATTTTGATTCCAGTAATTTATTGTTTTCTGAATTGTAACATTTCATTTAAAACTAATTTAAACTAAACATCACCTATTTATTTTGATGTACCGAAGTACATATGATATTTCCATGCAGATATTCTGCGTCATCACATGATGAAAGAGTGATGGACCGGATGTGATGACGCAGAATATCTGCATGGAAATATCACATGTACTTCGGTACATCAAAATAAATTATATGCGTAATAAATCACTTTGTGATTTAAGACGGCGCCCATACCGTCGGATCCCGGCCAATCAGTCACTCATCTGAGTGCACCTCAACACATGTATGGACTTCGGTCCTGCGTTCATAGACATCTATGACGTAGTGCAGAGGGCGGCCACCAGAGGGAACCCAAGAGATGGAGCTTAATCTGAGACGATTCTAAACGGCGTCGGGATTGTATCCGGCGTGGCTTAGTGGATAAAGCATCAGCACGTAGAGCTGAAAACCCGGGTTCAAATCCCGGCGCCGGAGAGAATTTTTCTCCGTTCTATCACTCTTTCATCATGTAAACATCACCTGTTATAATAGCTGCTCATAAACTGTTTGTAGGACTTTGGGGGGCGGCAAATTTTGTCATAGCCTAGGCGCTGCACTATACCTAAATCCGACCCTGAAGGCTGTCCTAACAGGCGAGCCACTACCCTTAGCGAGCAGAAACGGTAGGGGGGAACCGGGATGCGAACCAAACAAACGCACAGTGCTCGGTGAAACGTTGATGGGTGGTGAGATGGGGACGGATTGGACATCGTACTGCAATCATACACAAAGACACGCGGTGCAGCGCCTGGAATCGAACGTGGGACTTAGAAGAGGGCCATATCAGAGGTAATGACATTATTGTGATCACTGCTAGATTTACTTGTAATAAAAAGCGTGTTTTTGAAAGTAAAGTTTGTTACTAGTGTAAGGTAAAATCTCGAAGGGAGAACGTTTTTACTTTAAAAGACGCAGCTTTTACTTTAGAAGAAACGAGTAGTAATATAAACAATAATCGTGAAATCAATGTTAGCAGTACAAATGGAAAAACTGTACCAATAGTGACTGTGTGCAAAGGATAGCCGAAGAGGAAATTGCATAGCGAGATCCTAAAATAATCCACCAGACTGTTAAAGGAAATCGTGGCGTTTTAGAAATAGTTACTGAACGCGATATTTCTTGCATTTGTCTAAATATTTACAATAGTCAGAGCTTCCTCTACGTTACCAATTCGTGAAGGGACTGTGGACTGTTGAAAGCGAATGGATGTCTCGTACTGATAATATGTAATATCACATCAAATATATTGTTAACTAGCCGTACCCGTGCGCTCCGCTGCACCCGTTAGAAATAAATATAAAGTAATTACATAATTAAAATAGGACGTTTGATCCAGGGAACATTCGTGTTTGATAGAAGGATAAATCGTTTAATATGTTACTTAATTTAAATTGCATCCAAATAATTAAAATGCAGTCATTTTGGTCCAGAGACACTCATTTGGTGCAATGACAATTCCTTTAACATGTTTCTTAATTTTTAATACATGCAACCATAGTTTGATGAAGATTGACATCATTTAGATTTAATGTGTATACTTTATTTTACTTGTTATAGGTTTCCATTTAATTATGGTAATAACTTAATTTTAACCCTTGTTTCTACGAATTCAGTAAATGGCGCTTGACTGACTATGGTTCTGAACCCTCCAAATAATTTAAATTATATTATATAATATTACATTACATTACATTTTATATTAAATTATATTATATTATATTATATTATATCAGAAGTTACTGTAATAACATTATAGCATTATGTCCATCTAGAGAAACTACACTTTCCAATGGTGAAATAATAATTAATTATACAAATCGGTTAATTTAGCTTCTGATATTACTTCATACAAACACAGAAACATTCTCTGTAGGCTATCTTTAATAGCTTTCGATTGTTGCTGTCCAAGGCCCCTTATAGACGAAGTCATTTGTTTTTTAATTCATTACACGGCCTTAGATGGCAGTTATTTTAATTTTAAAACTCATTTATCTCATTAAATATCAGTCCTATAAAAATTTTTCAAGGAATAAAACTTATCGCAAATTATTTTGAAAGAAACTTTTGTTATGTAACATTTTTCACAAAAATCAATAATAAGCGAGATATTTCGATTTATTTAATTCAGGCCCCTTATAACCCCCTTTTAAATAACGTATTTTGAATGTCATATAGCCTAAAATCTAAGTTACAACGAACTTAATTTATATTCCAATTTTCATCGAAATCCGTTCAGCCATTATCGCTTGAAAAGGTAACAAACATACAGATAGATAGACAGACAGACAGACAGACATAAATACAAACAAAAATTTCAAAAAAGCGATTTTCGGTTTCAGGGTGGTTAATTATATATGTTAGGACCAATTATTTTTGGAAAATCGAAAATTACCAGAAAAACTTCGGCTACAGATTTATTATTAGTATAGATAGTAGCTTTTGATGTTCAGTTAAGTTAGTTCTACAGTTTCTGTAACGATGCCGTAAAATTTATATCGAAAGAACATTGGAATATTGCACAAAATTATGGTTTCTGAGTCACGGCCCTATAAAATGAGCATTGTGTGCCTGTCGTGTTTTGTTTAATACTCGACAAAAGAAAATCCACATACTCGTGCATAAAATTATTTGAACTTATAATCTTGCTCTGTTATTCATTTGAACACCACAGATTGTTTTTTAAACTAAGAAAAGTTTATTGTTTTTTAAACTAAGAAACGTTATAAACGCAGTTAATACGTAAAGGCAAATCTAATATTGAAACGACGCAGGTTCTACTACTGAAAACCGTGATACGTAATCGGCATAAACCTGGTTTGTTTATAGCAGTGATTGGCAGATTGCTGCACTGCGTATTTGCTCAATGGAAGATTGAAACAGCGTGCACATTAATGCAGACCGGTACCTTAACGTGTGAGGACGGTTTAATGATTAGCGGGTGTTTCGATGCTTTAAACAAAGTGAAATAAATCACGTACCAGTACAAAATAAATAGATTTAAATAAAAATACTTACATTTTAAGCATTTTTCTATCATTTTAAATATCTCAACTGAGCCTACGAATGTCAACATACTTAAAAAAGAACACAAATTAAAAAAATGCTTGTTTGGAAAATAAATTAAAATAAACATAAAATTATTTTTTCAAGACTATTACACTTTTACTACGCCACACTACTTTTGACCAATAAAACTGTATAGAACGACGTGTTTCAATCAATCATGGCTGCTTATCCTACAATTTGTATCACCTCCCTAGCAGTTGTTTCTTTGTTTGCCAGCATTCTACTTTCAATAATTGTACCTTTTAAAATGATTCATGTTTATTTCATCTTCCTTAATTAAAACTTTTCTATCATTTATCTTGTTTATATTATTTAGGTTATGTTATAGCTTCTGCTGTATGAGATTATGGATAGTCACGTATCAGAGATTGTTTAATATAATGATAATTGAAGTAGACTGCAACTGTTTTAATAAAAATAAAACTGAATCAACAAAGCCTTCTTGATTACTAATCGTTTATAGAGTTCAATGAAGATATTATATGTAGCTGGTACAACTGGTAACAAGAGAATAGCTCATAACACACTACTGCCATCTGTCGGAATATTTGTAATGATGAGATGGTACAATAATACATTTTCAAACCAGTTAGGAATTCAATTAATATTTAATTGTATTAGAGTACTTTATTTCTTCTAATCTTTATATACGTTTTTCTAATTGTGTAATAGTCAATTAAATCCCACTCGAATTTTGATATTCTCTAGATAAAACAAAACCTCTACTGAGACTACTATAGATAAAAGAAGTCTAATAATACATAATATAGAGACATCATTTTATTTTTACTTCAACTTCTATTGTACCTGAGTTTTTGAATGTATTTCACTCCCACCCCTTCTAACGAAGTTCCAACTGTCCACACAGAACTAAGGCCTCAGTACTGAGTTAGTGATTATAGTACGTTTCAGAAATATGTTCGCGTTCTCCAGTGACGAAAACTTCCAATGTTGAATCATATTTTCGCACAGGTACTGTCGTCCGTTTGCCTACATCGCATCCCGATTTCCCCCACCTGCTTCTGCTCGCCCCTCTGTAAAGACTAGTGGCTGGGCTTTCTTAGCTCTTTTCTGAAAACATTAATTTCTGTTAGGAATTAATTGGACGTCTACGTAATATGTAACTGTTTAAAATAACTTAAATAAAAGAGCCTCGTTAAGTAATTAACAATCACGTGATTCCACCCCCCCTTTCTACGATCCTGCGACATAACCACTTGCACGGACAGTAGATAGCATGTCTGAGTAATTTTATCTTTTCGGACTGGGCAGAAGTGAAGATTGAATTTACAGTACGTAAGGTACTCTTTTATAGAGTAGGTACAGAATTATTTCAACATGAGTTACTGGTACGAAGGACGAAACTGGTAATTGGAATTAGGTACAATAGTCTATAGTGCGATAATATGCACATTAGAACTGAAGCCTGTATCGAAATGAACGGCCACCATTTTCAAAAATGTGTTTAAATATCCATATTATGATTATTTTTCAATTTAACTTCTTTCTCTATATTGTACGCTAATGTGCTGTAGACAGTATAATATACACTGCATAATGAATACGTCCGCATGGACAGCTCAGTTCGTGAGTAAAAACACTCATTGTTAATACGGTACTGTATTTTGATTAAATAAAAACCTAATGAAAATTATGAAACTCAAAATCGCGATATTTCCTAGTTTACGTAAATGGATGAACTACTTTTCTTCCCTCCTATACCTAGTAAAGTGATTTGTTTGTATATTACGTCAGTATCATCGAACTCCAGTCGTGGAAGGGGGTAGCAAACGGTGTTTCCGAGTCTCAGTCATTAATCCAAAGGTATAGACAGGTTAATATTAAAAATGTTAGTAAAAATAAAATGATGTCCCTGTATATTCTGGTACGCAGCAGGATTGAATAAACTTCTTTCCATCGCAAGTTTATCATTACCTGAATGAAGATAATACAGAAGGCCTTCACGATCCAATTCTACTATATCTCCACATTGAATAATAGGCCTATGGTGTTTTATAATGGCGCTCTAAACGAAATTTTATAACAGTAGTAATAACTTTCCCACAGACTAAATATGTGCCCCATTTTCTAACTCCAAAAGTGAATAATCAGGCTTTTCTATAGCACGCTACACTAAAACTTCCAACTTGCATTTTTTTAAGTTCTACGATGCGGAAATCTGTGACAGATTAGTTTAGGCTGCTTTAGGCTTTTCATATGCCTTGCATATGCGAATATGTGACAGGTTAGGGTAGGTTAGTTTAGGCTTTTGAATGCCTTGCAAATAGGAATGTGACTAGTTAGGTTAGGTTAGGCCAGACTTTTGATATGTCTTGCATATACTAAGTGAAGTGAAATGCGCATTTCTCTTTCATTTTGAAGTGTTCTACCCCCATATTTCACGTGTTACATAATCACTTTCAGGTTATCTACACTGAACAATTCTTCCCAATTTTTACCTATTTTCTAATATGTTTTGTAGTCAACTGGCGTTTTATATGAATGCTTCACAACCCAAACTACCTTCTCTCTGAAAATTAGACAATTTTTTTTCACTTTTTTCGTCAAAAGAAAAAAGCCTTCACTGTCGCGTGCAATAGAAAACTCAGTAGTAATCACTTTCCCACAGAGGATTCAGTTCAAATCCCGAGTGTCATATATCACTCATGCTAATCATAATGTAACAGACTCACGAAAGCTCTGTTTATACACAACATTGATTTATTATAACCAAAGCTCGGAACTTGGGAACTTGTGTGTCGTGTGCTTGAGTAAGGTTACAGGTACAACGTACACAAAGCTCTCCCTGCAAGTGCTCAGGGACAGTCGTGTGTACTAAGAAAGTGGTCACATCGAATGACAGGAAGACGAACGACGAAACTGTGTCATGTCAAAGCCAATGACATTCAGGGAATTATAGGTAAACGGTCTGTTTCAGGAATTAGAAAATATGTGTTATTCGAATGGGTATTATAGAAATTAGAAAATACATTTCTTTTTTATTTTAGGCACAGAATTTCGTGGAGGAATTCGGAGGAGATACATTACTTTCTTCGAATGGTGAGTTTATAATTTGTAAGTTGTGTCACACACGAACAGAGGCTGGAAACGGGCATTCATTGAAAGACATTGCAGTCCCTTAAATTGGTGGAAAATTTGTCCATAGCCATGGATCAAGTGGTAGAGTGATCTGCCCTAGTAGTGACACACAAATTGAAAACTATTTTCGAGAAAATTGTAGGATATACTTATCTTTCTCAGATACGAAATCAGCTAGCAACTGCTGAAAATCGAACAGAAAACAGTAACAATGAAAACATTCAGTATGTTAAGTTTTCTCCCGTCAAATCACGTGACGTGGAAGTAAGTTTCCTCGTTTCAAATCATATTTAACTAACAGGCGAAGAAGTTATGGGTTCGAAAATCTTGGAATGTACGTAGTCATACACTGTAATAAAATGTACAGGAGAACAGTAAATTTGATATATTTCTCGTGTTTATTTTTATTATATATATGCTATAAAATTACGTGTTTCAACCTACCATAATACTATCAATATGTTGTTCCAACCACAAACCAATTTTATAATAGACCTGACAGTACTTCCGTGCTGGAAGCGGAAGTTTGTTGACATTGAAGTCGGGTCGCTTAGCCACGTGCAAAGACACAAGTCCCCAAGTTCCGAGCTTTGATTATAACCCGTCTGAGGAAACATTGCAGTTTTCAGATGAGGGCGCTCGTGTGTCGTGAATGCGATCCTCTCAGTCTCGATGCGTGGCGAGTCAGCTGGAGAAATATTGGTACAGTGTGACAATAAAAACATCAACAGCTGTTATAATCAAATACAATTACCAATACCACAATTGAATTTACTTTTTCTGTCATATGTACGGTATATACACGTACAGTACCTTATTGCAGAAATAGCTGTGTGCCCGACGCAGAGGCCTCAATTTCATCCGCATTATCAGTTGAAGTGCCTTCGTCTGTTCTGCTACCTGGCCTATCATAATACATCTCATCTTCATCACACTCTTTATCACTACTCACGTGTATTACTATCCTTTCAACTTCCTCTTCCATTAACGCGCCACGATGTCAATATTTGTCCCCGATATGTTTAACAGACTAGCAGCATTTTATCCAGTCTTCTTTGGTGGTTTTGCATTATCTAACACAACAATGCACTCAGATGGAAGATTTGGTAGGAGACGTTCCTTTAACCATTTATTATAATTTTCGCTGTTCATTTCATCATGATAATCTGCAGAATAAGATTTGGAGTCATATACACTGGTGGCCATAATTCTGGAAACTTTTTGTGTTTGTACTGAATTATCATAACATCTATTTTTATTCACATATTATTACAATTTAAAGTGTTACTCGTGACTGAAAGCATCAAACAAACATTGTCCATTCCATTTTTAAAGAAAATACATAACTTTATAGCATAATGTGTATGAGAAAACAAATATTTACACATTAAAACTTAGAAAAATTTTCGTGTTATTTTCTCATTCACTCTGTAAAAGTTAGTACTCTGTGGAATAACATTTATTTTTAATGACAGCATCAATTCTGCGGGGCATTGAGTCCACCAGACGTTGCAGTTCTTCCTTGCTGATGATCCGAAACCAGCTGTGGATAATGGTTTCAATCAATTGAGTTTTGTTAGTGGGATTTTTTTAGACACCAAACTTTTTAACATTGACCACAAGTTTTCAATTAGATTAAGGTCAGGACTATTCCGAGGCAACTTTATCACCTTGATATTTTTCTGTTGAAATCATTGCACAAACTCTTGGCAGTATGGCATGGAGCACCATCCTGTTGAAATACAAAGTCATCACAATTTGGGTGTAAGTCGAAATTGGATGGTATCAATTTCGCTTCCAGAATATCTTTTATGTATTTTTCCGCATTGAAGTTCCCTTGAACAATCTGAAGTCTTCCTACTCCATTCTTGGACATGCATCCCCAGATAATGACAGCAACAGGATGTTTCATAATTGCGATGAGGCACTCAGAATTCAAAGCTTCTCCATCTCGGTGACGGACGTATTTGACTCTGTCACTTCCAAATACAGAAATTCTTGTTTTATCACTCCATATCACGATCGCCCAGTTCATTGGTCCATGATTGATGATTTTTGCACCCATTTACACGATTCTCTCGATGCCTTTTGTTGAGAAATGGTTTATTTCTTTCAATCCATTGTCAAATAACTTCCTTCGAACAGTCCTCGCAGAAATACCAAGTCCACAGCAGTGTAGAACTTCCTGTATCTCTTTAGAAGATTTCTTTCGATCTTTCAATGCTAATCCACAAATCTGCCTCACATCTCTTGGACTTACGTTAGGTTTTCTACCAGTCCTAGATGTTCTTTTACAAGACTTTGTGGATTTGTACCTCTGCCATACCTTCTGGACGCCAGACACTGTAGCACCATTACCAAGTTTTCTTGCAATTTCCTTGAATGTGTAGCCTTCTTCTCAAAGTGTGACTGCCCTACTTCGTTTAGAACGTGTCCATTCCTTTCTTTGAGCAATTGTGATAAAATTATCAATAGTTTGTGATAAAATAATCAGGTGTTAACCGAACGAAATCTTAAGTCAGACTAATAATAGAAACACACTCATAATGTCCATATTTTATGCTAAAATTGCTCAACATTGTTCCTACCGATCAACAATAATCTTAAAATCAACAATGGACCAATTTTTATTTCAGTAAATAATCAGAAATTATAATGAAATCTGAAATAAATATTTAGATCTTAAATGACAAGAACATAATTCCCTACATAGTAATGATTATTTATTGTTAAATATTAAGGATTTACTATAATACCTTTGTTATAACCCCATAATTAACGAATCAGTCACGAGTAACATTTTAAATTGTATAAATCTGTGAATAAATATGGATGTTATAATAGTTCAGAACAAAAACAAAAAGTTTCCAGAATTATGGACACCAGTGTATCAACTCGGCCTCTTCGATGAATTCCATTTCATCACCAGCGTGAACAACAATAGCCCGATAGCCAACACTTTGGTTTACATGCATATTTTGTACTTCATCATACTGCCAACACTTTTATACGGTATAATGAGTATGAACCCATGTTTCATCTGTATAAACGATTCGCTTCTTTGGCCCCTTTTCGTTTTGTTTTAGCATTCTCAGGTATGCTGAACGACTTGCAACAATGTCCGATAGCTCCATTAAAACATATCGTATGTTTTTGCATTTCTTAAATTTGTATCCCATGGATTTCAGCAGTCTCCAGAATGTATCTTTTCCTTAATAGCATTCATAAGCTTGCTTAGGGTCGGAATTTCTTTATCTCTGCTCATAAAACTCTAAAAAAGTTCTGCGGATGACACATTTTTCAAAATCATCAAGTACAATTTTCTTTGAATGTGGGCGGCTTTTACCAGAAGTTGTAAATTGTCCTCCAATGCGCTTTGGTCCCTCACCTCCTTAGCTACAATATGTTTTGTTCTTTCACTCTTCCCCACCGCCGTTGCTGTTCTTTTCACAGCGTTCGTTAATGGAATGATAAGATCTTTATTTTTCTCTTCTTTACAAAATTTTAGCACATTGTATATAATCTTCTGCTTTGCGTGACGTGTGTCTTGGATTTTCCATTCGCTCTTGTGTACAGACACACTTCCGATACCGACTAGCAGACTGAACGAACTGAACTGAGGCATTTCTTTACTACAGCGCTGTGCATAGTACGTCAGAACAGGGTGACGTAATGCAGTATCGATCGCATGTTTACGTCCAAGTTTACTCTACCTGCCGTCTGCAATGATTCTTCAGACGGGTTATACGTATTTTAGTTCGATTTTTGTATGTTGCAACCATAGGTGGTGTTATGGAGGGCATGGGGGACTGCCCCCTAAACTTATCTGAACTCTCATTTTTGCTATTAACGTTAGAAAATATTGAATTCAAAAGATATTTTTGCTTTTGTTCATGATTAAGTTTCTGTGCTTAAATTGATGAATTAATGTCTTCAGATCATGTGTCTGGACTATAATATTTATTTTAAACTAGCTGTACCGTGCGCTCCGCTGCACCTGTTAGAAATAAATATAAAGTAATTACATAATTAAAATAGGACATTTGATCCAGGGAACATTCGTGTTTGATATAAGGATAAATCGTTTATTATGTTACTTAATTTAAATTGTATTTGCATAATTAAAATGCGATCATTTTGATCCAGAGACACTCATTCGGTCATAAAAATTATTTTAGGAAATACAGGAAACGAATGTACAGAATAGCCCATCAAGTTTTCTGTGCATAAGAAGCTATTTTAATCTTACCTGTCCTCGATTCACTCAAAAGTTACTGTAATAACATTATAGCATTATGTCCATCTAGAGAAACTATACTTTCCAATGGTAAATTAATAATTAATTATACAAATCGGTTAATTTAGCTTCTGATATCACTTCATACGAACACAGAAACATTATCTGTAGGTTATCTTTCATAGCTTTCGATTGTTGCTGCCCAAGGCCCATTATAGACGAAGTCATTTGTTTTTAATTCATTACACGGCAGTTATTTTAATTTTAAAACTCATTTATCTCATTAAATATCAGTCCTATCAAAATTTTTCAATGAATAAGACTTATCGGAAATTATTTTTAAAGAAACTTTTGTTATGTAACATTTTTCACAAAAATCAATAATAAGCGAGATATTTCGATTTATTTAATTCAGGCCCCTTATAACCCCCTTTTAAATAATATATTTTGAATGCCATATAGCCTAAAATCTAAGTTACAACGAACTTAATTTATATTCCAATTTTCATCGAAATCCGTTCAGCCATTATCGCGTGAAAAGGTAACAAACATACAGACAGACAGACAGACAGACAGACATACAAACAAAAATTCAAAAAAGCGATTTTCGGTTTCAGGGTGGTTAATTGTATATGTTAGGACCAATTATTTTTGGAAAATCGGAAATTACCAGAAAAATTTCGGCTACAGATTTATTATTATTATTATAGATTTCTGAATGTATAAACATTTCTATACCTCATTTGAGGAATGGAAGCACTGTAATGCTTCTTTTGTAACAGCCTGTACTCATGTGTTAAAAGTCTGCATATGTTCAGGCCGCCACATGGAGAAATATGAATAACATAGCCTACTGCACAACAATGCTGAAAAAGAAAGTGATCCGATATACAGTAATGTGTAAACTTAAAGACGAGATGAAATAAAATAATTAGAGTTTACATTTCATAATGATATTTTCAGGAAGGTAAACTTCATATAAGAGAGTTTCTATTAGCACTGTTACGTAATTTTATGTTGTTGTTGTTGTTGTTATTGATGTTGTTGTTGTTTTCTAATGCCAGGCGTTTGACAATAAAGTCATTTGACCTCTTGCACTCCAATATTTTTCAAAGATATTATCATGGTCAGCCAATGAAACACAGATTTTGAGCTGTTCCGAATCCATTTCTTGGTTTGAGTTGCACAATGGGCAGTTAGGGGACTGATATATTCCAATTCTATGCAGGTGTTTGGCCAAACAGTCGTGGCCTGTTGCCAATCTAAATGCAGCTACAGACGATTTTCGTGGTAAATCGGGAATTAACTGTGGATTATGATGCAGAGAGTTCCATTTTTTCCCTTGGGATTGTGTTATCAAATTTTGTTTGTTGAGGTCTAAGTATGTAGATTTAATAAATCTCTTCACAGAGTAATACGTAGATTTAGTAACAGGTCTGTAAGTAGCAGTGCTGCCCTTCTTTGCTAAAGCATCCGCATTCTCGTTTCCCAGGATTCCACAATGGGATGGTATCCATTGGAATACAATTCTTTTATTGAGTGATATTAATTGAGAGAGCATTTTAGTTATTTCTAGTGTTTGAGATGAAGGTGTGTGTTTGGAGACTATTGATATATAACGTAGTTTTATTGATGTATGCATGTGTTTGTGTACGAGAGAGAAAAAGAGGGCGATTGTTTTAAGTCATGCTCTACAGACGTGGACAAATTATTAACAAAAATGACGATTTTTATGATTAATTCTATTTACAAAATTTGACTTTTGAATTTAGACTACAGTTGACAATTTTGCATATTTCTATCATTACAGTAGATAGAAATATGCAAAAATTTCAAATGTAGGCTATTCTAAATTGAAGAGTCAAATTTTATTAAAGAAATATATAATAAAATCTACAATTTTGCTAATAATTTGTAAATATTATGCAAAAATG
Organism: Periplaneta americana; assembly: GCA_025594305.2. Lineage (NCBI taxonomy): Eukaryota > Metazoa > Arthropoda > Insecta > Blattodea > Blattidae > Periplaneta > Periplaneta americana. The sequence continues at coordinate 6,172,552 of JAJSOF020000005.1, forward strand.
TCAACTGCAGTCTAAAGTGAAGAGTAAAATTTTGTAAAAATGTATAATAAAAATCTTCAGTTTTGCTAATAATTTGGAAATATCCAAAATGTCACCTGTAGTCCAAATTCAAGAGTCGAATTTTGTAAAAATATATTTAAAAATCTTCACTTTTGCTAATAATTTGTAAATATGCGAAAATATCTATTGTAGTCTAAATTGAAGAGTGAAATTTTGTAAAAATATAAAATAAAAATCATCGATTTTTCTAATAATTTGGAAATACCCAAAGATGCCAACTGTAGTCTAAATTGAAGAATCATAATTTTTTAAAATATATAATGAAAATCTCCAATTTTGCTAATAATTTGTCCACGTCTGTATTATAATTTGTAGTAGACCTACAGTTGAAGCCCTATACAATTCTGTCCGAAACATCAGATATGGATGTAACACTGTAAGAAACATGCCCCCGAAAATACCTTTATTAAATAATCATATTCCGATATACTGTACCACGGTCAAGTTATAACGGGAGGGGGAGGCAAATGATGTCCCTCATAACCTCGTTATATGGGTATTCTATGGTTTTGATTTGTCCCCCAAGAAAACGGTTATCTCTCAGTCTATGGTTGCAACTTGTCTATCACCGACTTTATCAAGACAAGATAGTCGAGAACGCCTCTAGAGATTCGGCAATTTTCAGAATTCTGTATACGAGTGAAAGTATTCAATTACACACGAATGCCCATCTCTGGTTTACAGACTGCCACAACTAAAACAGTCAAACAGGTCTGTGACTGCGCTGTTTGTTTGTGTTGCGGGTAATCAAACATCATATTTTACTGCTGCTGTGATCTCTACAGTCGCGTCTGTATTGCTTCATTTCTTTTACTGAACCAAAGAACTGAAGCAGCAGGGAAGCAGCTGTATAAAGGAAATATATGTGGACCAAGTTTCAAGTAGGTTGCTAACAATGAAATTGTTGTGATATAAGCTATAATAAAGTAACGACAAGTATCAGCCAACTGAATTAGCATGCATAATCGTCACGCCGCTTCTAAGATACAATTAAACACGCTTTTCTCATATATCTATGCCGTAGGGTTCCAAATTACATAGACAAAAATGTTCGCGGCAACATAAAAGCGAATTTTTTCGCACTAAGAAGAACGATGGTATTAATGCATGGCATCTTTGAGACAGTATTTAAAAAAATGTAATACAATTTTCATCATTTTTGCTTGCTTCCTTTTAGAGATAAAAATTGTTTTATGTGTAACATTCCTCAGCGTGTTTTGGCAAAAGCCATTAACTTAATTTCCAATATTTCTCTCAATTTAAGAGAAGAGTGTATTATGATAATAAATGAATGAAATAATTCTAGTTTTGTCCTTTAAAGTGCAGAAATGTTATCTGAAAAATGTAAATTTTTAAAAATCCTTTGCAGAACGAAAAGTTGCATTTGTTCTGGTCAAATTTCTGCAAATTTAAAGGGCAAAACTAAAATTATTTCAATAATGTATTATCATAATTAGGACTAGGATTTTGATGACCTATAAATCATGAAAAAATGTCTTAAAAACAATGCATTTATAACCTAAAAATCTTTCAAAAATGCCCTTAAAATGCCCTAAAAATTGGTCTTACATAATTGGCTTAGTAGGAAAAGAGGTTTTGTACTACTTAACATTTAGACTAGTAATTAAATTAAATTCTAGTACCAACATTCAAGTTTATTTAATTTTACTTAATTTTTCTAATTAATTATTTTACCTGATGTAGTTCCACCACAAGGCCACTCTTATCCGGAATTAGCAGGTATAGAGGAGTCTATATTGAAGGGGTGGTTGGACTGATCCATTACATGGGATGTACTACGTTAAAATGACAATATTTGTGTAGAAAAACGATTAAAATATTAAACAAAATAATGGGTATTAATGGACAAAATATGTAGAGAAAATATCAAAGGAAATGAACATTATTTTACATTAATAATGGGGATTTATGGCCAAAATTAAATGAAAATGCCTAAAAAAATGACAGAATAAAACAAAAAACGCTCTTATGAGTTGAAACAGGCAAAAAATGCACAAAAATGCCCTAACAAAAATGTCTTAAAACACTCAGTTTATCACATAACATATCAATATTAAAGCAGCTATGTTTCTGGCTTACTGGAAAAAAGATGCAATTTCATCAAAATCCTAGCCCTAATCATGACACACAGCTCTCTTAAATTGACTGAGCATACTGGGAATTAAATCAATGGCTTTCCCAAAACACGTTACGAAATATTTCATTCATATAAAACAATTTTCATCTCCAAAAGGAAGCAAAAACGAGCAAAATTGCATTAAACTTTTTTGTTTGAAGTATCTCAAAGAATAACCCCTTGAAATCAGTGACATTACTTTCGGTCCAGCCTGTATACGCAGAATTTTTCCACCACGTCAGCAAGTTTACAAACATCTAGTTAGTATGTCTAAAACTGGATGGCTTCAATTTCACACCTGAAATCCATATACATTTTGTTTGATAAGTAAAATTATAAACCAATAAGTTGCAGGATTATGCTTCAGACCAAGACACGCTTATTCGCTGAGCTGCGAAATTGGGGTGAATATTAAAACACACCATCTGACTTTGCCATTTAAAAATAGGCAAAGTTATAATATTTTCTTTATTTCGATAGTCATTTTTTTAATATTTATTATTTATTTATATATATATTTATATCTAAATAAGATTTTTTTGCGTCTTCTGAAAAACATTCTATGTTGCACTTACGTCGTTGTTCCTCCTTAATAATTACTTCCTTGTTTATTGTTACATTGAATTTTAAACACAAAATTTAAGATGTCCGATGTGCTCTTACTTGTAGAATCCTGTGGCTGAAAGGTTGACCCTCGCACGATATGCCTCAGCTACCCAGTCGGGCCATTGTCCTTTCGGATTGGCCTCTTTGAATGGTTTCAATCTCTCAACGATCTTTTCACACGCATTCTGAAAAATGAGCGAAAGGGAAATGGTAACAGTGAACACTTACAGTGTCTGTTGATTTCTTTGCGTTTCATGTAATTACAAAATAGTAAAGATTGTACATTCTGTTAAAACAAACCTATTTGAACCATTAAAGATTCCTTTACATTTGATGTAAATTCAAAATAACATTATTACGAAAAGCATTCTGTAACTCAATCTTTATTCAAGTCATTAGTAGACTTCGTGGAATTGCCACGAGAGTCGTAAGGTTTACTACGCACGAGGTATAGACTGTATGAGAAGGGGACGTGCAACGGATGGAGTATGCCTCTGATGTAAACACCGAGCATCATACGTATAAAATATGCCAACATTTGACAGCTGGCGCGACAGTAGCCCTCTAGCGGCAGGCAAGTTAAAAGTGTGCACACGACATATAACACATCAGAAAACGGGTTTTGCGTAATTTATTTTATATCTTTATGCTATACAATAAGTGTATATGGTTCTTACTAATTCTACTTTAGAATCCTAGAAGAATTTCACACGCAGTTAATCTACAAGTTTCAGAAGCTGGGAATAAACGTAATTCTTTCTGCTCCTTACAACTGAATCATGGCCCTGATCACGTGTCATGGTTTGAAATAATATAATTGTTTGTACGTGAACGGTTAATTCAATTCATTCCTAAATATATTTATAAACCATTGGAACTCTGTATTTCCTGTGAGAAGAGTCAAAATTGTAGGGCATATCTCGTAGGGCACATCGCGTGGTGAACTCCTCCCCCTATTTCCTGAGAAATTAACTATTTTCCATACCGCAAATTGGGGTAAATTCGGCCGCTGAGGTAAACTTAAAAATAAAAAGGGGAAGATTTAAACCTTAATTTGACAGACATTGATTTATGAAGTTCATTATTTTTCAATTTTTTTATTATTATTTTGAGTCGCTAATAGTGCTGATATTATGGTTTAAATTTTTATGGAAAGTTTACTGCATTTTACATTACATTTCCAGTTCTCACACATAAGATTAATTTTAACTTACCCTACCTATATAATACGTAATTTACATGCACTTACAGTTATTATGACGTAGATGAGAACAAATGGATACACAACTTTGTTGAAAAAATTGTAACTTCAATTAACTCAGAAAATGTAGGCCTAATTTTATTTTCAGAGCAGAAGTGGTGTAAGTCAAAAATGGGTAATGAGGGTTAAAGTAAACATTCTGTAAAATACAGCGCAAAGTAGCAGTTAATATTGAATTTATTTAAACTATTAGTAGTCAGTGAATAGCACGAAGGATATATTAATTGCTACTTTGCGCTGTATTTTACAGAATTTTTACTTTAAACCTCATTACCTAATTTTGACTTACACCACTTCTGCTCTGAACGGCTCAAATAATCACTGGGAATGTAAAATCAACACCAATAACAGTCATGCAAATTATTACACAAAAGATTGCTTTTTATATTAAATTTTAAAAGGCTCTTTTATTTCTTGAGAACTTAATACGTCTGTCACATGAATCTACACCAACACATCAGAAATTTATCGACACAGTCTGGATTTATTCAAGAAGTGAATATTTTGCAAAAGAATTATAATACGCCATGAATTCTTGAAAAATTAACACCATAATCCCAACTTGAATGCAATATAACATTCAACTTTTGAAAAATATAAAGAAAAAAACACGAATACAAAAATTATGGAATTACTTGCATTAAAAACTGTAGATATTGTTATTCATCATCTTTTACAATATCCACCTCGCGTCAATGGAATTCCTTGTCACAAAGTATTAGGGGCTGCAAGACAATAAACACCTTTAAGAACAGCTTAAAAGATAACCTTATTAGCATTTCACTCCAATCATACTCATTTAAACTATCACTGACTACATTGTTACTTTTTTCTTTAGACATCATCCTGATTGTGGTGTATTTTAATTGTCTCGTAATAATCTCTTTCTATTATCTAATATTATTTGAAATATATTAACATTCTCTGTATTTTAGCTTAATTCTGCTACACAGTTTATTTCAGTGTTTAATTAATAGTTTATAGTATTTTGTTGTTTAATTCGTAAATAACTTTTGTATACATGTAACTCTCATCTAAATCAAATTGTTGGATTCTTTGTAAGTTCATTCATATGTATATACACTTTTTGCTGGTTGAGTGGAAGAGAAGGCCTTACGGCCTTAACTCTGCCAGCTAAAATAAATCATTATTATTATTATAGATACATTATCCAAAATCGGAATGGCTACACATTTACACATGATCTCTGCAAAACAATAATATACTGTAACAGGTATTTACTTTGTTTTTATTTAAACTCTCCTTCCTGACATACAAATAGGTAACTGATAACTAATAAATGTTTTATAGAACACAATACGTAGGCTTCCTACAGCGTGGATTATAGGATATGACTGAGTTATGATTTTCTATTGGTCTTTAGGGAATCTGAAGAACGACAAATTCGGAGATTTAAACTTGTTGTTACTGCAATTTTCGTCATTGCACACATTGCCTTTATTCCGACGCATGATTAAAACGTTATTATAACATCTCGCATACCTTTAAAGCACATGCAGGCTATATCAACCCTATGACCAGTGCCTTGCCTGCCGCTTGAGCGCTAGTGTCGTGAATGTTGGCAAAAATATAATCTTTTCGCTGTAAGAAAAATCCTAATGTAAACAATAGCACGTGACTGAAATGAGGATTCATTGGCCACTGTTTGGCGCCATAGATTCTTAGTACATGTTCCCGCCTACTGTTGTACCTTCGTACCTTCTGTTTCATGTTAAACATTTCCCGTTACTCGTCAAGTAGACCTAACGTCACTACTATGCATTCGTTTGCTTAGGAAACATTTAATTTATAATTACTGTAATTAAAACTCACTTAACTTATTATATACTTTTAAGACTATTTGTTTTTATTCGCTTTTGAGAGGGTTTCCACTCTTTATGTTTCATAAACACATACACTGAGGATGCAAAAGCTATACGAGCTCAAGTGACGCCAGCTTGTTACAAGAACAGACTACCTCGGTATTACTGTTGGTATTCATCCGCGTTCATAGTACATAATAAAATATAAAAGTAGCTTTTCTTTTACATAGTGTTTTACATATGAGTAAAGTTGTATGTTTCATCGTATTTAACAACTAGAATTCAATGTTTTATTTTCAGATAATACAATATTATGGTTTCCAAATACGAACTATATTTCCCTGCGTCATGTGAGTGTTTCGGCTGGGAGCCAATCACGAGTATGACAGCAACGTGCTTATGTTTACATTAGGATTTTTCTTACAGCGAAAACAGTATAGTGTTGAAGTTGCGCGACTGTATATATTAGACTGTGGCAGTATACTGCGGTTACAATAAAACCTGTATCCTACATTCAAGAAATATAATGAATGATCATTGAAGCAGGAAATGTCTAAACATGTAAATACACAATTATTTTATAGTGAGATATATTAACTTTTAAAATTTAATGTAAGATACTCACATCATCCTTGAATATGTGCATTGCAGTGAAGAGTTACGTACATTTTGAGTAACCTCCTCCGATGGTCACTTGAACAGTTTTTATATTGGGAAAATGTACGTTCAACATCACACGATGTAATAGGTGCATATTTGAAGAACGAGAAGTCACTACTTTTTAGTACACCAACTTCAGACGTCTTTCCGTGACCTGATAGTACATCATTTATAATACGAAGTTGTGAATAGGCAGAATTTTTAGCAATAATGTTTCTCAACTTACATTTAACTTTTTCTGAAATTAGTGAATTGTTATTTTGGATAACGGTTTGTAATAGTTTATACACTATATTAAGGGCTTCTGAGAGTTGTAGTTTAGACGATTCTAACAGGGTGATGCTTTTGGACACGATTTTAAAATTAGAATCAATAAACAGAACATCTTCCAATAGCTGTTCAGAAGGCAATGATTTTACAGCTGCAACAGCGGAACTGTCTGTGCTATCCAATGCATCAATTACATCCATTATTTTGCCGTAATGCTCTGCATAATAATTAACAGCATCCAACCACGTTTTCCAACAGGTCAAGACTGGCTGCGGGGGTAAGGGTATTCCAGGGGCAATTGTTTGGAATAGCAACACTCTCATTGTAGTATGTTTGATTGAATTCTTGTCGGCACTGAACAAATGTTAAGCTTAGACTATTCCAACCACAGTAATGCAAAAACAAGTGCTTACATAGGTATACATTAGCTGTAGCTGCTCTATCTATTTGGACCGGTCACATCTCTTAACATGAACTGCTTACGAGTATACTACGAGACCGGGCGGTCGCTCACCTCTTCTTTACTACCGTACATCGACTACCTGATTGTATGCTGCGTGTGGCAATTCAACGAAGTCTAGTCATTATCTTTGAATAAATTGAAAATAAATTATTTTAGAAAAAAATTGAGTTTACAGTAAAGTTAAGAAATGTATTAAGTGTTACGGATGTACAGTAATTTGATGGAAACGTATCTGATGAGACGTTTTTGTTTACATTCTCCTCTCGCAAGTATTACGGAGTGGAAGATTACTCATCTCCACTGCGGAACAATGATCTCAAGGAGCGTTGCAGTGTTGCAACACGTTGCATTTCGCATTCTCAAAACTATTGGACGTATCAAAAAACTTATTTGACAAAACTTGTTCGCATTGACTTGATCTATTACTTCTGAATTAATATAATTGCTTCCCTTCTACCCTGTATACTGTCGAATGAAAAGCATGTCATGCAAATTATTAATTCCACAAAGAAAATTGCAAAAGTCTTAAAGAAAGAAAGCTTATAACTGAAATCTCACCAGAACAGCCATTCCATTTAGATCTGACCCCACGCTAGCAGATGTAGGGGTGGTGTTTGGGACTTTGTCAGTTGCAATTTCCGTGGTGTGGATGTACTCGTCTGAAATCCCTAGAGCTCTCGACGCAACCTGCAATATGATCACAGTCCCAAATGAATACAATTCTCAGAAAAAATTAATTTGTCCCCTAAATGTTGTCTTTTAATCTACAGGGTGATCCACGAAAATTCACCGTCCTTTATGGAGCTCATTTCCGAAAACATTCTGAGCAAAAATGTCGTATAAACATGGTCCTATTCTCAATATTTACAGAGTTACGTTTCGTTATTGGAACGCATTGCTGTGAACGCGTGATCTTGGTCAGCGTGCAGTCAGCAGCCAGCGCGAGCGTTTCGGAAATCAAAGACAGCCGTATGCAGTTACGTAGAGCGACGAGTGCCGTTCACAAGCGTGCGGCCAAGTGTACTCAAGCGGACGGCGACATTTTTAAAAATGTGTTGTAAGACTGTAAATTAGGAGGCAAAATTGAACTGCAAATAATTAAGTCGGTGGAAGTGATGTGATTTCTAATAATTGTTGTGATAAGTGCGTAAGAATAATGTAATTTTCTAGTTAAAAATAGAAAAAGATGTCTGTACGAAGCAACTAAGGAGTTCACAGCACATTTTTAGCTTCATAATACTTTCCAATTAAAGAAATGACACTTCTGAATGGTTCATTCTCTATTTGTATTATTCTTTTACCTTCAAACTGAAGAAAAATGTATTTTACAAACAACTTTAAATTAGTGTAACTCTGAAAATATTGAGAATAGGAACTATGTTTATATGACTGTTTTTGCTCAGAATGTCATCAGAAATAAGCTCCGTAAAGTACGGTAAATCCTCGTGAATCACCCTGTATATAAATTTCCGTTCGATTCTGATTTTTACTCTTATATAGAGAAACTGATAAGGAATTATTTATCCCTTTACAATTGATCAATAAAATGGGCGATTTTCTTGCAAATTAGTAAAAAGATTAACACTTATCTTTATTTCTTGCCATTATTAAGGTTGGTAACCTTACTGGAGTGACTAAGTGACGGAATTCGGCTGCCGCCGGCACGCAGCTGTTGACAAATTACGCAGATTTTGAGCCAAATTGTCTAATTTAATCATACCTACACTTAATTACAAACCGCATAATACGTAGTTTTTAAATTTATTTTAATGTATTTTATAGTCACTTATATCTGCGCAGTAATATATACAGGGTGATTCAAAGACTATGTTACAAACTTTTAGAGATTACGGAGGAGACAATTATGAACAACTTTCATATAGGAACCTATGTCCTGAAACGTTCCATTTGCTAGTTACAAGCCTAGATAATGTTAGTCTGTGTAACTAGCTAGAATCGAACTCAAGGCTATCCTTTTGAAGTTTAGTTCCAGACGACCTATTCCTGCAAACGTTGGTGATTTCTCATAAACATAGGATAAGCTTGTTGGCGTTGTAAATGATATTTTGACTCCTTAAACCTTGCACCTTTCCTTATATTTCCTTTTGTCTTCCATAAATGTAATGCATATCATCAAGCAAGATAACGGTTCCGGACATGGGTTTCTAAATGGAAGTTGTTCAGAATTGTCTCCTCTATCATCCCTAAAAGTTTATAACATAGTAACTGAGTCATTCTGTATGGGTGTAGATTCGAATTCCACTTGTGATGAATAAGAGTTTTTTCAGAGATTTCCACTAAGTGTAAGCCAAGAGTGAAATAATCCGTAATGAGGTAAAACGTCGGTGACATCTTTCCAAATACTATCTCGCTATCACCATTTTCACCAACGCTAGACAGAACAAATGACAAAAAAATTAGTACTACTAAGAATGAGGATGTTGGTTGTCAAGGTAGTTGGTAAAGTACCTGCGGTTCAATGGAAATGAAAACAATAATACTTCGAGTAGATTATTTTCTTACCACGAAGCGGCAACCTGACTGTCGACCAATGCGCTTCCACGCGTCCGGTAAAGAGAGAGCGTGCTATCGGTGGTCCGACAATTCCCAAACCAATAATGTAAAATCTTAATTACGAGTATAAACAATTAACGGCGTCGTCAGACGTAAACGAGTACAGATGTAAATTAAGAAAGGCGATGCTGAAATTCTGCCATCTTGTTCTAAACGTTTGTGGCATTTCTTTTAGACATGCGCATCACTTGTTGCAATTGCCTTTGAGACATGGAAGATATCGGGGTCTTTTTCAGGCCTGGGGCCTGACAGCACGAAGCTACTATTTATCGAATAGCCGGGCGGCACCAGGCCACTTTTCTGATTTTCATAGTATCGTCAAATTTTGCATTTATAAAGAGTCCTTATCATAGAAGCTACGACATGATAAAAGTTTAACGGAGCGGGAAATATCGCAATAGAGTCTTGCGTTAAAGGTATACGGGCACCGATCCCTTACGATTTTTTCCGAAATTTTACGAACGTGAACATACGTCATCAACAGAGACCGGAACTTTGGCAGAATGCCTTTTTAAATGTGTTAAATCTATCTTCATTTTGAAAGTAAATCTGTATACGAATTATACCTTTGTGATTGAAACGTCACAGTTTTATGTTGCCCTTTTCTGCCTTTTTAAATATAAATGCCTAATTTACAAAATAAATGCTTTTTTTGCCTTTATTTCATTATTTATCTATTATTTATTAATTTATTGTTAAAATTGCCTACAGATATATTTTAATTTATTTCTATAACCGCTACAATGAAAGTGATTTCACCGAATGTATATTATTGTCTTTCAGTCAGTTCATATTCTCTTTGCAACAATGAGTGCTGCCGTGCAAAAATGTATAACAGTAAGCTTTTTCATTACCGCTTGTGTTTATTTGACAAGGCAACAATGAGTGCGGGTCTAACGTTATTTTTAACGTTTTTTTCTTCCAGTTTTCATTGCGACGTTGTTGTAGCTAGCTAAATATTTCATATCGCAACATATCAGTACAACTATAGTCCCATCGCTCTAATTTCCGGCAGCCAATCGCGTTGCAGGTCGGCTTCATTTAAACGTGTGCGTCTTGTGATTCGCTGATTCATTTCTTAAGGCTCGATAAATACTTAATATAATCGCCCGCCATTTTAGGTCTTATGTTGACGTTCGCAGAAAGCACACGAAGACGTTACTTGCCGCTCAATTATTTGCTGAATTACATTGCGTTTGATTTATTATCATAGGAGCTACGACATGATAATGTTTAACGGTGTGGCAAATAGATTCCTCGTATGGTAACTCGGCAACGTAAGAACAAAAATGGCGAACGATACTACCTACCTAGACTTTATAGAGCCTTCACTTTCTACGACATAAGCAAAGAGGCGGAGTCACGCCGGAAATAACAGCGTCGGGACTACAAACACAAAAATGCACTTTCCAAGGCTACTGGGAAGAAGATTTATTTGCTTCCAACAGTAATTGCAACATCGAGTCGAAAATCTCAATTTGCATTCGACTTATGTAAAGCTTTTTTTTTTTTCTGCCGAAATCCCTTTGTGGAAAGTGCAATGTTGTGGGTCTAGTGCTAGATTTTTGTAATTGTCTTTTATTGCGTATTTTAGCTATTTATAATGCCATTTTGCCTGCCTATTTTAGCTATTTATAATGCCATTTTGCCTGCCTATTTTAGCTATTTATAATGCCATTTTGCCTGCCTATTTTAGCTATTTATGATGCCGTTTTGCCTGCCTATTTTAGCTATTTATAATGCCTTTTTGCCTGCCTATTTTAGCTATTTATAATGCCATTTTGCCTGCCTATTTTAGCTATTTATGATGCCGTTTTGCCTGCCTATTTTAGCTATTTATAATGCCGTTTTGCCTGCCTATTTTAGCTATTTATAATGCCATTTTGCCTGCCTATTTTAGCTATTTATAATGCCTTTTGCCTGCCTATTTTAGCTATTTATAATGCCATTTTGCCCGCCTATTTTAGCTATTTATAATGCCATTTTGCGTGCCTATTTTAGCTATTTATAATGCCGTTTTGCCTGCCTATTTTAGCTATTTATAATGCCGTTTTGCCTGCCTATTTTAGCTATTTATAATGCCGTTTTGCCTGCCTATTTTAGCTATTTATGATGCCGTTTTGCCTGCCTATTTTAGCTATTTATAATGCCATTTTGCCTGCCTATTTTAGCTATTTATGATGCCTTTTGCCTGCCTATTTTAGCTATTTATAATGCCATTTTGCCCGCCTATTTTAGCTATTTATAATGCCATTTTGCGTGCCTATTTTAGCTATTTATAATGCCATTTTGCCTGCCTATTTTAGCTATTTATGATGCCTTGTTGCCTGCCTATTTTAGCTATTTATAATGCCATTTTGCCTGCCTATTTTAGCTATTTATGATGCCTTTTTGCCTGCCTATTTTAATGATTCATAATGCCTAAACTTCCGGCCCCTGGTCATCAAACAGCCTACGTCACTACTGACGTGAACATAGCGTTAGCCGTTTAGCGGGGACGAGAGTGCGTAAACTCTCTAATTTAAGGGTGAACGGTATTAGTGACAGGAAATCTCACGACTGTTTTGTTCAAACAACTCGGCCATATAGGAAGAAAATCAAAGAGTATTGGATTTGATGAAAAGCGGAGTTGAGGCTGGGAAAGCATAGCAAGACGTAATTGCGGCTGTTTCTTACCTGTATCATCTTGGTGTGTAAGCCTTGTCCACTTTCACATCCCCCGTGTGTGAGAAGTACTGAACGTCCCCGTACACCAAGACGAGAGCACCGGCTTGGTTCAGGAAAACTAGAGTGTAACCCACTCCGTATGCAGTGGGAACAGCGGCTATTCCTCGCTTCTTCCATCTGTTATGTCTGGAAGAGATTTAAAAATATATTAATTTATATTACGATAGTATTTCTGATCGCAATATGATTTTTAGTGTAAATTTCATAATTTATATACAAGCCTGTAGTACTTAATTTATAATTAAACATAATAAACATTTCAACTTACAAGTTTACAAATTCTGTTGCACCTATCGTTTTCTAGCTAAAATTGAAAACTTGTATTTAAATTGTAATATAATTAAGTTACAAAGAACATACATATTTCAAACATTTTACAGTTTTAGGAAATTTGAAGTCGATATAATGAAAATCTAAATCTTATAATTTAATTTCAGGATTTAGAACATGTTTTTATTAACATTATTTTCTATAAAAGAACATTTAACTAGACATTGTTATATAAACTACAAAAAGATGTAAACTACTTAGCCATTATGAAAACCATTTCCAGGGTGCACCACATGGAGGCGATTTTACCATTATATTCTCTACAACCAGGGCAACAATACGAGGGTGGATCGGAAAGAAACGCACAATAATTTTTTTGCGTGACAAACGCCGTAACATTAATGCTGACGATGTCAAACTTCTTCATGACAATGCTCGCCCCCATGTTGCGGCTTCTGTTCGTGAGAAAATCAACACATTTGGTTGGGAGGTGCTCTAGCATCCACCATACAGTCCAGATCTTGCACCATCGGACTTTCATCTGTTTCGTCCCATGAAGAAATTCCTGACAGGCCATCGCTTTGCGACCAATGCAGAAGTGCAATCAACTGTCCGCAGATGGCTATATTCCAACCAAACGGACTTTTATGAACAGGGTATACTGAAACTGGTACCACGATGGGATAAATGTGTTGAGAAACTTGGCGCCTATATAGAAAAGTAGCTAAAACATGTGAGTTCATTTGTGAGTTGTTTTTTTATTTTTGTTTACCTGCTAAACTTTGTTTAATTATTCTGTGTTACTATCTTCGTATAAATGTTCCACATCTTAGCAGCTATCCTGCATTAATAATAACAACATTGATTGATAGGTATTGGGGGGATATTGCCTCCAATACTATTCAATTTGAGATTTTAATTAATATTCCCGTGTTTAAGATAGATTCGTGTTTCCATATATTTTATTTCTTGACATTGTGACTAATAATGATGAATTCAAGAGACCTTCTTCGATTAAATAACGTTTAATTAGATGAACTCCTTAAAATACTCTCATTGTTGTAAAAAGAAACTCGAGCAAATGCTGGGTAACTTTCGGTGCTGGACTCCGGATTCATTTCACCGGCATTATCACCTTCATTTCATTCAGACGCTAAAGAACCTAGATGTTGATACAGCGTCGTAAAATAACCCAATAAAATAAATAAAAAATAAAAAGAAACTGTCGTTGCAATCTGTCCTTTTTACTATTAGTTTCTATCTAATATGAGAAGAGGAGTCGATCAAAATAATATTTTGAACACTGTACCTGTTAAATTCTTGAATGTTAGATTTCCTGTTTAAGAAATCTGATCGGCAAAGACATTCATCCCAGCATCTTCTCACTGTGACGTTTTGCAGTACTTGATTATAAGGTGTGACGTCCCCTTCTTTATACATATTCAATATTGATATCTGAAAACAGTGAAACAAAATATATTAGTAGGTCTATATGATCTCATATTAGCTATTTTGAAAGAACCTTGACTAAACCAAAGAAATTAAAATTGGAAAATTATAGTTTCATAAATGAGTGGAAGGTGTGCCCTATTATAACCTCATGGATAATAGTAATTGATTACATAATATGCATTACTTATGCAGAAAATCAGTTTTGTTGAGATTTCTCTTTGATACTTATTGTAGAAAATAAAATATTTGTTTTATTTCACTCGTGGTATTCTGTAGATCTTCCATCAGCATTGAAGTTTCAAGATGTGAACAGAGTCAGGAATTTTTGCTAAAGGGGTAATTTTGAAATCTTCAGTTCTGAGGACCACTTGCCCCTCTGGTGGCACTATTCCAAACCACCTTAGTATACATATTCGAAAAAAAAATAATTAAGTCTTAGAATAAATTGCACACTACGAAAATTATAAGATTAATTTTAATATTGTAGTAAGTACTTTTATATCATATGAGTACAATGTACAGGGACATCATTTTATTTTTACTAATATTTTTAATATTAACCTGGCTATACCTTTCTATTAACGATTGAAACAGGAAACACCGTTTGCTACCCTTTCCACGACGGAGTTCGATGATACTGGCGTAAAACACAAATCACTTTACTAGGTATAGGAGGGAAGAAAAGTAGTTCATCCATTTATGTAAACTAGGAAATATCGCAATTTTGAGTTTGATAATTTTCATTAGGTTTTTGTTTAATCAAAATACAGTACTGTATTAACATTTAGTCTTTTTACACACGAATTGAGCTGTCCATGCGGACGTATTCATTATGCAGTGTATATTATACTGTCTACAGCACATTAGCGTACAATATAGAGAATGAAGTTAAATTGAAAAATATTAATAATATGGATATTTAAACACATTTTTGAAAATGGTGGCCGTTCATTTCGATACAGGCTTCTTTTCTTTTGTGCATATTATCGCACTGTAGACTATTGTACCTAATTCCAATTACCAATTTCGTCCTTCGTACGAGTAACTCATGTTGAAATAATTCTGTACCTACTCTATAAAAGAATACCTTACGTACTGTAAATTCAATCTTCACTTTCCGAAAAGATAAAATTACTCAGAAATGCTATCTACTGTCCGTTCAAGTGGTTTTGTCACAGGGTCATAGAAAGGGGGGGGGGAACCACGTTACAGTTAATTACTTAACGAGGCTCTTTTATTTAAGTTATTTTAAATACTTGTATAATATTACGTAGACGTCCAATTCCTAACAGAAATTAATGTTTTCAGAAGAGAGCTAAGATAGCCCAGTTACTAGACTTAACAGAGGGGCGAACAGAAGCAGGTGGGGAAAACCGGAATGCGACGTAGGCAAACAGACGACAGTACCTGTACGAAAATATGATTCAATATTGAAAGCTCTTTCGTCACTGGAAAACGCGAACATATTTCTGGAACGTACTGTACTCCCTAAGTCAGTACTGCTTACGCGCCCTCGGCTCTGTGTCGTGAACGGTTGGAAGTTTACTAGTAGAAGGGGTGGGAGTGAAGTACATTCCAAAACTCAGGCACAATAAAAATTGAAGTAAAAATAAAATGATGTCCCTGTATGAGTACGCAAATTAAATTTCGCGAACGTTCATTGAAAATAAAATGCATGCAGTTTCCTTTTCATATTAGCAATTAAACATGACGCTTTAACCTATATTCGTCTTTGAACAGTAATATTTGTTTTCACGATATGTTTTATTTTCTTTACTTCCCTTCTATCAATTTGATTTGTGTCAAAATGCTTTTGAAGTACGAAATCTTTATCATATGAGACGTTGCCATGTTGCCTTTTCTTGCGTTACCAACAGAAGCAACTATACAATGTCAGTTTCAAATTAATGTAGGCCGTGGAAAAAATTCCTATACTTCATCTATCATTATTTGTTATCAGATTATTCGAATGACAACAAGCTCTAAAAACCTTAACAAACCAAACCTAACCTTCGTCATATTAACCAACTTTTCCTACCGAATTTAGTATTTAGAAGATTATTACATATTAGGATTACTTTTGACGAGTTTTTTCTTTTGTTGGCGACATTGATTATATACAATTGTGTGTAAAAACGGCATAACTGCCGTGCGAAATGGTCTAAAGAATGCCCTCATTTTGTAGTTCTGGTAATAAAGATAATTTTAAATGTTCATATTATTTTCGAAATGTAACTCATTTAAAGTGGACACTTTTTGTGTAGGTAATAAAATTACAGAATATGCCACAACATTTTTCAGTAAAATGGTAAAGGTTATCATTTGCATAAGACCCATATTGTTTACCAATTAGCCTATTAATAGATAGAGAAATAACAGACGAGCAAATAGCTGAAGTAGATAAATCTATACAAATAATAAATCTGCAGCCGAATTTTTTGTTTGTATGTCTGTCTGTCTATTTGTATGTTTGTTACCTTTTCACGCGATAATAGATGAACGGATTTCAATGAAAATTGGAATATAAATTAAGTTCGTTGTAACTTAGATTTTAGGCTATATGGCATTCAAAATACATTATTTAAAAGGGGGTTATAAGGGGGCCTGAATTAAATAAATCGAAATATCTCGCTTATTATTGATTTTTGTGAAAAATATTACATAGCAAAAGTTTCTTTAAAACTAATTTTCGATAAGTTTCATTCTTTCAAAAATTTTGATAGGACTGATATTTAATGAGATAAATGAGTTTTAAAATTAAAATAAACATCATCTAAGGCCGTATAATGAAATAAAAACAAATTACTTCGTCTATAAGGGGCCTTGGACAGCAACAATCGAAAGCTATGAAAGATAGCCTACAGAGAATGTTTCTGTGTTTGTATGAAGTAATATCGGAAGCTAAATTAACCGATTTGTATAAATAATTATTATTTCATCATTGGAAAGTGTAGTTTCTCTGGATGGACATAATTTTATAATGTTATTACAGTAACTTCTGATATAATATAATGTAATGGTAGTATAATATAATATAATATAATAATATAATATAGCATAATGTATAATATTATATAATATAATTTAAGTTATTTGAAGGGTTCAGAACCATAGTGGGCCAAACGCCATTTACTGAATAGGTACGTAGAAAACAAGGGTTAAAATTAAGTTATTACCATAATTCAATGGAAACCTATAACAAGTAAAATGAAGTACACACATTAAATCTAAATGATGTCAATCTTCATTAAACTATGGTTGCATGTAGTAAAAATTAGAAACATGTTAAAGGAATACCAATGAGTGTCTCTGGACCAAAATGATCGCATTTGAATTATTTGGATGCAATTTAAATTAAGTAACATATTAAACGATTTATCCTTCTATCAAACACGAATGTTCCCTGGATCAAATGTCCTATTTTAATTATGTAATTACTTTATATTTATTTCTAACGGGTGCAGCGGAGCGCACGGGTACGGCTAGTTATAAATAAAATAATGTAAAGCTTACTTCAGTTGGGTCTTTTTTCAGGAACGTTGCAATGTCCCTTATCATATTCTCTGCAAAAAACATTCCCTGAGGGCCGCCAGCTCCTCTGAACACAGTATTGGAGGGAATGTTGGACCTGCACTTGTAACCGGTGCACCTCATAGCTGGCAACACGTACGAGTTCTGAAAATGTGTCATAGCTCTTTCCATAACCTGAAAAAATAATAGTTACGATCAACAGTCTGTCTTAAACAGCATTTTTGGTTATTTAATAATTTGAATATGTTTCTTTTGCTTACTGGCTCTGATAAGTCATGAGTATTCCCTCCATTAGAATACATTTTCATATCGCATCCTAGAAGCTGTCCTTCCTTTGTGAAAGCTACTCGGTACTTTGCAATGAAAGGATGTCTCATGCCTGTTATTTGCATGTCTTCATCTCTGTCCAGCATGCATCTCACTGGCCGCTGTAATCTAGCAAATTATTAAGTTTGTAACCAAAATTGTATATTAATTTTAATTGATACTGTACTGTATATAATGCATCTAGTCCGAGAAAGATTTGACAGTTCATTAAGTAGAAATACTGCTTATAAAAGCTTAGGTTCTAACAAAATACTAATGAAGTGTACAAAACTATATAGCGTGGAAGTGAAATAACCCTGCAGATTGAAAGGGATGATGGGATACACTTAAATGAATAGAAAACCTATATTACGTTTTGTGATTAAATGCACGGTTAATTAGAAAATTAAGTTTGAAGTTTCAGCAACATCGCCGCTAACACAGCCTTCTTTCTTGTCGTAATACAGATGTAAGAGGTCAACGAACTCAGATCTGTCTCTCTATGTAAACCTCCCTCTCTGACTACAACGTTGCAATCTGGTTGCATCTTCAGTGGCTAGAAATTAGCGTTTTTTAAATTAAATTTACACGAAAACTGTCCATGCTATTGAAATATGCCAGAGGGATAAATTATTCTTTATTAGATTTTATATCCATATGGACAAAAATTGTTAATATTGTTGTGTATTGTTAATATTGTACGTGTATTGTTAATATTGTATATACCACTGCCACCGGGTGCTTGCCCACTTGCAGTGTAAATAAATACATACATACATACATACATACATACATACAAAAATCACGAATCTGCTCGGAATAGTTACTGAATAAGGGGGGTGAAAAAAACATTTTTTCTCTGAGAAACGATTAATTTTCCAACAATATGGTATTATACTTTTTTGTTACATACAGCATGAGCTAGTCGATCTCGTTAGCGCAGTGGGTATAGCGCTGGCCTTCTGTGCTCGAGGTTGCGGGTTCGATACCGGTCCAGGTCGATGGCATTTAAGTGTGCTTAAATGCGAGAGGCTCATGTCAGTAGATTTACTGGCATGTAAAAGAACTCCTGTAGAACAAAATTCCGGCACACCGGCGACGCTGATATAACCTCTGCAGTTGCGAGCGTCGTTAAATAAACCATATTTTTTTAACATGAGTATTCGCTCTGAAAATCTCCAGGATTATTTCACTTTCACCCTGTATACTGTATGTGAAAAAGAAACCGAAGAATGTACGAAGTAAATTTAGTTCAATGACTTAGAAGAAATTCGCTTTTAAGTTGCAACACAAAACTTCATGCTACAGCATTATTAATTAATTTCGTTTGAAATCTGTCTGTATAGCTGACGACAAACCCATTCAGTTGATTGTCTCCCCATACCTCAAATACAATCTGGTTAAAAGACTCCTAAAAGTTCTTAGATTAAAAAAAAATACATTTTCATACAATTCACATATTCCAATTTAATATTAACGTTTATTTTTCTACAATTTGGAATTTCTCATCAGAGATCTTTCCTTCTCCAACTGTTTATTTTTCCTATAAAATTTTATTCTTATTTTCTAAATATTTTTTTTTTTTTATCCAATGCCACTAGGTTGTCTTTCTGGTCTTCTCTCCTGGCCGTGGCTTAGTTGTAACCCACTTCTGAGGTGGGGCACCTGGAAGGCGGAGTTACATTACCCCGATGATGTGATAGGATGATTATGATAATGTGGTGCCAGGAGAGGTCTTAAATCTAAACTTAACCTAAATTCCAGACCATGGACGAACACAGGAATAATCCCCTTTAAGGAAACATTTCTGTGCTCTAACCGGGAATCGAACTTTGAAGTAATACTCACTTGTAGGCGGCGAAAGCCACAGGCATGTACAATACATACGGTCGAGTTTCTTTTCCACCAAAACCTCCGCCCATGCGTCTAACTCTACAGACCACCTTGTTACGCTGGACTCCTATCATGTTAGCCACTAATCTCTGCAACAAAGAATATTATAACATTGTATTGACTCTTGATCATCAATAATAGCGAGCGAAACTCCCACCATGATGAATAATCTAACAATAACTTCATAAAGAAATCGTACTATATTTTTATAAGAACGACATTTCTACTAAATTAATGGATTCTCCAAAACATCCAATGCTTTATCATTGAAAAATCGTTAATATAATATTTTATCGCGTAAGTGAAAAAAATTATATGAAAGAGTGCTGTCAATTTATTTTATTTTATTGGATTATTTTACGACGCTGTATCAACATCTAGATTATTCAGCGTCTGAATGACATGAAGGTGGTAATGCCGGTGAAATGAGTCCGGGATCCAGCACCGAAAGTTACCCAGCATTTGCTCGTATTGGGTTGAGGGAAAACCCCGGAAAAAACCGCAACCAGGTAACTTGCCCCGACCGGGAATCGAACCCGGGCCACCTGGTTTCGCAGCTAGACACGCTGACCGTTTACTCCACAGGTGTGGACAGTGCTGTCAATGATACAAGTAAGAATAAATTAAAGCAATTACAGTGGACTCTCCTAAGTTGGACAGAAAACAATTGAAAGTTCTGACCAATAAGGGTAGTGGGTGTGGCAGGTGAAATGGATACAAATTCTTATTGGTTATCCATCAACGAATACAGTACTGTACTTGCATTTCCTGCCCGCCCCGAGACTTGTGTATGCGCTTCTAGTACCACAGTGGGTTTCGACAGTTCCGTCTCACAAACGGCATAATTCTCAAATAGAAAAAGACGAGTTCATTAATTTAAAATCAGTGATCAATATGGATGTCCTAATCAATAAAATATTCTGTTTTCCTTTAACAAAAGTATCACTACAAGACACAGAACCAATTCCCATTCAAATGGCAAACCCATTTCTTAGTGCCCATATAGGGGCGTGTCTAATTCTCCTACGTAAGCAGTCGAACTATAGGATGTCGAACTTGTTTTTTGTCGAACTTAAGAGCTTCCACTGTACTATGTTCGATATATTTAATGACCTATATGTGAAGTAAAAAAATGAGATTTATAATACAAAATACTCATATGATTTTGTAGGAATACAAATATACTGTATGTTTTCAAAGTTTGATCGAAATAAGTTCTGAAGTAAAGAAATCTTTTCAACCATTATTTATTAGTCATTAATTTATAACTGAATATTCTTCAAACGAACCATTATGCCGAATAACACTATGAGCATACGAAGAAATATAAAGGGTTAATTTGAATAATTTCAAGGGAAAAATTGTTCCGGGGCCGGGTATCGATCCCGGGACCTCTGGTTGAACGTACCAGCGCTCTACCAACTGAGCTACCGAGGAACTCCACCCGAAACCGTCTCAACTTTTCCCTCTATATCCACACAACTCGCGTGGGCTTTACCTGAAAGACTAGATTTGCATAATATATACGTTACTGTGTACGTTAACAGAAAACCACAATTCCAAGTCACACAGAGATTGTGTGCACTCGATGTGGATCTCTGGCGTTTCGTCAGCCCAAGCGAGTTGTGTGGATATAGAGGAAAAAGTTGAGACAGTGTCGGGTGGAGATCCCGGGTAGCTCAGTTGGTAGAGCGCTGGTACGTTCAACCAGAGGTCCCGGGACCGATACCCGGCCCCGGAACAATTTTTCCCTTGAAATTATTCAAATCTGCTTTACAGGGAGCTTTAACTGAAAGAGTAGATTTGCGTAAAGGGTTAAATTACCAACATTTTCTCTTTTTTTGTGTAATTGGAAGAAATTTTATTCGTGTAAAATACAGTATTTTCCACTTAGGCAATTGGTTTTGAAATTATTTTCAGTAGTTTCCAAAATTCTAAACCCAAGGTCTTCAAAAAATTAAAAAAAAAATCTGTTAAACATCTATTGTAAAAATGAAGAGTGGTGAAGCTAAGGTGCAAACACTGATTAAGCTGAAAATATCTGCTAACCTTGTATCTTTTTATCGGCTTTTCTGTCAAAATTTTTTGTGATAAAGATCCCACAAGAAGATGATGACCACTCATTTTCACCCCCAAACAGAATACAGATAAAACATTATAACTTATTTGTCCCAGAGCACCCTGTTAGCCAAGGATATTTCTTATACCACGACAATTGAAAATTTCTATTTTGTCTTCTTACATCTGCTATTTTAATATGTAAATGTGGTGTCCATCGCCTAACTTTATAAGCACATTTTTATACGTCCAACTTGAAAGCGGTTTCTCTTTTAATTTATAAATAATGACTTCAATGTTCTCTCAATATAAGCTATTTTACACAAAATGAATATGTAACACATACACTCGTGCACTTTGATTAAACTAACACTCAACAACGCAGCGCATTCACAGAACATCAATGTAGCGCAACATATTGTTGTGACTGGGAGGCTAGCCGCGTTTCGTGCCGAGATGTAGCGAATCAATACCCCCTCCCCGGTCCCTCCTCAAGCTTGCGAGTCAAGGTCATTGCCATGCTTTTAGAGGCTTCTGCCACAAGCCTCTCGCACTAAACTCTCCATCCTGGAATGACTGGCAATAGTGAAGTTAATATATGAAAAGATCGGAGTGTAACCAAGTGTTACGATACAGCGTTATTATGAACGTATAGACCTGCCTAGTAAGGTATTATAATTCAAACTTGTCCACACCTGTGGAGTAATGGTCAGCGCGTCTGGCCGCGAAACCAGATGTCCCGGGTTCGATTCCCGGTCGGGGCAAGTTACCTGGTTGGGGTTTTTTCCGGGGTTTTCCCTCAACCCAAGATGAGCAAATGCTGGGTAACTTTCGGTGCTGGACCCCGGGCTCATTTCACCGGCATTATCACCTTCATCTCATTCAGACGTTAAATAACCTAGATGTTGATACAGCGTCGTAAAATAACCTACTAAAAAAATCAAACTTTTGGGGTAGGTTAAGCCTCATAAACCTCTTAAGAGCTTCGCCACTGAAAATAAGTACATTTATTCAAAATTTAAAAAAATAGTACAGTCTGAAATAAAAATTAAATTATATATGGTGTATATTTGTTGAGTTCCCAGTCAATTGATAAAATACTATAAAATACAGTGTGTTTAATTTATTTTACAAAAATGATTTGAAGGATTACTCCTACGAACTATACAAATGAATCAGTTTACGAATTTATTAAACATAACTTTCCAAACCCTCTTTCTCACACTGACCCAGGTTCGTTCACATTTCCAGTCTGTCCCTTGTGTTTGAAGTAGATACAAAACGAACAGTTACATTCCATAAAAATGACTACTAAAAATGAATTTGAACACTGTAATAATTAAATCTCTGAGCAGTTACCTGAACTTCTGATGGAAACTGAGATGAACAGATCATCTCCATTTCCTTATCTTCGCCCTTAGGAACCGCGATGGCACAGTGAGTTTCCAGGTAGAAGTGGTCCTGGCCACCCATTCTAACCTCCCCCGAGAGTTCGTGGTCAGCTTTCTTAAAAGCTTCTTCTATATCACCACTGCTCATTGTCTTTGGTTCATCGAGGAATGACTGCTTCTCTATTGCATCCTGAAGTAAGAAAATTTAATTTTACATGTTTGAAGCCACACTTCATAGATAGTGTTTCTTTATGTGTATAAGATCATATATATAATTTGAACTGGTAATGGAAATTATGGAAAAACGGCTGAACGGATTTTAATGAATGGCCCGTCATTTTGAAGCTTGGCATCCAAGGATTTTCAGAAAAATAGTAACTTTCAGTGAAGCATTAGTTTTCCTACATAATTTCTCTATTTTTCAAAATCCATCTTTCGTCAGTTTTGAGAACTAATGGCATTTCAGAATAAAACAAAACACACACTACAATAAACAATATTACACTAAGGCCATGACCTGTAGCATTGCTGACATCATAATGGCAATATGTCGATATTCATTTATGTAATTTTTTATAACGAATAAAAAATAATTTACAGGTCTGATTCTCTGGTCTGTAGTTTTCCGGGTACAGCTGTGTATTGGATATTAAGAACTACAAAACTTAAAAATGTTTTATGAGATTATTACCATTAAAAATGAAATATTATTATAGTTAATGCAATTATGTGAGTAGGCTTATTTATCACTAATTACACACATTAATGCTATATTGATGATATGAAAGTGAAACCTTTTGGGGTTTTATATAAGTAGACGCAGAGAAAGAATGTTTTAAATTAGATCTTCATTTCTATAATTTACTGAGTAACACTATCTACAATGTTACTTAAAACTATAAAACTTACATAAGGTAACAATATTGTTATTAAAAATGAAAAATTGTTGTAGTTATTACGTTATTAATCAAGTGATGTGGGTCTTTTTCATATATTTAATGGCAGTGTGATGCACATATTTATATGTGTCATTCTCTAATTTTCCTAGGGAGCAATGAGCCATGCTTCCTATTTTAGCTGCGTCTTTAAAATAAATCAAAATTAATTTCGTATTTCTTTGGTTTAATTGAACCTGAAATTTTCTTAACTCTCACCTACAATCCACAATGACCTGAAATAGCTACTGCAGTACTCCTACATGAAAAACTCGCTGATCGTCCTAACATTGTTACTTGCGTTTTCGCATTGAAACTCAAGAACTTAAGATGGATAGGTTCAGGGATAAATATTTTGCATAAAAAAAACATTCAGAGGGAGTATGTTTCACTATTATGGAAGCAAATAACTTTCAAAATATCTCATATTCTTCATTGAAAATAAATCTGAATAATTTTTATTTGAACCTCTTATGGACATAGTTTGCAGCATTTGCTGCACAAGCCACTAGTGTTTAATCTTTTCGCTGTAAGAAAAATCCTAATGTAAGTAACAGCACGTGACTGAAGTGAGGCGTCATTGGCCACTGTTTGGCGCCATAGATTCTCAGTACGTGTTCCCGCCTACTGTTGTACATTCTGTTCCATGTTAAACATTTCCCGTTACTCGTCAAGTAGGCCTAACCTCACTACTATGCATTCGTTTGCTTAGGAAACATTTACTTTATAATTACAGTAATTAAATTATTTTTTAAGTCTTACGTCTTCACATTGGACAGTTGAGGATACAGAAGCCATACTTCAGTACCACGTGCTTACGTGAACTACGGTACGAGCTCAAGTGACGCCAGCTTGTTACAAGAACAGACTACCTCGGTATTACTGTTGGTATTCATCCGCGTTCATAGTACATAACAAAATATAAAAGTAGCTTTTCTTTTACATAGCGTTTTACATATGAGTGAAGTTAAATATTTAATCGTATTTAACAACTAGAATTCAATTTTTATTTTCAAATAATACAAGATTGTGGTTTCCAAATACGAACTATATTTTCCTGCGTCAAGTGAGTGTTTCGACTGGGAGCCAATCACGGGTATGACAGCAACGTGCTTATGTTTACATTAGGATTTTTCTTACAGCGAAAACAGTATAGATATAAAGTCGTTTACCTCGAGGGTTATTATGGCTGGGTACAAGTCTTCATATTCCACAACAATTGATCGGACGGCCTGTTGAGCCAAGTGCTTGGTGTCTGCAACCACAGCTCCAAGAACGTGCCCCACACACGTTACCTGCAAGGTTCAAAGCAAGTTGGTATTTTATTCAACACAAAAAATTGTAGTCTCCATTTCTTCTCCATCATATTTCACCTCCTACCTTTTGATTCACTCAAATTGTTAATGCACTTATTTTAGTCATTATTTTCTGCTGAACTCTGGAAAAAAAAACTAAGGAAGAAACTAGTGAAGTCCTTTGTATAGAGTGTGACATTTTAACAGTATTTGTTATCAAATCAGAATTTTGAGGACGACAATAAATCATGATGTATTAATGTCTTTTTATTTTGCACACGTTGAGTCAAGGCTTTCATATGGTATTTGTTTTTGGGGATGTGGAACCATGCTGAATGATATATTCATGGCTCAAAAGCGTATTGTCGGGTGTATAGCGGGTGTTAACAGTAGGACCTCTTGTAGGGAATATTTCTTACAGTATTATATTCTCACTGTTTATGGTATACATATTTTTAATGTTTTACAACTAATTTATAAAAATCTGTCTGATTTTCACCAAAATAGTGACTTTCATACTTATGATACTGGTAACAAAAATAGTTTAACTATTCCAGCACACTATATTACAAATATTAGCAGAACCTATATGGTTTTAGGTATCAAAATTTTAATAGTTTGCCTGAGGACATAAAATTTACAAAAATACTCACAAATTCAGGAATTATATAAAAATGAAATTAATAAATTTGTGTCCCTACAATCTAGAGGATACACGCATGGGCCCTTAAAATGAAATGAACAATGTATTTTATATTTGACATATTTTAAATTTAATGTAGGCCTAATGTATATATTTGACCATGTCTATTCATATATTATGCCTTCGACAATAAAAGTTCTATCTATCTATCTATCTATCTATCTATCTATCTATCTATCTATCTATCTATCTATCTATCTATCTATCTATCTATCTATCTATCTATCTATCTATCTATCTATCTATCTATCTATCTATCTATCTATCTATCTGTCTGTCTGTCTGTCTGTCTGTTTCTCTCTGTCTGTCTGTCTGTCTATCTATCTATCTATCTGTCTGTCTGTCTGTCTGTCTGTCTGTCTGTCTAACTGTCTGTCTGTCTGTCTAACTGTCTGTCTGTCTGTCTGTCTGTCCGTCCGTCTGTCTCTCTCTGTCTGTTTCTCTCTGTCTGTCTATCTGTCTGTCTCTCTCTGTCTATCTATCTATCTATCTATCTATCTATCTATCTGTCTCTCTCTGTCTGTCTGTCTCTCTATCTATCTATCTGTCTATCTATCTATCTATCTGTCTATCTGTCTATCTATGGGCCAGAAATATGGACATAGCGATGATGATACTGTGTTGGAAAGAGTGGGTGAAGAATAAGTAATCCTCAAATTGATCAGGAAGAGGAAAAAAATAGCTGGATTACTGGATAAGAATAAATTGTCTACTGAAGGATGCACTGAAAGTAATGGTGAACGGAAAAAAATGTTCGGGGCAGAAGATTAAGATATAGTCTACGGATCGTAAGAGGAAGGAGCAAAGAACGGAAGTTGGAGAATGCTGGGTTTGTAGTAAAGGACCTGCCCTTGGGTAGAAAATTATGAATTAATACTTGAATATTTGAACAAACAAGACTTACTTCACCAGGAGCAAACACGTGTTCATCCCTTGCTAAGCCGTGAGTGTTTTGTTCAGGTGTCAGGTCGTCAGCTGAGAAGAATGCGTGGACACCCTCCATGGCCAGTGCACGACTGGCGTCTATTGATAGAACTCGAGCATGGGGCCGAGAACTCACTAAAAGGGCCAAGTACAGCTCATTCTCATAATGCGGCAGGTCATCGCAGTACACGGCTTCCCCTAAAAAAATAATAATAATAAAAATGGATGATTAGTTTTAAAATTTAGAAAACTGAGTTTCATGTTGGCGTACAATAGGAACCAAAGACTGTTTCACCTAATATTACTTGAAGGCATAGTGTTTCAATTTTGCTTGTTGCATGATATTTTATTGTATCTACTTTCATAATGTCCCGTTTATCTTCAATATTGCTGAAGACATTGGCATGAGGTTTTTTTGTATTGAAATCCCTTTTTTATTTATTTTCAACCTTTATTCTTTTTTTTTTTTTTGTAAAGTAGTAGGTATACCCATTCCTCGTTTTATTTTCGATGATTTCAGTATGTTTTGCGGTTACCTCTGTTTATAATGTCGTCGTAATATAACAAATGAACTCACTATAAAGGTCACTGCTTACATTAACAATGCACATGGCCTTCGGAATTACTATTATACTATGATTCCGAAGGCTGTGATGACTTACTTTGGAATTAAATTAATTGACTTTATTTTAAGTGCGTATTAGTTTTGTGAAATGTAAATGAATTAAATATGATTTAACTTCTGTATTTAAGGTAAATTACAATTAGTTACTTTTGGATTAGTAACATGTTGGTGAAATCGAACTTTAACTCTATTTCAGACATTTAACATTAATATATTTATAGAACTTGTAGGTTAGATTTACATATATTTGCAGTATAAATGTAATAAAATCATTCATACGTAAGAAAACATTAAGCATTGTTGACAGCACTCATATTTAACTGACGATTTGGCAACCTGAAGTAATGTTATATTATTTTTATTCTTCAAGATAAATTTTATGCATAATTGACAAAAATTCAGAAATACTTATAGTTCAGCCTTTATCAAATCAACAAAACATTTACTTCTTACATCTGATCACTTAAAGTTCATAACATTATAAAAGTAAATCTTTGCATATAGGTCTAATAGACTTCATGTTGAAAATGGTTAGAAGAAACTTAGATAACCCTCAAATTAAGGAAGACATATTTTAAGGTAAACGACTAAAAAAGAAAAAAAAACGTAGAATCTAGCAACCTTACTTGAGACAAACTTCGGGAAAAAAACTTAACTAGGTAATCAGCAAAGAGGGAATCGAACCCACGCCTGAATGCAGCTCCAGATCAGTAGGCAAATGCGCCTGCAGAATGAGTTAAGGTAGTGGCTATATTTTGACTTTCATAGCTTTGATTAATAAATAGTATACACATAATTTCAAAAGAAAAATTGTTCCAGAGCCGGGTATCAAACCCGGGATCTTTGGCTGAGCGTGCCAACGCTCTACGACTGAGCTACCCAGGAACTGTACCAGACTCCGCCGCAATTATTCCCCCTATATCCACATATCTCAATTGGGTTGACAGAACGTCATTGAGTGCACACTTTCTGTGTGACTTAAATTGTGGTTTTCTGTTAACGAATAGTACCGTGTATTATACAAATCTGGCTTTCAGGTATAGCTCCTGTAAAGCTGACTTCGATACCCAGTTCTATATTTATATACTAGTATACACATAATTATAGTAATTTATTTCATAAGGAGTACCTACTAACCAGTGTTGTAAGAGTTGAAGTGGTGTATGTCTGTATTCACACATTCGCAACATATTTTCATAAAATTTTTATTCACATGTAGCCGTTCTACGTATTTCCATAATGCTTAAAATTTCTCTTCGTATATTGTCTTCAAGTCTGTCTGATGCTGATTGATTGATTGATTGATTGATTGATTGATTGATTGATTGATTATTCTATACATGGCCATATATATAGATGTACACGTCAATTACATAATAAATAAAAAACACAATAAAATTAAAAACAGTACAAGTTAAAATACATTTAGAATAAATAATATAATCAAGTAGTATTGCATAATCATAACTTGTGATTTAAGAATTCTTTTACTGGATAAAAAGTTTGATCAGTTAAAATCTGTTTAACTTTCACTTTAAATTTTGCATAAGGTAAACATTGTATCTGCAATGGTAATTTATTAAAAACACAATGCCAGTATGTGCAGGCGATTTTTCATATTTCACAAGTCTATGATTTTTATTGAGAACAGATGTGCATTTCGTGTATTATAATTATGACAATCTAAATTCTTATTGTATTTATTCTCATTCCGTTTCAAGATAATTAGGCATTTGTAAATATAAATGGATGGAAATGTTAAAATTTTATATTGTTTAAAATAAGGTTTGCACGAGTCAAAACTCTTTAATTTAAAAATGGATCGTATAATTCTTTTTGTGCAATAAATATCCTATTAACATTGGTAGAGTTACCCCGTAAGGAAATGGTATAACTGAGATATGCATAAGCAAGTGAATAGTAAATTGAAATCAATATTTTGGTGTTTAGCATATCTCTCAGTTGCAAAATAGCAAAATTAGCAGAACAAAGTTTTAGCAATAAAATCGGAATGCTCGTTCCAAGTCAATAGATTATCCATAATTATGTCAAGAAATTTAGTACTGTGTTGGCTTTGGGTCGATATATCCCCCAACTGACATGGAAAATTTATATTCATAGGTCTATTAACACATTTTAAACACACAGTCTTATTAATATTAACAATTAATTTGTAGCTATAATAAGTAAGGACTAATAAATTTCACGCGCCAATTAAAAAAATATACTTTGAAATTTGACTTGTTTTCGATCCTTTGCTGTTTATAATCAATAGTCATAGATGCATTAATGTGTTAACCTCACCTGTTGCTTGCTTGAATGCTGCCTTATGTACCACAGGCCTTCCAATGGGATCGTAGTCCTTTTGGTTTTCTGGTACCTATGAAAAACATAGAACATTAAATCCAGACGTTTGAGATGGGCAGGGCATATAGAACGTATAGACGAATCCAGAAATGCATATAGAGTGTTAGTTGTGAGACCAGAGGGAAAAAGACCTTTAGGGAGGCCGAGATGTAGGGACCTTCAGTTCTACTGAAACTCGACAAACAAGAATCGAACATAATGCCTCTGACCGGTTTTCAACGGACTCTGTTATTTTAGTTTAAATGCTTCATTTTCACGTACCGCCTATGGAGTAGGGTGAAGTTTGTAGTATCTTGATATTCCCTCTCATGTTCGAATATTGCACGACACTACGTACATTACGAATAAATCGTACAGAAATAATTTTGCTATATATCTAAGGCTATATGTACTCGTGTACTGGCATTCAGCAGCCATCCGATTCAACAGTTCAGAATTTAGTGGGAAAAGCGAGAGAAACCGGCTCATTTTTAAATAAAAAATAAAGAGCATAAATCGCGTTTCAGCAGAAGAAAAACTTGAAAACCTTCGCTGTTGGGTAGAACAATTTCCCATGAAATCATTAAGAAGGCAGGCATATCAAAGTCATCAGCTTGGAAAGCGATGAAATAGTTAAAACTAAAGCCTTACAGCATAAGACAACAATCGTTTATAAAGTGAATGAAATGGACCACTGCTCAATTCTATCGATAGAGACTAAATCCATCATGTGTCTATAATTTTGTTTCAATATGTGAAATGTGCATTAGAGAGGAATTTTCATTAAAATTTCTAAATATAATTTTTAAGCATAGCTCATTTCATAACCTAATAGAGACTAAATCCATCATGTGTCTATAATTTTGTTTCAATATGTGAAATGTGCATTAGAGAGGAATTTTCATTCAAATTTCTAAATATAATTTTTAAGCATAGCTCATTTCATAACCTAATAGAGACTAAATCCATCATGTGTCTATAATTTTGTTTCAATATGTGAAATGTGCATTAGAGAGGAATTTTCATTCAAATTTCTAAATATAATTTGAAGCATAGCTCATTTCATAACCTAATAGAGACTAAATCCATCATGTGTCTATAATTTTGTTTCAATATGTGAAATGTGCATTAGAGAGGAATTTTCATTCAAATTTCTAAATATAATTTTTAAGCATAGCTCATTTCATAACCTAATAGAGACTAAATCCACCATGTGTCTATAATTTTGTTTCAATATGTGAAATGTGCATTAGAGAGGAATTTTCATTCAAATTTCTAAATATAATTTTTAAGCATAGCTCATTTCATAACCTAATAGAGACTAAATCAACCATGTGTCTATAATTTTGTTTCAATATGTGAAATGTGCATTAGAGAGGAATTTTCATTCAAATTTCTAAATATAATTTTTAAGCATAGCTCATTTCATAACCTAATAGAGACTAAATCCACCATGTGTCTATAATTTTGTTTCAATATGTGAAATGTGCATTAGAGAGGAATTTTCATTCAAATTTCTAAATATAATTTTTAAGCATAGCTCATTTCATAACCTAATAGAGACTAAATCCGCCATGTGTCTATAATTTTGTGAAATGTGCATTAGAGAGGAATTTTCATTCAAATTTCTAAATATAATTTTTAAGCATAGCTCATTTCATAACCTAATAGAGACTAAATCCATCATGTGTCTATAATTTTCTTTCAATATGTGAAATGTGCATTAGAGAGGAATTTTCATTCAAATTTCTAAATATAATTTTTAAGCATAGCTCATTTCATAACCTAATAGAGACTAAATCCACCATGTGTCTATAATTTTGTTTCAATATGTGAAATGTGCATTAGAGAGGAATTTTCATTCAAATTTCTAAATATAATTTTTAAGCATAGCCCATTTCATAACCTAATAGATACTAAATCCACCATGTGTCTATAATTTTGTTTCAATAAGTGAAATGTGCATTAGAGAGGAATTTTCATTCAAATTTCTAAATATAATTTTTAAGCATAGCTCAT
This sequence comes from Periplaneta americana, assembly GCA_025594305.2. Taxonomy (NCBI): domain Eukaryota; kingdom Metazoa; phylum Arthropoda; class Insecta; order Blattodea; family Blattidae; genus Periplaneta; species Periplaneta americana. The sequence continues at coordinate 6,204,881 of JAJSOF020000005.1, forward strand.
TTCATAACCTAATAGAGACTAACTCCATCATGTGTCTATAATTTTGTTTCAATATGTGAAATGTGCATTAGAGAGGAATTTTCATTCAAATTTCTAAATATAATTTTTAAGCATAGCTCATTTCATAACCTAATAGAGACTAAATCCATCATGTGTCTATAATTTTGTTTCAATATGTGAAATGTGCATTAGAGAGGAATTTTCATTCAAATTTCTAAATATAATTTTTAAGCATAGCTCATTTCATAACCTAATAGAGACTAAATCCACCATGTGTCTATAATTTTGTTTCAATATGTGAAATGTGCATTAGAGAGGAATTTTCATTCAAATTTCTAAATATAATTTTTAAGCATAGCTCATTTCATAACCTAATAGAGACTAAATCCACCATGTGTCTATAATTTTGTTTCAATATGTGAAATGTGCATTAGAGAGGAATTTTCATTCAAATTTCTAAATATAATTTTTAAGCATAGCTCATTTCATAACCTAATAGAGACTAAATCCATCATGTGTCTATAATTTTGTTTCAATTTGTGAAATGTGCATTAGAGAGGAATTTTCATTCAAATTTCTAAATATAATTTTTAAGCATAGCTCATTTCATAACCTAATAGACACTAAATCCACCATGTGTCTATAATTTTGTTTCAATATGTGAAATGTGCATTAGAGAGGAATTTTCATTCAAATTTCTAAATATAATTTTTAAGCATAGCTCATTTCATAACCAAATAGAGACTAAATCCACCATGTGTCTATAATTTTGTTTCAATATGTGAAATGTGCATTAGAGAGGAATTTTCATTCAAATTTCTAAATATAATTTTTAAGCATAGCTCATTTCATAACCTAATAGAGACTAAATCCGCCATGTGTCTATAATTTTTGTGAAATGTGCATTAGAGAGGAATTTTCATTCAAATTTCTAAATATAATTTTTAAGCATAGCCCATTTCATAACCTAATAGAGACTAAATCCACCATGTGTCTTTAATTTTGTTTCAATATGTGAAATGTGCATTAGAGAGAATTTTCATTCAAATTTCTAAATATAATTTTTAAGCATAGCTCATTTCATAACCTAATAGAGACTAAATCCACCATGTGTCTATAATTTTGTTTCAATATGTGAAATGTGCATTAGAGAGGAATTTTCATTCAAATTTCTAAATATAATTTTTAAGCATAGCCCATTTCATAACCTAATAGAGACTAAATCCACCATGTGTCTATAATTTTGTTTCAATATGTGAAATGTGCATTAGAGAGGAATTTTCATTCAAATTTCTAAATATAATTTTTAAGCATAGCCCATTTCATAACCTAATAGAGACTAAATCCACCATGTGTCTATAATTTTGTTTCAATATGTGAAATGTGCATTAGAGAGGAATTTTCATTCAAATTTCTAAATATAATTTTTAAGCATAGCTCATTTCATAACCTAATAGAGACTAAATCCGCCATGTGTCTATGTTTTTGTGAAATGTGCATTAGAGAGGAATTTTCATTCAAATTTCTAAATATAATTTTTAAGCATAGCCCATTTCATAACCTAATAGAGACTAAAAATCCACCATGTGTCTATAATTTTGTTTCAATATGTGAAATGTGCATTAGAGAGGAATTTTCATTCAAATTTCTAAATATAATTTTTAAGCATAGCTCATTTCATAACCTAATAGAGACTAAATCCACCATGTGTCTATAATTTTGTTTCAATATGTGAAATGTGCATTAGAGAGGAATTTTCATTCAAATTTCTAAATATAATTTTTAAGCATAGCTCATTTCATAACCTAATAGAGACTAAATCCACCATGTGTCTATAATTTTGTTTCAATATGTGAAATGTGCATTAGAGAGGAATTTTCATTCAAATTTCTAAATATAATTTTTAAGCATAGCTCATTTCATAACCTAATAGAGACTAAATCCACCATGTGTCTATAATTTTGTTTCAATATGTGAAATGTGCATTAGAGAGGAATTTTCATTCAAATTTCTAAATATAATTTTTAAGCATAGCTCATTTCATAACCTAATAGAGACTAAATCCATCATGTGTCTATAATTTTGTTTCAATATGTGAAATGTGCATTAGAGAGGAATTTTCATTCAAATTTCTAAATATAATTTTTAAGCATAGCTCATTTCATAACCTAATAGAGACTAAATCCACCATGTGTCTATAATTTTGTTTCAATATAAATGAAATGTGCATTAGAGAGGAATTTTCATTCAAATTTCTAAATATAATTTTTAAGCATAGCTCATTTCATAACCTAATAGAGACTAAATCCATCATGTGTCTATAATTTTGTTTCAATATGTGAAATGTGCATTAGAGAGGAATTTTCATTCAAATTTCTAAATATAATTTTTAAATATAATAACCTTTTACCATGTGTCTATAATTTTGTTTCAATATGTGAAATGTGCATTAGAGAGGAATTTTCATTCAAATTTCTAAATATAATTTTTAATAGCTCATTTCATAACCTAATAGAGACTAAATCCACCATGTGTCTATAATTTTGTTTCAATATGTGTCATTAGAGAGGAATTTTCATTCAAATTTCTAAATATAATTTTTAAGCATAGCTCATTTCATAACCTAATAGAGACTAAATCCACCATGTGTCTATAATTTTGTTTCAATATGTGAAATGTGCATTAGAGAGGAATTTTCATTCAAATTTCTAAATATAATTTTTAGAGAGAGACTAAATTTTCATTCAAATTTCTAAATATAATTTTTAAGCATAGCTCATTTCATAACCTAATAGAGACTAAATCCATCATGTGTCTATAATTTTGTTTCAATATGTGAAATGTGCATTAGAGAGGAATTTTCATTCAAATTTCTAAATATAATTTTTAAGCATAGCTCATTTCATAACCTAATAGAGACTAAATCCACCATGTGTCTATAATTTTGTTTCAATATGTGAAATGTGCATTAGAGAGGAATTTTCATTCAAATTTCTAAATATAATTTTTAAGCATAGCTCATTTCATAACCTAATAGAGACTAAATCCACCATGTGTCTATAATTTTGTTTCAATATGTGAAATGTGCATTAGAGAGGAATTTTCATTCAAATTTCTAAATATAATTTTTAAGCATAGCTCATTTCATAACCTAATAGAGACTAAATCCACCATGTGTCTATAATTTTGTTTCAAAATGTGAAATTGCATTAGAGAGAATTTTCATTCAAATTTCTAAATATAATTTTTAAGCATAGCCCATTTCATAACCTAATAGAGACTAAATCCACCATGTGTCTATAATTTTGTTTCAATATGTGAAATGTGCATTAGAGAGGAATTTTCATTCAAATTTCTAAATATAATTTTTAAGCATAGCTCATTTCATAACCTAATAGAGACTAAATCCACCATGTGTCTATAATTTTGTTTCAATATGTGAAATGTGCATTAGAGAGGAATTTTCATTCAAATTTCTAAATATAATTTTTAAGCATAGCTCATTTCATAACCTAATAGAGACTAAATCCACCATGTGTCTATAATTTTGTTTCAATATGTGAAATGTGCATTAGAGAGGAATTTTCATTCAAATTTCTAAATATAATTTTTAAGCATAGCTCATTTCATAACCTGAAAATAGAGACTAAATCCATTTTTCATGTCATTTATAATTTTGTTTCAATATGTGAAATGTGCATTAGAGAGGAATTTTCATTCAAATTTCTAAATATAATTTTTAAGCATAGCTCATTTCATAACCTAATAGAGACTAAATCCATCATGTGTCTATAATTTTGTTTCAATATGTGAAATGTGCATTTAGAGAGGAATTTTCATTCAAATTTCTAAATATAATTTTTAAGCATAGCTCATTTCATAACCTAATAGAGACTAAATCCACCATGTGTCTATAATTTTGTTTCAATATGTGAAATGTGCATTAGAGAGGAATTTTCATTCAAATTTCTAAATATAATTTTTAAGCATAGCTCATTTCATAACCTAATAGAGACTAAATCCACCATGTGTCTATAATTTTGTTTCAAAATGTGAAATGTGCATTAGAGAGGAATTTTCATTCAAATTTCTAAATATAATTTTTAAGCATAGCCCATTTCATAACCTAATAGAGACTAAATCCACCATGTGTCTATAATTTTGTTTCAATATGTGAAATGTGCATTAGAGAGGAATTTTCATTCAAATTTCTAAATATAATTTTTAAGCATAGCTCATTTCATAACCTAATAGAGACTAAATCCATCATGTGTCTATAATTTTGTTTCAATTTGTGAAATGTGCATTAGAGAGGAATTTTCATTCAAATTTCTAAATATAATTTTTAAGCATAGCTCATTTCATAACCTAATAGAGACTAAATCCACCATGTGTCTATAATTTTGTTTCAATATGTGAAATGTGCATTAGAGAGGAATTTTCATTCAAATTTCTAAATATAATTTTTAAGCATAGCTCATTTCATAACCTAATAGAGACTAAATCCACCATGTGTCTATAATTTTGTTTCAAAATGTGAAATGTGCATTAGAGAGGAATTTTCATTCAAATTTCTAAATATAATTTTTAAGCATAGCCCATTTCATAACCTAATAGAGACTAAATCCACCATGTGTCTATAATTTTGTTTCAATATGTGAAATGTGCATTAGAGAGGAATTTTCATTCAAATTTCTAAATATAATTTTTAAGCATAGCCCATTTCATAACCTAATAGAGACTAAATCCACCATGTGTCTTTAATTTTGTTTCAATATGTGAAATGTGCATTAGAGAGGAATTTTCATTCAAATTTCTAAATATAATTTTTAAGCATAGCCCATTTCATAACCTAATAGAGACTAAATCCACCATGTGTCTATAATTTTGTTTCAATATGTGAAATGTGCATTAGAGAGGAATTTTCATTCAAATTTCTAAATATAATTTTTAAGCATAGCCCATTTCATAACCTAATAGAGACTAAATCCACCATGTGTCTATAATTTTGTTTCAATATGTGAAATGTGCATTAGAGAGGAATTTTCATTCAAATTTCTAAATATAATTTTTAAGCATAGCTCATTTCATAACCTAATAGAGACTAAATCCGCCATGTGTCTATAATTTTGTGAAATGTGCATTAGAGAGGAATTTTCATTCAAATTTCTAAATATAATTTTTAAGCATAGCCCATTTCATAACCTAATAGAGACTAAATCCACCATGTGTCTATAATTTTGTTTCAATATGTGAATGTGCATTAGAGAGGAATAGAGAGGAATTTTCATTCAAATTTCTAAATATAATTTTTAAGCATAGCTCATTTCATAACCTAATAGAGACTAAATCCACCATGTGTCTATAATTTTGTTTCAATATGTGAAATGTGCATTAGAGAGGAATTTTCATTCAAATTTCTAAATATAATTTTTAAGCATAGCTCATTTCATAACCTAATAGAGACTAAATCCACCATGTGTCTATAATTTTGTTTCAATATGTGAAATGTGCATTAGAGAGGAATTTTCATTCAAATTTCTAAATATAATTTTTAAGCATAGCTCATTTCATAACCTAATAGAGACTAAATCCATCATGTGTCTATAATTTAGTTTCAATATGTGAAATGTCTATAATTTTGTTTCATTAGAGAGGAATTTTCATTCAAATTTCTAAATATAATTTTTAAGCATAGCTCATTTCATAACCTAATAGAGACTAAATCCATCATGTGTCTATAATTTTGTTTCAATATGTGAAATGTGCATTAGAGAGGAATTTTCATTCAAATTTCTAAATATTTTTTAAGCATAGCTCATTTCATAACCTAATAGAGACTAAATCCACCATGTGTCTATAATTTTGTTTCAATATGTGAAATGTGCATTAGAGAGGAATTTTCATTCAAATTTCTAAATATAATTTTTAAGCATAGCTCATTTCATAACCTAATAGAGACTAAATCCACCATGTGTCTATAATTTAGTTTCAAAATGTGAAATGTGCATTAGAGAGGAATTTTCATTCAAATTTCTAAATATAATTTTTAAGCATAGCTCATTTCATAACCTAATAGAGACTAAATCCACCATGTGTCTATAATTTTGTTTCAATATGTGAATGTGCATTAGAGAGGAATTTTCATTCAAATTTCTAAATATAATTTTTAAGCATAGCTCATTTCATAACCTAATAGAGACTAAATCCATCATGTGTCTATAATTTTGTTTCAATATGTGAAATGTGCATTAGAGAGGAATTTTCATTCAAATTTCTAAATATAATTTTTAAGCATAGCTCATTTCATAACCTAATAGAGACTAAATCCACCATGTGTCTATAATTTTGTTTCAATATGTGAAATGTGCATTAGAGAGGAATTTTCATTCAAATTTCTAAATATAATTTTTAAGCATAGCTCATTTCATAACCTAATAGAGACTAAATCCCATGTGTCTATAATTTTGTTTCATGAAATGTGCATTAGAGAGGAATTTTCATTCAAATTTCTAAATATAATTTTTAAGCATAGCTCATTTCATAACCTAATAGAGACTAAATCCACCATGTGTCTATAATTTTGTTTCAATATGTGAAATGTGCATTAGAGAGGAATTTTCATTCAAATTTCTAAATATAATTTTTAAGCATAGCTCATTTCATAACCTAATAGAGACTAAATCCACCATGTGTCTATAATTTTGTTTTTGTGAAATGTGCATTAGAGAGGAATTTTCATTCAAATTTCTAAATATAATTTTTAAGCATAGCCCATTTCATAACCTAATAGAGACTAAATCCACCATGTGTCTTTAATTTTGTTTCAATGAAATGCATTGAAATGTGCATTAGAGACTAAATTTTCATTCAAATTTCTAAATATAATTTTTAAGCATAGCCCATTTCATAACCTAATAGAGACTAAATCCACCATGTGTCTATAATTTTGTTTCAATATGTGAAATGTGCATTAGAGAGGAATTTTCATTCAAATTTCTAAATATAATTTTTAAGCATAGCCCATTTCATAACCTAATAGAGACTAAATCCACCATGTGTCTATAATTTTGTTTCAATATGTGAAATGTGCATTAGAGAGAGAATTTTCATTCAAATTTCTAAATATAATTTTTAAGCATAGCTCATTTCATAACCTAATAGAGACTAAATCCGCCATGTGTCTATAATTTTGTGAAATGTGCATTAGAGAGGAATTTTCATTCAAATTTCTAAATATAATTTTTAAGCATAGCCCATTTCATAACCTAATAGAGACTAAATCCACCATGTGTCTATAATTTTGTTTCAATATGTGAAATGTGCATTAGAGAGGAATTTTCATTCAAATTTCTAAATATAATTTTTAAGCATAGCTCATTTCATAACCTAATAGAGACTAAATCCACCATGTGTCTATAATTTTGTTTCAATAAGTGAAATGTGCATTAGAGAGGAATTTTCATTCAAATTTCTAAATATAATTTTTAAGCATAGCCCATTTCATAACCTAATAGAGACTAAATCCACCATGTGTCTATAATTTTGTTTCAATATGTGAAATGTGCATTAGAGAGGAATTTTCATTCAAATTTCTAAATATAATTTTTAAGCATAGCTCATTTCATAACCTAATAGAGACTAAATCCATCATGTGTCTATAATTTTTAGTTTCAATATGTGAAATGTGCATTAGAGAGGAATTTTCATTCAAATTTCTAAATATAATTTTTAAGCATAGCTCATTTCATAACCTAATAGAGACTAAATCCATCATGTGTCTATAATTTTGACTAAATCCATCATGTGTCTATAATTTTTGTTTCATTATATGTGAAATGTGCATTTTCAATATGTGAAATGTGCATTTAGAGAGGAATTTTCATTCAAATTTCTAAATATAATTTTTAAGCATAGCTCATTTCATAACCTAATAGAGACTAAATCCACCATGTGTCTATAATTTTGTTTCAATATGTGAAATGTGCATTAGAGAGGAATTTTCATTCAAATTTCTAAATATAATTTTTAAGCATAGCTCATTTCATAACCTAATAGAGACTAAATCCACCATGTGTCTATAATTTAGTTTCAAAATGTGAAATGTGCATTAGAGAGGAATTTTCATTCAAATTTCTAAATATAATTTTTAAGCATAGCCCATTTCATAACCTAATAGAGACTAAATCCACCATGTGTCTATAATTTTGTTTCAATATGTGATATGTGCATTAGAGAGGAATTTTCATTCAAATTTCTAAATATAATTTTTAAGCATAGCTCATTTCATAACCTAATAGAGACTAAATCCATCATGTGTCTATAATTTTGTTTCAATTTGTGAAATGTGCATTAGAGAGGAATTTTCATTCAAATTTCTAAATATAATTTTTAAGCATAGCTCATTTCATAACCTAATAGACACTAAATCCACCATGTGTCTATAATTTTGTTTCAATATGTGAAATGTGCATTAGAGAGGAATTTTCATTCAAATTTCTAAATATAATTTTTAAGCATAGCTCATTTCATAACCTAATAGAGACTAAATCCACCATGTGTCTATAATTTAGTTTCAAAATGTGAAATGTGCATTAGAGAGGAATTTTCATTCAAATTTCTAAATATAATTTTTAAGCATAGCCCATTTCATAACCTAATAGAGACTAAATCCACCATGTGTCTATAATTTTGTTTCAATATGTGAATATGTGCATTAGAGAGGAATTTTCATTCAAATTTCTAAATATAATTTTTAAGCATAGCCCATTTCATAACCTAATAGAGACTAAATCCACCATGTGTCTTTAATTTTGTTTCAATATGTGAAATGTGCATTAGAGAGGAATTTTCATTCAAATTTCTAAATATAATTTTTAAGCATAGCCCATTTCATAACCTAATAGAGACTAAATCCACCATGTGTCTATAATTTTGTTTCAATATGTGAAATGTGCATTAGAGAGGAATTTTCATTCAAATTTCTAAATATAATTTTTAAGCATAGCCCATTTCATAACCTAATAGAGACTAAATCCACCATGTGTCTATAATTTTGTTTCAATATGTGAAATGTGCATTAGAGAGGAATTTTCATTCAAATTTCTAAATATAATTTTTAAGCATAGCTCATTTCATAACCTAATAGAGACTAAATCCACCATGTGTCTATAATTTTGTTTCAATATGTGAAATGTGCATTAGAGAGGAATTTTCATTCAAATTTCTAAATATAATTTTTAAGCATAGCTCATTTCATAACCTAATAGAGACTAAATCCACCATGTGTCTATAATTTTGTTTCAATATGTGAAATGTGCATTAGAGAGGAATTTTCATTCAAATTTCTAAATATAATTTTTAAGCATAGCTCATTTCATAACCTAATAGAGACTAAATCCACCATGTGTCTATAATTTTGTTTCAATATGTGAAATGTGCATTAGAGAGGAATTTTCATTCAAATTTCTAAATATAATTTTTAAGCATAGCTCATTTCATAACCTAATAGAGACTAAATCCACCATGTGTCTATAATTTTGTTTCAATATGTGAAATGTGCATTAGAGAGGAATTTTCATTCAAATTTCTAAATATAATTTTTAAGCATAGCCCATTTCATAACCTAATAGAGACTAAATCCACCATGTGTCTATAATTTTGTTTCAATATGTGAAATGTGCATTAGAGAGGAATTTTCATTCAAATTTCTAAATATAATTTTTAAGCATAGCTCATTTCATAACCTAATAGAGACTAAATCCACCATGTGTCTATAATTTTGTTTCAATATGTGAAATGTGCATTAGAGAGGAATTTTCATTCAAATTTCTAAATATAATTTTTAAGCATAGCTCATTTCATAACCTAATAGAGACTAAATCCATCATGTGTCTATAATTTTGTTTCAATATGTGAAATGTGCATTAGAGAGGAATTTTCATTCAAATTTCTAAATATAATTTTTAAGCATAGCTCATTTCATAACCTAATAGAGACTAAATCCACCATGTGTCTATAATTTTGTTTCAATATGTGAAATGTGCATTAGAGAGGAATTTTCATTCAAATTTCTAAATATAATTTTAAGCATAGCTCATTTCATAACCTAATAGAGCATGTGTCTATAATTTTGTTTCATGAAATGTGCATTAGAGAGGAATTTTCATTCAAATTTCTAAATATAATTTTTATAGCTCATTTCATAACCTAATAGAGACTAAATCCACCATGTGTCTATAATTTTGTTTCAATATGTGAAATGTGCATTAGAGAGGAATTTTTTCATTCAAATTTCTAAATATAATTTTTAATTTTGTTTCATGAAAGCCCATTTTCATTCAAATTTCTAAATATAATAACCTAATAGAGACTAAATCCACCATGTGTCTATAATTTTGTTTTTGAGAGGAATTTTCATTCAAATTTCTAAATATAATTTTTAAGCATAGTGAAATGCTCATTTCATGCTAATAGAGATTACCATGTGTCTATAATTTTGTTTCAATATGTGAAAGCATTAGAGAGGAATTTTCATTCAAATTTCTAAATATAATTTTTAAGCATAGCTCATTTCATAACCTAATAGAGACTAAATCCACCATGTGTCTATAATTTTGTTTCAATATGTGAAATGTGCATTAGAGAGGAATTTTCATTCAAATTTCTAAATATAATTTTTAAGCATAAATAACCTAATAGAGACTAAATCCACCATGTGTTATAATTTTGTTTCAATATGTGAAATGTGCATTAGAGAGGAATTTTCATTCAAATTTCTAAATATAATTTTTAAGCATAGCTCATTTCATAACCTAATAGAGACTAAATCCACCATGTGTCTATAATTTTGTTTCAATATGTGAAATGTGCATTAGAGAGAATTTTCATTCAAATTTCTAAATATAATTTTTAAGCATAGCTCATTTCATAACCTAATAGAGACTAAATCCACCATGTGTCTAATTTTGTTTCAATATGTGAAATGTGCATTAGAGAGGAATTTTCATTCAAATTTCTAAATATAATTTTTAAGCATAGCTCATTTCATAACCTAATAGAGACTAAATCCACCATGTGTCTATAATTTTGTTTCAATAATATGCATTGAGGAATTTTCATTCAAATTTCTAAAAATGTGCATTAGAGTGTCTATAATTTTGTTTCAATATGAATTTTCATTCAAATTTCTAAATATAATTTTTAAGCTAATAGAGACTCATTTCATAACCTAATAGAGAATTTTCATTCAAACTAAATAGAGACTAAATCCGCCATGTGTCTATAATGTGCATTAGAGAGGAATTTTCATTCAAATTTTGTGAAATGTGCATTAGAGAGGAATTTTCATTCAAATTTCTAAATATAATTTTTAAGCATAGCTCATTTCATAACCTAATAGAGACTAAATCCATCATGTGTCTATAATTTTGTTTCAATATGTGAAATGTGCATTAGAGAGGAATTTTCATTAAAATTTGTAAATATAATTTTTCAGCATAGCTCATTTCATAACCTAATGTTATGGGTATCAATTTTAAAATTGAAACACAATTCTAAACATGAAAGTATAACGAATAATATGAAAAAAATATTTAACTAAATTTCCTGCAGCATCAAAATACTTTCCCTTTTCTGCATGTATTTTAAAACAGAATGAAAAATTCGGTTTAAATTTATTAAAATTACTAATATAGGCTAATATTATTTTACTTACCACTTGGAAATACTGAGAACTTTTTAGTGGTTTTCCCCATTGTGAAATCAAAGCACTTTCATAACTTTTCGATATAGGGTGGATATCTGCAATCTTGTTGTTCACAAGTTGTTTGTTGATAGACAAGTATGCCTTGAGGAACAGACTGAAACAATTCAACATATTTAATATAGAGAAACGAAGTTTAATGTCTAAATTAATATTACACATTCGATAACGTAATATCAGGGTGAAAATATACAGATTAGGGTGATTAATACAAACACCCCACGCAAATGGAGCATCTATTCTTCATTTGTACCTACTTTCACATTGAACGAGGAATACATTATGGTTCCTAAAAATTTTTACACGCCTCATGAGTATCTGGTTTCATTTATTTCTAAGTGATCCCATTGTGGTCATGTCCGTACAAATGTAGCTTACTATTGATTGCAGAAAAATATGCGTATGCCAAGACAGAGCCAAACCATTAAATCCGTGAAATTGCAATAAATTATAACTTTAATTTCATTTTTTAAAAGTTCTGAAATATACAAGGGAATATGCACAAAATGTCCAAATATTGTACGCTATTAAATTTAAAATAAAAATTTTTCCTGCAATTTTTATGTCTCTAATGAAGAATTATAAGTTTACGGGGCTCAAACCCAGGAAATAATGCCGTCACTGGGTCAAAACTGCAGACTGTAATTTGGCAGAAGTCGAGCAGTGTGTATACAAGTATATTTAGATTTTTCCTGGAAATTTTTATGCCTCTAATAAACAATTATAGCCTACACTTTCGGTATTCAAACTCAGGAAATATTGCCGTCACTTTGTCCAAACAAGAGACTGTAATTTGGCGGAAGATGTGCATTGTCTATACAAGCTTTTAGATTTTTCCTGCAATTTTTTATGTCTCTAATAAAGAATTATAAATTTTCGGGGCTCAAACCCATGATATGCCGTCACTGAATCACGGAAGTGGAGCATTGCGTGTACATGTTTTTGGATTTTTCTGTAATTTTTTATACCTATAATGATGAATTATATATTTTCGGGGCTTGAATTCGGCCTTAATTGGTTCCTATGGTGGCGGTTCCATAGATGAAGAGTTCCTACTACAAATACAATCTTTGTAATAAGACAGCAGTATTTTACACTTTTTGCGCGTCTTGTACTCTCTGCTCGCCCTGCATTGCGTTTTATCGAGAGGAAGATTGGCATAAGTAACAATTTTCGTTGCAGTGGAGGCAGATGAGTTAAGGTTGGTAGCGCAAAAAGCGCTAGAAATATGTTGGCACTCCTTCAGATGTTATAGCATAGCGGGACAAATACTGCAGTTGAGCCATTAAATCAATTATAATAATGTACTCAATTTCAATTCATTTATCTTATTTCCTGCTGTTACAATATACAGAGTGTCCGACAAATTCCACATAATAGGCGATATCATAAAATTTGTAAATTGGCTCGACGAGAACTTCCGTAATCGGTGGATAGGACGCAAAGGACCCAGAGAATGGTCTCCAAGATCGCCAGACTTAAGCCCCCTTCACTTTATCTTATGGGGTTATCTGAAGGAAAAGGTGTACTAAATGAAGATTCGTGATCTGTAACATCTATGACCACAGATCGAGGAAAAGTGTCGTGAAATCGCCGCTAATATGTTACACTGCAAACTCAATAGCATGAAGTTTCCCCTCTAGACAAGTAATGAACTTGGAGACGCTTGTATCGAACACGTATTATAATTTACCCTATGATATGGGACTTGTCGGACACCCTGTACAATGAAAGCCATTTTGAGACCTTTCTCACGGAAATTGAAACATTTTTTTTACAATTAACGGTATTCAACTTAAATAAAATATAATATATCATAAGTTATGTCTGTATCAAAGGTAATAGCATATTCTGATACGAAAGTAAGTATATATAATGTAGTCTAAGAATAGAAACTAATAGTCCAGTAATTGAATAAGTGTATGAATTTAACTGCTCTGATTATTTACATTCAAAATAGCCTATAGAAAAACATTGAAATAAAAGATAAAAAAAATACAATATATTGCATAATATGAAGGGATTTGGAAAAACAAGTATTCTCAAAACCACACTGAATCTTCACTACATTACGTCAAATCCACTTTTTAAAAGAAACAGTGGTACCGTATTTTACTGTTGATAAACAAATAAATAATAAATATATATTACTAGGCTTGTAATGTTGGGGACCGATTACCCAAGTTGACTACAGCATGGTAAATAGGCCGGGGATGTGAGCTAGTACGAGGACATTGACTTGGTTCTGCAATCGATTACTAGAATAACAAGGTGCACATAAACAAATCTGGACAGTTCTAAAAGTAAACATACGCTACATAGCATTACAAAGAAATATTTTTACGTACCTTTTGTTATGTACAGAAGAATTATCATAGAATTATTCCTAGGTTTGAGTTTCCTCCTTTCTTTTCTTGTGCTACAAAGTCTCTGTATATAATATCGCTTGTCACGTCGAATGTTTGTATTACATAATTTACATATTATGTTCCCAACATTCACTTCAAAACTATCACCAAATTCCGCTGCAAAAATATGCGTCTGAGAACCTTTAACCTTCGGCATTGGTATTCAGCAGGTACACTGTTTATGCAAAGTACTGTAATGACTGGCGAACGGAGTGTTCTGCAGGCACACTGTTTACGCAAGCTACTATAATGACTGGCGAACGGAGTGTTCTGCAGGCACACTGTTTACGCAAGCTACTGTAATGACTGGCGAACGGAGTGTTCTGCAGGCACACTGTTTACGCAAGCTACTATAATGACTGGCGAACGGAGTGTTCTGCAGGCACACTGTTTACGCAAGGTACTGTAATGACTGGCGAACGGAGTGTTCTGCAGGCACACTGTTTACGCAAGCTACTGTAATGACTGGCGAACGGAGTGTTCTGCAGGCACACTGTTTACGCAAGCTACTGTAATGACTGGCGAACGGAGTGTTCTGCAGGTACACTGTTTACGCATGCTACTGTAATGACTGGCGAACGGAGTGTTCTGCAGGCACACTGTTTACGCAAGCTGGCGAACTGTAATGGCTGGCGAACGGAGTGTTCTGCAGGCACACTGTTTACGCAAGGTACTGTAATGACTGGCGAACGGAGTGTTCTGCAGGCACACTGTTTACGCAAGCTACTGTAATGACTGGCGAACGGAGTGTTCTGCAGGCACACTGTTTACGCAAGGTACTGTAATGACTGGCGAACGGGCGAACGCAAGGACTGGCGAACGGAGTGTTCTGCAGGCACACTGTTTACGCAAGGTACTGTAATGACTGGCGAACGGAGTGTTCTGCAGGCACACTGTTTACGCTGTTTACTGGCAAGTTCTGCAGGCACACTGTTTGTAATTTGACTGGCGAACGGAGTGTTCTGCAGGCACACTGTTTACGCAAGCTACTGTTAATGACTGGCGAACGGAGTGTTCTGCAGGCACACTGTTTACAAGGTACTGTAAGCTAGTGTTCTGCAGGTACTGTTTACGGCTGGCGAACGGAGTGTTCTGCAGGCACACTGTTTACGCCAAGCTACTATAATGGCTGGCGAACGGAGTGTTCTGCAGGCACACAGTTTACGCAAGGTACTGTAATGACTGGCGAACGGAGTGTTCTGCAGGCACACTGTTTACGCAAGCTACTGTAATGGCTGGCGAACGGAGTGTTCTGCAGGCACACTGTTTACGCCAGCTACTATTTGGCTGGCGAACGGAGTGTTCTGCAGGTACACTGTTTACGCAAGCTACTATAATGACTGGCGAACGGAGTGTTCTGCAGGTACACTGTTTACGCAAGCTACTATAATGACTGGCGAACGGAGTGTTCTGCAGGTACACTGTTTACGCAAGCTACTATAATGACTGGCGAACGGAGTGTTCTGCAGGTACACTGTTTGTTTACGCACACTGTTTACGCAAGCTACTGTAATGACTGGCGAACGGAGTGTTCTGCAGGGTTTACGCAAGCTACTATAACTGCAGGTACACTGTTTACGCCAGTTTACTGCAGGCACACTGTTTACGCAAGGTACTATAATGGCTGGCGAACGGAGTGTTCTGCAGGTACACTGTTTACGTTACACTGTTTACGCAAGCTACTATAATGACTGGCGAACGGAGTGTTCTGCAGGCACACTGTTTACGCAAGCTACTGTAATGACTGGCGAACGGAGTATTCTGCAGGTACACTGTTTACGCATGCTACTGTAGTAACTGGCGAACGGAGTATTCTGCAGGTACACTGTTTACGTATGCTACTGTAGTAACTGGCGAACGGAGTATTCTGCAGGTTCACTGTTTACGCATGCTACTGTAGTAACTGGCGAACGGAGTATTCTGCAGGTACACTGTTTACGTATGCTACTGTAGTAACTGGCGAACGGAGTGTTCTGCAGGTACACTGTTTACGCATGCTACTGTAGTAACTGGCGAACGGAGTATTCTGCAGGTACACTGTTTACGCATGCTACTGTAGTAACTGGCGAACGGAGTATTCTGCAGGTACACTGTTTACGCATGCTACTGTAGTAACTGACGAACGGAGTATTCTGCAGGTACACTGTTTACGCATGCTACTGTAGTAACTGGCGAACGGAGTATTCTGCAGGTACACTGTTTACGCATGCTACTGTAGTAACTGGCGAACGGAGTATTCTGCAGGTACACTGTTTACGTATGCTACTGTAGTAACTGGCGAACGGAGTATTCTGCAGGTTCACTGTTTACGCATGCTACTGTAGTAACTGGCGAACGGAGTATTCTGCAGGTACACTGTTTACGTATGCTACTGTAGTAACTGTCGAACGGAGTATTCTGCAGGTACACTGTTTACGCATGCTACTGTAGTAACTGACGAACGGAGTATTCTGCAGGTACACTGTTTACGCATGCTACTGTAGTAACTGGCGAACGGAGTATTCTGCAGGTTCACTGTTTACGCATGCTACTGTAGTAACTGGCGAACGGAGTATTCTGTAGGTACACTGTTTACGTATGCTACTGTAGTAACTGTCGAACGGAGTATTCTGCAGGTACACTGTTTACGCATGCTACTGTAGTAACTGACGAACGGAGTATTCTGCAGGTACACTGTTTACGCATGCTACTGTAGTAACTGGCGAACGGAGTATTCTGCAGGTACACTGTTTATCCTTGCTACTGTAGTGACAGGCGAACGGAGTATTCAGCAGGTACACTGTTTACGTATGCTACTGTAGTGACTGGCGAACGGAGTATTCTGCAGGTACACTGTTTACGTATGCTACTGTAGTAACTGGCGAACGGAGTATTCTGCAGGTACACTGTTTACGCATGCTACTGTAATGACTGGCGAACGGAGTATTCTGCAGGTACACTGTTTACGCATGCTACTGTAGTAACTGGCGAACGGAGTATTCTGCAGGTACACTGTTTACGCATGCTACTGTAGTGACTGGTGAGTGGATAGTCAACTTGAAACCACAGTAACACTTCTTATCGGTTCCCAACGTTACAAGCCTATATATGATAGGCCTACATAAATAATTGTGAGTTCATCAGATGAGAAATTTATGAACGTTGCAGGCTTTGGTAGGCTAGATTGACAATGAAGCAGTAATGTGGGGACGATTGAAAACTAAACATACCAAGTGATATTTTACAGTATCAGCAAAAACAGCAATACCACGTACACAGCGTAAATTAAAAATTCCCCAACAGTTAGTCTTAGTCTGTCAACTAAGAGGGCATCGAGATCAGGAAGGGCTGAAAAGGCATTGTGAAGATCAGAAAAAGTTTTGAGATGCCTTATATAAATAGTGCTTACTTTTCTTATGCCTAATTTTTATGGTGGTTATGGTGCGGATAAAGCATCTACAATAAAAATTATAAATTCTTCGACCAGGGCACGATTTTAAAGAATATTAGGTGCTTTTGTTTATGTTCTCAAATGGTAATTGTAGAATAACTACACTAGAATAACTACATTTTACATTAAACTATTATAAAGAAAAGGCATTTACTTCCCAGTTTCAATTTTCACATTTTAAATATTCTGACAACTGTATTTTTACTTAAGTATGTAACATAGAGTATTCAAGAAAATACGTTAATGCTGTACACTTGACAAAGAAATTGAATTTCTATCTTTTCTGTGCGTGTTGGTATACATAAATATACCGTTCAATAACAAATAATAGCGTAGCTCTTACCCTAGTGCCAGAGATCTGCGGTATTGCTCCATGCTTCCAACAGATCCAGGAGGCAGAGGAAGGTCTTCAAGTAATGAATCGTATGCACTTTCAATTACATCTTCTTTCCATTCCCTGAAAAAAAAACAATCGCATTATCGGTAATAGTTGAAGGAGTACAATTTGATAAGATTATTCAACGAATAAAGTTAAATAACTTGTAAAACCGAATTACTTACGTAAATGATGATAATTATTGTAAAACACAGCAATAAGGCATAATTATGCTTCCTTGTAACGAAGTTAAAAAACAAACTGCTATCTATCACGGCATTCTAAATACTACTTCCAACTAAACAAAGCGAAAATACGGAACAACAATACTTAACCTCAAAAGTAAGATAAGCTGAAATGTTACATTAACAGAATAAAAACACGAAAGGTTTTACAGACATTCATTTATTACTTGAAATTACAGTGGTTGGAAACACAATTTTCAAAATTAAATTTTGTCATTTCTTACCAGATAAGACGCTTTCTTAAAAGCGTCTTATCAAGAAACACAACTGCGATTTATTTATTTAATTATTTGTTTATTGTTTAATTATCTGTTTATTGTTTATACATTTATTGTTTATTTATTTACTGTTTGTTTATTAAATCTTTATTGTTTACAATTTATTTGTTTATTTATTGTTTGTTTATTTATTTATTGCTTATTTATTTATTGTTTATTGTTTGTTTATTTATTTATTGTTTATTGTTTGTTTATTTATTTATTCTTTTATTGTTTATTTATTTATTTATTTATTGTTTGTTTATTTATTTATTGTTTCTTTATTTATTTATTGTTTCTTTATTTATTTATTGTTTATATATTAATTTATTTATTTATTTAGTGTTTACTTATTTACTGTTTGTTTATTATTTATTTAGTGTTTAGTATTTATTTATTGTTTGTTTATTTATTTATTATTTATGTATTTATTTATGTATTTATTTATTTTATATTGTTTGTTTATTTATTGTTTGTTGGTTTATTTATTTATTGTTTAGTTATTTATTTATTGTTTATTGATTTATTTATTTATTGTTTGTTTATTTATTTATTGTTTATTTATTTATGTATTTATTTATTTATTTATTGTTTGTTTATTTATTGTTTATTTATTTATTTATTGTTTACTTATTTATTTATTGTTTATTGGTTTATTTATTTATTGTTTGTTTATTTATTTATTGTTTATTGATTTATTTATTTATTGTTTCTTTATTTATTTATTGTTAATTAATTAATTAATTTGTTTGTTATTTATTTGTTTATTGTTTGTTTATTTATTTATTATTTATGTATTTATTTATTTATTGTTTATTTATTTATTTATTGTTTGTTTATTTATTTCTTGTTTGTTTATTTATTTATTATTTATTTATTCTTTGTTTATTTATTTATTGTTTATTTATTGTTTGTTTATTTATTTATGTATTTATTTGTTTATTTATTTGTGTATTTATTTATTTATTTATGTATTCATTGCTCATTTATTTATTTATTATTTATTTATTTAAAGGCGGTTCTGAAACGTTACTGATCAATATCGCAAATAAGTTGAATAGTCTTAAAAACAATGTTACTTATTTTCGTGATGATACACACGATGAACCAGGAGAAAATTAAATGACACACAAGGTATCAGGTTTGAAATGAATATTAATTAGACTAGTCGAATTCCGCTACTAAAACTTCGATAAAATGACTTACAAATAACCCTGAAACAGTTAAAGAAATTATATGATAAATATGTACTTAACAGTAACACCACAGTCTAGTATATACAGTCACGAAGTTTGAGTTGTTGAGAGTACTGGAAACAATAGACTGTGCTGGTACTATTTCGCATTGTCTGTGGTGAGGCGATAGTAGCGATCCTAGTGGTTAGCAACTATCTATGGATGCATATTCCCTACGTATTGAGCTTCGTAACTGTATATACTAGACTGTTATTTTATTCATCCATAACAAGCTACCTCTCACCTCATTATCAGATAACTCTGACTCATGTTTTTATGTCCTTGATACTATTTCTTAGACTAACGCTCTATTTTTGAATAACGAATTACTTACTTCAACAGTGTTGTGTAAATTGCAGAAAGTAATAATTGAAATAACGTACATTAAATTGATCTTGATAGCAGGTGTAGCTATTTTTAGATTCTATAGATAGAGTTTTTCATATAAATTAGTATAGCCCTTGCTTTACAACATAAACCTCCATTAATTTTTACGTATTTATATTGACATTTCTTTCGTGTTGTGTAACGCTGTAGTAAGATATCGTATGATGAAGTAGTAACACTTTGATACAACTTAATTCCAGTAAAAATACATTTCATACTATAACACAACTAAAATTTAAAATGAACCAATTTATGAAAGAATAAGTAATGGAAATGAAAAACCGGAGAAAATTGCATACTAATGAGACCAAAAACTGTAAAAGGATTGCTTTAAATTGTAAAAATTACAAGAAAGAAAAGAATGACTGAAATTTACCCATTACGAGTAACTATACAGTGTGTAACAAAAAAGTGTGAGCAATTTCAGGTATGGATTCCTCAAATGTACAGAAGAAAAAATGGTTATACCAACATGGATTCGAAAATGCTTGGTTTCTGAGTAGGTCTTGCACGTATCATCATAGTACACTCTACGAGAACGTGACTCACGAGGCATTGTGGCTCGCAGTGATAGCTGTGCATTTCGCTTGCTTCTGACCTCCGCCAACCCCCACCCTCTCACTCACTGGAGTCAAACTCCGTTCCATTTGTATTTGTCTCTGACCTGCGAGTGGCATATGTCTCTCTCGAAACCATGTACGAAAGTTCCAAGTAGGATGGGAGGACGCATTTTTTTGCTGTCAATATGATGAGAATATTAAATGTATGATTTGTTCATAAGCATTACGAGGAAAACGATTGTATAACATAAAACGGCATTATACTACATGTTACTCATGAAACATTAAAAGGTTAAGTGTTATTGTTTTTATCATCATCATCATCATCATCGTCATCTCTGTACGTCGACCCTTTTTCAGCAGATGTACGAATAATGCGGTTAGCTCTTCAATTTTAACTCCCAGATTTACAATGTGATGTCAAATGAAAGCTAGATGTAAGGACTTGACAAATGTTGAACTTTCAAATCTTTGCCAAAAATAAATATCCGAAGCTTCGTTCTTTCGCTTGCTCTGTTGAAGGCATGTTCGCTACAACTTACGTTGGTAAAAATTATTTTCAACAATGAAAATAGTAAAAACCAAATTTAGATCACGATTGACAAACAAATACCTTCGTGATCAACTACGACTGGCAGTAAGTGACATAATTCCTGATTTTGAAACTTTGTCGCAGAGACATTCTGAAGACAGTTAATTTTAGATTGTGATAATGTTCATTTATTGTTCATTTCTTTCTTCGTTACACGTACTAAACATTAGTTTGTAACCTTATACTGTATAAAATTATATTTAAGTGCTTGACGTAAGGAAAATGAAAATCCGTTAATAAGTCAGACAGTTGCTTCACTTCCCCTTCTGGTGTCCGCCTCCCTCCATAGGTGCTATGCACGTTGCAGGTTACACAGTGGCTCGGCGCACGATTAAATTTTCGCCACCGCTGCTCTAGTGCCTTTGTTTGCTGGAATGATTATGATGCATTCTGTTTACACTTCATTCGATGAACTTCTGCTTGAATACAAGCCGCGGTTCATCGTCTCATCCAGATCCGAACATGTTTGGCCTCCACGCTCACCGGATTTCAATCCATTGCACATCTTTCTGTGGGGACACTTAGGTTGGTGTATTCGACTCGTGTGGATAATAAAGGAACTCTCCATGAGCGAATTCTGCAAGGCAGTGAGATAAAAGCTATGCCAGAAATTTGGACGAGATGCTGTCTGTATTTAGACAGGTGGTGGACATTTTGTACAGTTCATCTAAGGAAATGTAAACAGAAAGCATCATAATAAAGAAAGTGCGCGACTGTATGCTTTGCAGATGAATGGAGGGGACTTTCAACAAATGTAATTTAAGAAACGACACATTTCCAATGTTTTCCTTAACAGTCTTTGTCAATACTTCATCATCATGTAGCAGGATAACGAGTAGCCGATCCCATATTGTCTGACAGGAAATGTTTGCCTTGCCCTCCCCAGTTACACCCTAGTTTGTGTAATGAATTCGGAAAGACCCTGTGTACGTTGACTGCATGCAACTAGGTTTCTTGAGCTAAAACTTTTCTTTTGTAAGAACTTACTTTCTCAGAAGAAATTCTCTTGTTTTCTGAGCACAGACAGTTCTGTATGACATTCCACCAAAAGCAATTTCAATATTCTCTATGTTATTGGTTCCTGACTCGAACTCAACATTGACGGCCATGTTGACAACAGCACTGTCCACATAGTGCCTCTTGGACTGCTTGTAAGCTTCAACGTACTGATTCTGCAAAATAAAATAACACATGTCTTTAAACTGATTTCTTCTTAAGTAATCCTATATCTCATGCAAGATTTCGGTTTCTGTAGCAAGTTATAGACACAGAAAATACAACCCAGCATTTCGCAGCTACTAGGTCCGACACTTTGGATATTTCTGCATCTACGATACTTTGCAAAAATCCAAATATCTTCCACTGCATTTGAACACCATTTTTTTCTTTCGGAAGAGGGCCCGTAGGCAAGCACCGCAATTTTTGGCTTATTGTGCAACCTCCTTTTATTGCAATGATTTTTTTAAGTCCTTAGGACCGCTCATCAAACATGTTGAAGAAGCATTCTTGCCATTTATTGGCTGGCCTTGATAATAAACTAAAAAAAAAATACTAATATACAAAAGAGATTTATTTATTTATTTATTTTTATTTCTTTTTATTTATTTATTTATTTATTTATTTATTTATTCATTTGTTTGTTTGTTTGTTTTTGTTTTTTTTTTTTTTTTTTTTTCTTTCTTCGTTTGTTCGTTTCTTTCTTTCTTTCTTCGTTTGTTTATTTGTTTATTCGTTTATTTATTTATGTATTTATTTATTTACTTATTTACTTAATTACTTATTTACTTAATTACTTATTTATTTATTTACTTATTCATTTGTTCAATAATTTTATTTAATTAATTGATTAATTATTTAATTAATTGTTTGATTGATTAATTTTTTGAATATTTATTTCTTTATTTGTTTGATTATTTATTTAATTATTTGTTTAATTTTAATTGTTTAATTATGTAATTATTTAATTATTCTGGTAGAGTTAAGACCATGAGACTTTGTCTTCCACACTATCACAAGTGAAATATAATTGATACAATAAAACGTAGTAGCATTAATATTAATAGCGAATGACATGGATATAAAATATTAATGCATACCTTGTTTGTGTTACATAATGTAGTTGGAGGTACTTACTTCTTTTGTGTATGGAATATTTACTGCCAAGATGACCTCATCATCCTCAATGACGTTGCGTTTTCCCGGCTTTCCATTGAAAAACGTCTGATTGATTACTATGGTTCTCAGGCCTCGTTCTGAAAATACATTGCTTGCTTGAACTTCAACTGTTAAATGACTGAGGTAATTCATATTTTAAAACGGTACATGACACTAGTAAATGTCAAACCAAGAAATCGCTTCAGTTACACTACTAGGAATAATCATCATATTGTAACACCTACGGCCAGGTTAACAAAGACCAAGAAATGGTTCAGTGTTATTTCTTGAGATATGTTTAACAGATTGCCTAAGAATGCCCACTCAGTTGGCTTATTTAGATTTAAAGTTGTTTTAAAAAATGGCTTTTAGATAATCCTTTTTATCATATTAATAAATTTTTTGACGGCCATATGAACTTGGAATTTTAATCTGTTTGTTTTTATTGTCTATAATTACGCTATTGTAATTCTGACAAATTACATTATTGGTTGCTTGGGATTGGGATTGGGCTTGTTGATTGATTGATTGATTTATTGGATTGATTGGTTGATTGATTGAATTGGATTGATTGATTTATTGATTGATTGAATTGGGTTGGATTGATTGAATGAATTGGGTTGGATTGATTGAATTGGGTTGGATTGATTGATTGAATTGGGTTGGATTGATTGATTGAATTGGGTTGGATTGATTGAATTGGGTTGGATTGCTTGATTGATTGGGTTGGATTGATTGATTGAATTGGGTTGGATTGATTGATTGAATGATTGATTGATTGAATTGGGTTGTGTTGATTGATTGATTTGGGTTGGATTGATTGAATTGGATTGGGTTGGATTGATTGAATTGGATTGGGTTGATTGATTGGTTGATTGAATTGGGTTTGATTGATTGATTGATTGAATTGGATTGATTGAATTGGGTTTGATTGATTGATTGATGGATTGATTGATTGACTGAATTGGGTTGGATTGATTGAATCGCGTTGGATTGGTTGATTGATTGAATTGGGTTGGATTGATTGAATCGGGTTGGATTGATTGATTGAATCGGGTTGGATTGATTGATTGAATTGGGTTGGATTGATTGATTGAATCGGGTTGGATTGATTGAATGATTGAATCGGTTGGATTGATTGATTGATTGAATCGGGTTGGATTGATTGATTGAATCGGGTTGGATTGATTGATTGAATCAGGTTGGATTGATTGATTGATTGGGGTTGGATTGATTGATTGATTCGGGTTGGATTGATTGAATGATTGAATCGGGTTGGATTGATTGAATGATTGAATAGGGTTGGATTGATTGAATGATTGAATCGGGTTGGATTGATTGAATGATTGAATCGGGTTGGATTGATTGAATCGGGTTGGATTGATTGATTGAATTGGGTTGGATTGATTGAATTGGACTGATTGATTGAAATGGTTTAGTTGGTTGATTGATTGATTGATTGAATTGAATTGGTCGGAGCTAAAAGGAACTAAGTCAAAGCATGCAGTTTTGGGTTATGCAACAATTTGAAGAACGGATATTATGCGCATCGAACGGTGGAAGAAGGACCTAAGACTTTAAATATTCTTTTCTCTTCTATAACATAAAAATATAATATTTGTGTTATTAGTGGAATGTTTTTCGCTTCTCCTGAAAGGTTGTGAAAAATGACTTAGTTTCTTTTAGCTCCGACTGATTCAATTGGTTTGGATTGGTTGGTTGTTTGATTGAATTGTTTATTTGAAAAGTCATTTCTGTAAAATTTTAAAACCTATAAACGTTGGAAAGGAGAAAGAAAATATATAATTAACATATCAGATAGACAGCACGTGTTCAACATAAAATTATATATGAAGGCTATAATAATTTCGTAACATCCACGTCAGTGAACGTTATGCCCAGTACTGTTTCCGCCTACAAAACCATTAAATACCTCCAACATGTATCGACTGTTATTTGGGCTGCCTAAACAAAAATGAACGGCTTAAGTCAGACACCTTGTAGAGGGCGACTGTCTAGTGTTAGTTCGGAATGAAGAATGAATGGGTTAAAAACCCGAAACCAGATGATGATGATGATGATGACGACAATGTTTAATAAATTAATGACGATGATGATGGCTATGGTGTTAAAATTGGTACATTTCTAAGATTAAATCATAATAATACATTATAATACCTTACCTTGGCTTTGCACTTCGAGTTCGCATCCAGAAACCATATAGATTGGATTGAGGTCAGAAAGCGGACTGGACACCATTATGTTACCACCCACACACTGAAATAAATTGTGATGTTATTCAACGATCAACTAAAATCCACACTAAAATTAAATGCATTGACTTTTAACGATATCTTCAAATAAACATGGCTTATTTTAATAAAAGAAATTTAACAAGTTAATTGAGGGTAAATATTGATCGTCTTTTCAAAATAGTTTTTAGTTACACAGGATGTTCAGAAAGTCACTGTACACTTCCACCAGTAGCTAATAATATATGTTGAAAGTGACGTCCATAAGGTCTGGATCCGTTTTATTTTATTTTTTTCGAATAATTTCACTAGTTTTTGTTGTGAAATGCTCCCTATTTACGCTATTATTGTAGCTAGCTTGAAATTCATCAAATGTGCACGGGTGATCTCGAAACACTGCACTTTTGCTGTTTTGCACTTTATATAAAGGCCTGGTGGTGCTAGACCTGAAGAGCGTTGGGGCCACAGTATTTTTAAAAATGACGCATTCTCCAAAATTATTAGTGAAAAGTTGTAAACATATCAGTTATTGTTTATTGTTGATAGGCGCATAAATACTCGTCTGGGAAACTTTGCTTTAAGTTCAAGATAACTAAGAAAAACGCGTCTTGTTGCAATGTCGAGTTCTTTGCATTCGTATACTTGTCTCGACATTATACGTAATTCCAAACACTGAGACATTCTATTTATTTCAGAATATGTCTACAGATCCAGACGAATAGAATTTTGTGCGAGATCGTGCGTATTTGCTTGTTTTCCGCACAGAACCAATACGCGGTAAGTATGAAATACCACATTCAGTATTCCCAACGTAACACACATAACAATTTCCCTCTTCTTACCGCTTAAGCGCGACATTCATTTTTACTGCTTTAGGCTTTTAACATATTATTTTTAGAGACGTTTAACACAGTAATAATTATAAATTGAAACTTACCACTGCAATTTCATCTAAATTGCAATGTTAATTATTGTTTTTAAATATTTGCAAAAATTAAGTAAAGTCTACTACTCCACGAAACTTATTGCATTCCTGATACAAGTAACATTAAGGAAGCCGTGAAAAAATCAACAAGATTCCTTATGCGGATGTTATTACTGCAATATGTTATATAAATAATATTGCTAAAATATTAAAATGAAAAATAAATCATTACATAACCTTACCGTTTGTTTTAAGTTTGCATTTATAGACCGGGGAAAAAAAGACAGACGTATATCACGGCCTGCTGGAGTATAGTAAACACAGAAAACATTTTATAGCAACAATGTTGAAGGATATTTTGGTTTTCCGAAGTTGCCGTCATTAAACAGAAACCAAGATGGAGATTTCATTGCAACTAATTAGAAATTCGTCTTTCAGGTATGTAATAAACGATCTTCACACAAAATAATGTACGATACACGAGCGGTATGTTTGTTTTCATGTTCTCGGAAATTAAAAAGGCTCAACTACGTTTCGCTTTTTCAATCTTTTCCTCGACCATGAAAACGTCAACATACCGCTCTTGTAACGTATATTACTATTTCGAAGCACTGATTTCACCATTAGTATCCTAACTAAAATAAGTTATAAATCTTACAGAAACATTGCGAATCTGTTGTGAAGCGAAGACTTCAATCATGTTCACGATAGCTGAAAACAGTCTGGTCTTGTGTTCTGAAACAGAATACACACATACAAGGCAATGCAAAACGTATAATTATTTTGTCACCTCATATAATATACAGTGATCGGAAAAGACAAAAATAAAGAAAATGCAGATAATGGATTTATATCTAGTGGGGAAAAACTGAAATCTAAAATCGCATTCACCAATATTCCCCAAGGAGGAAAATCTAATAATTATATCATTTAGGCCTATTATACCCATACTAGAGGACATGCAGTTTGTTTTCTGCGAAATGCGGTGCAACGCAGTAGTTTGTGTTCCCAATGCAAGTTGAAACCAGGGCGCGGCGTTTCTTATTTTTTTATTTATTTATTTATTTGTTGATGAACATAACAGGCAAGGCCAATTACAATGTTCACGACTAACAAATAATTGACAAAACATAAACAAGGAAAAGGAAACATACACTTATTAAAAACTGAAACAAAATAGAAAAAAGGGAAAAAAAAAGAGAAATTGAAATAAGGTGTGAAAGTAGCTCCAAATTAACTAACAACAATATTCTGTAAAATATGATAACACATAATTCTGAATCTAGAGAAATTCATATTGAAAATATCAACATTCGGGTGAGGATGTAATTTATTGTATAACTGTAACATTTGGAAAACTGGGGAATTTTTGTGGGATTCAGTATTTGTCCTTGGTATGTAAAACAAATTTCGAAATTTCGTTTTAAGCTTAGGTGCATATAATGTTATATAATAAAATAAACCAACACAGTCCAACTTATTGTTAATAATTTTATAAAGGAAGTTTAAAGATTGACAATTTCGCCTAATTTGCAAACCAGTAAAATGGAAATGTTGAAGCATTGTAGCATAACTCTCATAGGTAGGATAATCATTATAAAGTCTGTAATACAACCATTTTAGAAATTTATTTTGAATTTTTTATAGTAACAGAATCTATTTGTTAGTAACTGGGTTCCAGATAACAGCAGCGTATTCTAATTTAGATCGAACAATGGAATTATACAAAATTATTATAGTTTTCACTTTGAATTTATAAGAATTTCTCATAACAAAACCTAAACTTTTATAGGACAAATTTATAATATTATTAATATGACTATATAATGTAAAATTGCTGCTAAATAATATACCTAAATCTTTATGTTCATTTTCTGCTGGTAAAACTTTTGCCTCTATTTTATATGAAAATTTAATTGTATTTTTGGTTATTTGTAAGAAGTCGTCGCTGAACGATTCACATCGTTTATAGTTCACTTCTAGGATATTGTTACACAACAAGATGGATGCACTGAACGATTCACATCATTTATAGTTCACTTCTGTGAACGATTCCATTGTCTATTGTTACACAACACACTAAACCTGGAGTAATTTAAGCTTATTAATCAAATAAATAATTCTACTTACTGTTTTTTATATGCTCACCTGTATGTAATTTCTATTTTATACATATTTCATTGTTATTTTCCATCCGAAGATCATTAAGAACGATGAATATTACTTAATATCTCCTATCTTTCTTCAAATAGTGTTTATATGCCATGTTAATTTTCATTTGTTTTCATAAGTTAACAATGATGCACATTGGGAGCAACTTATAAGAAATTATTTTCCTACACAATCCACGCTATATTCACGTTGTTTTGGAATTATTAATCGAAGATGGTTTGCTTATTGTTTATTACACGCACATTTGTATGTAATTTCTATTCCATACGGTTTTTTTCTATCCCCGATCATTAAGAATGGTGAATATTGTTCATGCTTGTTTCTTGTATTTCTTAAAATAATGTTATGTGGCATGTTAGTTTTTATTTGTCGTTATTTACGTAAAAATGATGCGCAAAAAATAAAGAATAATAATAATTTCGTACTCACTCCACATCCTATGTATTCACATTTTGTTTTTCAGTGATTTATTAAAGAATGTACCGGTATTTAAAAGACTAATAATTTAGAAACATGTTACATAAATCATCCTTGTGCCAAAAGAGAATGCTCCCTGGACCAAATTATCGTATTTTGCAGTGGTCGTCAGTACTCGCTGAAATGGGTAATAATAATATAATAAAATAATGTTGTACGTAGCATTTAGAAACATGTTACATAAATCATCCTTGTGCCATAAGAGAATGCTCCCTCGACCAAATTATCGTATTTTGCAGTGGTCGTCAGTACTCGCTGAAATGGGTAGTAATATAATTGTTTTGCACGTAGCAAGCGGGGTATTGGGGCTGCAAGCCCTGATGATGATCCTACGTGTAGCACATGATGTAAAAAGCAGGGTATCGGGGCTCCAAGCCCCGATGATGATCCGATGTGTAGCACATGATGTAAAAAGCAGGGTATCGGGGCTCCAAGCCCCGATGATGATCCGATGTGTAGCACATGATGTAAAAAGCAGGGTATCGGGGCTACAAGCCTCGATGATATCCGACGTGTAGCACATGATGTAAAAAGCAGGGTATCGGGGCTCCAAGCCCCGATGATGATCCGATGTGTAGCACATGATGTAAAAGCGGGGTATCTGGGCTGCAAGCCCCGATGATGATCCGACGTGTAACACATGACGTAGAAGCGGGATATCGGGGCTGCAAGCCCCGATGATGATCCGACATGTAGCACATGATGAAAAAAGCGGGGTATCGGGGCTGCAAGCCCCGATGATGATCCGACGTGTAACACATGACGTAGAAAGCGGGATATCGGGGCTGCAAGCCCCGATGATGATCTGACGTGTAGCACATGATGAAAAAAGCGGGGTATCGGGGCTGCAAGCCCCGATGATGATCCGACGTGTAGCACATGATGAAAAAAGCGGGGTATCGGGGCTGCAAGCCCCGATGATGATCCGACGTGTAGCACATGATGTAAAAAGCGGGGTATCAGGGCTGCAAGCCCCGATGATGATCCGACGTGTAGCACATGATGCAAAAAGCGGGGTATCGGGGCTGCAAGCCCCGATGATGATCCGACGTGTAGCACATGATGAAAAAAAGCGGGGTGTCGGGCACTGAAAAGTGCCTTTTCGAAAGCATGGTGATGCGCATTTGACAAACGCAGTGTATGTACTTGCTAATAATCCCTTTTTATTTATCGTTATTTACGTAAAAATGATGCGTCAAAAAATAATAATTTCGTACTCACTCCACTTCCTATATTCACATTTGTTTTTCAGTGATTTATTAAAGAATGTACCGGTATTTAAAAGACTAATAATTTAGAAACATTTTACATAAATCATCCTTGTGCCAAAAGACGATGCTTCCTGGACCAAATTATCGTATTTTGCAGTGGTAGTCAGTACTCGCTGAAATGGGTAATAATATAATATAATTATGTTGTACGTAGCAAGATCGATTATTCAATTGATAGGATATTTTATGAGGTTGTCATGACTGAGATATCTATTGTCAATTGCTTTTATTTGTCAGAAGGCCTTGACCGACGGGTATATAAGGACCGGCGCTCTTACGGGTGGAGGTCGGGGTTTGGGATGGCTCACAAGTTACAAGAGAAGGGAGAGAGATACCTGGTATTTTAAAGATTTATATCGTTCACTAGATGAGTTGATTCAACTAACCTGGAAATAATGTGAATCGTTCAGCGACGACTTCTTGTAAATAACCGTATTTTTCAATCTAGAAAAGGTCATATGTATACACTTATTCATATTCAATAACAATTTATTATTAATACTCCATATATGTAAGTTTGTAATATCTGTTTGAAGTAGCTTACAATCTGATATAGTTTTGATTTCTTTATACAATTTAATATCATCCGCAAATAATAAAATTTTAGAATGTTGTACACAATTCACAATATCATTAACAAACAATAAAAACAATAATGGACCAAGATTGGAACCTTGAGGCACACCAGAATTTACCGTTTGTGCTATCATCGAGCAGTGCGCTCGTAGTCGTGTACTGTTATCTAGAATGATGGTTGTAAACTTAATTTATAGAATAAAAGTAGTTAAAAACTAACTTGCTCGTCAATTTTATGAAAGGAGTTGCCGAAACTAGAATCGAACCACAAAAAACTTACAAACAAACCAAGGACCTATTATTTACGTCCCAGTTTGGACAGAATGAGGAGCGTAGAAACACAAACCATTTTATTAACGTACCAGGCTGAGAGCTAATTGAAGTCTCCAGGGCTTCTTGTAGTCTACTTATGGTCACAGCAGCCCCAACGCGAAGGCCGGTACAGTTTTCCGTAATTGTCGTCAACTCGGAGATGATGCATGGATGGATAAGAACTGGGCATGGTGGGGACTGACTTTTAGCTTCTATCAAACCTTAAACAGAAGTAATCAGCATATTGCAATAACATAATCAACAGTAATCTCACTAGACGTTTTGATTTATCTAGAGAAAATCAAAACTCGAGTGGGATTTAATTGACTATTACACGATTAGAAGAAAGTGTATAAAGATTAGAAGTAACGAAGTACTCCAATACAATAAAATATTAATTGACTTACGAAAATACAACTGTCTTCAAATGTATTATTGTACCATCTCAACATTACAAATATTACGCTAGATGCATGCTAGATGGCAGTAGTGTCTTTATACAGACACTGTAATGATTACTATTCAATAAATCTTAATATTAAACAATCTCTGATACGTGACTATCCATAATATCATATAGCAGAAGTTCTTTTTATCCTCTCAGAGCAGAAGCTATAACATAACCTAACTAATATACACAAGTGTTAGAAAAGTTTTAATTAACGACGATGACATAAAAATAAACATGAATAATTTTAAAAGGAATAATTATTGAATGTACAAGTTTCAAATTTGAATGTGGTTGGTGGTTCAATTGATGTTATATTGGACGTGTGCGTAATAGAAGTGGAACTCGTTGATTTAGGCCTACATGGTGTATTCAACTTATTCAGAATTTCCGAATGAATAATTTTAAAAGGAATAATTATTGAATGTGCAATTTTCAAATTTGAATGTGGTTGGTGGTTCAAATGATGTTATATTGGACGTGTGCGTAATAGAAGTGGAACTCGTTGATTTAGGCCTACATGGTGTATTCAACTTATTCAGTATTTCCGAATGGTGCTCTTCATTTATTTGTAAATCGGATTTCAGAAGATGCATAGGTATGATAAGTGATTTTTATTAATTCTTGTCCTTGAATGCCAATGCGAGTCATATTTGAAACTGCTGTGCATCAACTGGAGTGGTTTGTAATTTTATATATATATATATATTTTTACGTCCAGACCAGCGCAGTTTCAAATGTTGGCAAACAAAGAAACAAATGCTAGGGACGCGATAAAATTAAACAAATGCTAGGGACGCGATAAAATTGTGCGATAATCAGCCATGATTGGTTGAAATACGTCCTTTCGTACCGTTTTATTGGTCAAAAGTAGTAGGACGTAGTAAGAGTGTAATAATCATAGTAAAATCATATTAATGCTTAAAGTTTGGTACATAGTAAATCAAGAGTTCAGAACCTTAGCAATGATAATATCCCATAAGAATTATGTACTTAAACGCAAAATTGCAGAACTTACCTACATTTGTGTTACCAACAATTATATGTGCTTGGTTTTTAAAACGTGACTTCAGATTTACCAGCTCTTTAAGCGTTGTTGGTCGATACCAAGTGATCCTCTTTCCTTGAAGAATTAAAGTATTTTCTTCAAATTTTGATGAAAGCTGCAGACATAAACTATTATTAGTCAGTATTTAAGTTACACTACGCAGAGCTGCACGCATTGTATACTTCATCTGACATAATTAGGAACATTAAATCCAGACGTTTGAGATGGGCAGGACATGTAGCACGTATGGGCGAATCCAGAAATGCATATAGAGTGTTAGTTGGGAGGCCGGAGGGAAAAAGACCTTTGGGGAAGCCGAGACGTAGATGGGAAGATAATATTAAAATGGATTTGAGGGAGGTGGGATATGATGGTAGAGACTGGATTAATCTTGCTCAGTATAGGGAACAATGGCGGGCTTATGTGAGGGCGGCAATGAACCTACGGGTTCCTTAAAAGCCAGTAAGTAAGTAAGTCAGTATTTTAACAGTTCTTGTTAGCAACAGAAACGAATGAAACAATAGGAAGCGGACCAGGTTGCCGGAAGAGACAAAAAAAATAGAGAACAAGAAAACACTTCATACCACAAGAAGTAGTAAGAAATAGTAATAATAGTAGTAGCAGCAGCAATAACAATAATAGTAACAGTAATGAAATAATTTAAATATTTGTCTTGTAATAACAACCATTAAACATTGAGAAAGTTGAAACAACTATTATTGTTAACAAGAATTGTTAGAAAAATATTTCGTTAGCCTATTCTTAAATTGGTTTGATGTCTGACAGTCCCTGATATTACTCCGTAGGAAATTCCAAAGTCGAGGAACAGCCACAGTGAAAGAAGATGAATATGAGGATGTTCGGTGGGAGGGAATGGATAATATTGAGGAGTGTTGTGATCGTGTGTCTAGGTTATGATGGGTGGATAAATTTTGAAAACGAGACGCAAGATAGACAGGTGTGGAGAAATGCAATATGTGAAAGAGAAGGGAAAGACAGTGGATTTTCCTACGATCTTCTAGACGGAGCCAGGACAACATTTCGTGGGATGGTGTTACGTGATCAGCCCGGCGAACATTGCAGACGAAACGGACGCACATATTGTGAACACGTTGCAGTCTCTGCGCCGAAGTAACGCTTAGGTCAGTAAGCAGAATATCACAGTAATCGAAGTGGGGCATCACGAGTGTTTGCACTATTTTTTTTTTCGGGGAAAAGGGTAGAAAATCTTTCAGTCGCCTAAACAAGTGGATTAATGAGAATACTTTTTTGCAAGTTTCTGCAACTTCAATGTTCCAATTTAAACTTTTATCCATATATAATAGGCATATATATATATATATATATATATATATATATAGAGTAGACCTGGTTGGCGAGTTGGTATAGCGCTGGCCTTCTATGCCCAAGGTTGCGGGTTCGATCCCGGGCCAGGTCGATGGCATTTAAGTGTACTTAAATGCGACAGGCTCATGTCAGTAGATTTACTGGCATGTAAAAGAACTCCTGCGGGACAAAATTCCGGCACATCCGGCGACGCTGATATAACCTCTGCAGTTGCGAGCGTCGTTAAATAAAACATAACATTATATATATACAGGGTATTAAAAAAGTATCCAATATTTTAGGAGTGATAGTATGCATCAAAATAAGAAAATAATGTCTAATAAACATGGGTCCTACGACACATGCTTTCTGAGATCTGAATAATTGCTCATAGCCGGTGCTCAATATGACGTCCATTTATGACAGTGCATTTCTCTGCCCTACAATACAGCAGACTACCAGATAATCATACCGTAGTTGACACCCCTGGCATGGAATACTGATACATCGCAAGGAATACTGAAAACAAAAGTCTGGTTGCGGATATGAGCGGGGTTCAGCAGAGATGGTGTTGTGAATTTTCGTAATCAGCATGTGTGGGCTGATGAAAATCCCCATGCAGTTGAAGAAACAAGGCATCAGCACCGATTCTCAATCAACGTATGGGCAGGCGTTCTTGGCGATAGATTAAGGGCCATACGTGCTACCACAGAGATTAACTGGGGATCGTTGTCAGGACTTTCTTATTAACGTATTAAAACAAATTTCAAAGAGTGCGTGATTCCTTACGCGGAAGGGCAAAGAAATGCATTGCCATGAATGGACGTCACATTCAGCACCTCCTATGAACAAGTGTTCAGATCTCAGAAAGTAGACTATGTGTTGTAGGACCCATGTTTATTAGACATTATTTTCTTGTCTTGATGCATACTAGCACCTCTAAAGTATTGGATACTTATATATACACCTAAGTTCTTTACTGATTCACTGAACGGAATTATTTCTTGAGTTACAGTGAAAAAGCCTCAAGAAAATGAGACAGGGAGAGAAAAAAATAGAGAATAGAATCAGAGCAGCCGTTATAATTGCAGTAATAACAATATTATACATTATTAGATGCACTTAGAATAATTACGTACCTGCAATTCTGGAGGAAAGATTGCCTCCTGTGATGGATCAAATGGCGTGTACTCATTTTTGTTAAATAGTTGTACTGCTTGACTCTCAATATCTGTACCACCATTTGTTCTATTTTTGCAACATTTATCTCCAAGTGGACATTCATCATCACTAGAATCCATTCCATTGGCCAGAGTCTTCCATTGTTTCCCATCTTGTGCAAAGCTACTGAAACCTTCCAAGATCGGCCGATATCCTGTGCATCTGCAGAGATTTCCTAAATAAAAAATGGGCAATGTTAACATTTGCTAGATAGCTTCACAAGTAAACATTTATTACGATATTAAACACCAGTGGCGAAGCTCTTAAGAGCCTTTTGAGGCTTAGCCTACCCAAAAAATTTGAGTTATACCCCTGATCACACCTAGTAACAGTAGGCCTATAAGTTCGTAATAACGATGTATTGTAATACTTGGTTTCACTCCGATCCTTCCGTATACACAGGTTGTAACTTTAGTAATGGCAACTATTTACTTGTTACGAATATACAAGTGATACATCTGTGAAACTTCTACAGTCCTTCAATGTAGTAACCAGCATTGTCTACAACTCGTTGCCAGCGATGTGGAAGTCGTAGTATCCCTGTAGCAGCTCCTGTTCTGTTGGACCGCCCTACTGCCTGCAGAATATCGGGAACAGTCCGGAATCGAACGTCACGAAGTGGTTCCTTCATATCTGGGATTAAGTCATAATCACAGGGGCTTAAGTCCGGTGAATGTGGTGGATGGAAAAGCACTTCCCACCCCCAGCGACAGTACAAATCAACTACAGGCAGTGCCGTATGCGCC
Organism: Periplaneta americana; assembly: GCA_025594305.2. Lineage (NCBI taxonomy): Eukaryota > Metazoa > Arthropoda > Insecta > Blattodea > Blattidae > Periplaneta > Periplaneta americana. Next base: position 6,241,063 of record JAJSOF020000005.1, read on the forward strand.
CCTGCGTTATGCTACAAAACGATGGGAGGGTTCTGCAAAACGTGGGGGCGTCTTCTTCGTAACGCCGGTCTCAGATTATGCTCCAAAAATGACGGAAATACTGTGCATTAACATTCTGTCTTTGCGGGACGGTATGTGTTAGGATGTGTTAGGATGACGAAACATGGCGAAACACAACCGCTTAGCACAGGAGACTACAGCTGGACCAAGTTAAGTCTGCGAGCCGAGAGGGGAAGTTGGAGGCAGTTCTGTAGGGAAAGGAGGCGGTAACGAGAGGAGACCAGTACAGTCTCATATGACAGCAAAGTTTTCCTACTGCGCTTCAATTCAGAGCGGTAACAATTTAAGACGCTTTGAAATAGACTGTACTTCTACTTCTGCTTGACATGAGGTTTGGCGTTCTGATTGGCAAGCGTGGAGAAAGTTGCATGAGGGGGGGGAGGCAGCTTAACTGTTGCCTTTATCTGAAGACAAGAACAACAAATGCGTGCGCTCCGTAGTGTATTTTAAACGATGTGCACACGTTGAAATCTGAGCGTCAAGTGACCTATGTGGCAACTGTGTTTTGTCTCTACATTCCATTCCGATATCCCCACTCGCAGACTTGACTTGGACGAGCTGTAACTTCAACTCTCCAAAACGCATGCGCTGTGAGTCGGACGGAAGCAACGAGATAGAAAGACTCGTTGGTCGGAAGAGTCCTTTTAGGAGCGGGGGGCAGACATAGACTAGCATGTGGTAGAAGTGATAACAATTAACTCCGCCTCGTTTCGCTTTTGCAGCAGTGTTGCCACTATTAAAGTTACACCCCACGTATTAAGTTCACTGATGACAGTCATTTCAGAGTTAAGGCCATACGACCTTCTCTAACGCTCAACCAGGAATAAAACTACTATACAAAGAACATTAAAAATACACCAAATGTACTGTAGTACAGTGGAGTCCCTCCGTTGGAAACTTCTGTTACGGAAACTTCTAATTTGGAAAGCTAGTAACTCCGCCCACTACAGAAACACCACTCAATACGATGCTGATAGGCGAGTGCTTTGCTCATGTTGGACGTTGACATCAGAAGATACAATAAACAAGAATACATGGAAATATTACAAACTTAAATAAGAATTATTTTAGCATCTAAATTTGTACACATATAAATATAAGGAGAAGATTTTTTAATAACACGTACAAATATAAGAGTAAATAATTACAGTGGTAACTCCTCTAAATAAAATAATTGTTTTAACATTGACGACAAAAATATTTTAGTCATTTAGGCTGATACCCTTTCATAATACATATTTTACTCAGACAAAAAATTAAGTTGAAACGTGTAGGAAATCTGCTGTGTGGTGCCTCCGACGCTTAGAGACAAGTATGTACAGTGTTTGTACTCACCCTGTTGTTTACAACACGTTCTCTGTCTACCAATCACTGAGTTCATCGTTCGGCATTGGTTACATCGTCTAGGTAGGGGCGGACACAGAAGACCAATAATGTAATAGACAGTACGTACAAACGTATAAAATGACCTTTGATTGGCTAATAGTTTTTACCAACATTTATGAACAACGAATGGACTCCACTGTACAAAAAATTAAAGGAGATAATCATACTACAATGGAAACAGTAAGTAGAAATAAAGAAAAAAAAAAGGATAATAAAATGTAAATAGTGAGTCACAATGCGTCAGACATAAGTTATACAATGTATAGAAAGATGAGACACTACTACTACTACTACTACTACTACTACTACTACTACTACTACTACTACTACTACTAATAATAATAATAATAATAATAATAATAATAATAATAATAATAATAATAATATATAGTGCAGTATAGAGCATACGATAAACACGTAAAAAGGGAAAATGATGACTATTTCGTTTATATGACGTCACTCTATTTTCGGCCAATAAAGTGTAACGAAATTTTGAATTCTAACCAATCACAGTCATACATCGCGATAATTCCTGCAGCTCGATTTATCACTATTAATTTATCGCATGTTCGTTCTTTTGTTTAGACAATGTCGCCAACTATTTCCACGTAAATCGATGAGCATAAATCCGTTGTACTAAATAAAGTGCGAAATCCTACTTCCATATCTACATCTTCATCTTCCAATTCCATGTCCATTGTATCTAAAGAAAATGACACTCCTTCATAACAATTGTTCATTTAATTAATGTATTAATCAGGTTATTCGTAATTATACTATAAAATGTTTAATTAAATTATGATTTCAGCAGATAATGAAAACGTATTTCTGTTATAATAACAAGAGAAAAGCGCAGTACCTGTAATTAACATTGTTAAACCTGTATTTCGCTCTTATCTATTGGCATTACTGAATAACGTTCAATTCCTTTATTGCAGTAATCGTTATTCAACTGTTTCGACTTCACAATGTCTGAATAGGTTAAGTATTCATAAATATACAATTGTTAACATTTTGTGAGGGAATGCTAATAAATGTCACTCGAGGTCCTCTTTGGCATTACTGTAGATAAGTAACAGGAGTTCTCACATGACAGGCAATATAAGGAGAAATTATTAACAAAAGATAAAAAACAAAACAAAAAACAAATAAGATAATTATCACTAGAAAATCTAGATATAATAATATGTGGAACATACAATACTTGTCTTAACAGTAAGTTAGACAATGACTACGAAACATTTCATTAAAAATAAAAATAGACTGGCAGACCTGGCAGATTCATCTGTTTGTATCGATCGTAAGTAGTAAAAACCCCTTCTCAGCTTATGGTTTGAGCAAATACCTTACTATAATAATACCGGACAGCTGTATACTAGCAGCATTGGCGGGATGGAATTACGTCCACATATACAAATATTAACATAGCGAGATTCGGACTATTGTTTAAAACGTGAGTTAATAATGTGGAATTATATATGAAACACTTAAGAAATGTTGAATAATGTTTAATATAAAATTATTATCTTATATCAGAGCTGCACATTATGAGAAATATTGCATACTTCATATTACTTTCCATAATTAATTGTTATATATTTTTTCTTTGGTTTACCGAGACAAGATCAATCTGATATTAGGAATGAATTTACAATAATGTTTTATATACGCATTGCTGACAACTGCAAAGATAAAATTGATAGTAATCTGATGCTTGTAATAATTAGTAAAGGCATGTGGACAACAATAAAACTTAATTTGATAAAACCTTAAAATCCAATACATTTTAACTTCTATTCATTTATTAGGTCTAAAAAAATTAAATTGTATTTTTCTATGAACACAAAGACGAAGCAATTAGGCGTACTAAAGAATGTTGTTGACTCACGTTTTATGAACTATCGGAAATCGAAAGTACGATTGTAGCAATTTGTAATGCTGCAATTGTCACAATTATAAACAGCACATATACACCCTGACATTTTAACACAGTACTAATTAATAAAACTATTAACTAGCCCAGCAACAATATACATTGCAGTTGATTACAGCTTGTTTCGCGAGTATCTCCACACCGGCAGGTAGGTAGCAGCACCAGCGTCGGTCGCACGCAAAACTGCTAGCTGTCCGGTATTATTATAGTAAGGTATTTGATTTGAGCAGCCGAAGTCGAAAATAGCGGCATTCTTCGAAACGTAATAATTTCCTTTTTCATTACCAGCAAGCAGTTCAATCTACACCTCGTCTAAACGATTCACTATTGCTTTCTTTCTCATTTACATGAAAAATAAAAACACTTTATTCCTCACAATATAAAATAGTTGATCACATTATGATTCAGCGAAAGAAATCGTGTTCATACATCTGAGATATAACGGCTCACATTTCATATTAGACTTTACCTCTGAGAGCATTCTCGATCTGATACATGGTAGGTTTCGGAGAGTTGCGGAGGAGCGCGTACATAGCCATGACCATGCCTGGAGTGCAGAATCCGCATTGTGAGCCATGAGACTCCGCTATCCTTTTCTGTACGGGGTGCAGCTTCGTTCTAGTGCTCCCAATCCCTTCCACTGTCGTCACGGCCAGACCGTGCAGGGACGCCACACGAATCAAGCATGCTCTGGCTGCCCAGTGACTCTGACTGTCAAGGATTCTTCCAAAAATATATCGTCTTTGTAAATCAGTGCATTAACTTATACGGACCGACCGTTGTAGCTGATTTCAGAGTCACAGATTCAAATTTTGCTAGTCACAAAACACATCCATCTTGTATAATTAATTGTAACAATGAAATTTATTGCATTTTTTCGATTCTTACCGTCTTTTGTTTCCTTCAGTGCCTCAAACTTACAGACGAAAAAACTTTGAGAGTTTTATTTTCATCTGGCATCAATATTACATTTCTACCTCTATTCCGCAAAGATAACTGCGTATTTTTACATTAAATAGCAGTACATACCTCTGGCTTCACTATCCATATTGAAATTACCACAGTTTGACACAATACACAGCACAGGATTCTTTTGTATCAGCTACAAGAGTCGGTCCGGGTTTTTTGCCACTACTGTACATTTAAAACTGCGTTATTTTTCAAAATGTAAGAGAAAAGCCACATCAATAAGACAAATACAGGGTGATTCATAAAAACCCCTACAATTTTAATGAGTTATAATTTCTAAACCAATAATAGTAAACGTGTGCAATCTATTCTGAATTAAAGAGTAACTGTAGGAGATTATTTAGAGTAAATGTTGAAAATGTCTTCCACTGCACCCATACACAACTGTATTTACTCGTCGTACCAAATTCCGTGACGTTGTCAGAAGTGTATCCTCATCAATGTTGTTGAATTCATTAGGCTACTAATTGCCTTACGGAGTTCAGTAATTGACAACGGTCTCTTCTTGCATAATCTGTCCTTAACTTAACCCCATAAGAAGAAGTCTGGCGAGGTTAACCCATTAGTGCATAAAGTTGGATTATGTATTTAAAATAATTTTTTTCGTGAAAATTTGCTGTTTAGCATCAGTTGAACACGTATTAAGCAATAAAACTTTTTATTTTTTTCTTCTTTGAGAAATACAGGCCGTCCGAAAAATCGGACGCTATGCACACTGATCAGTTACATTGCTGTTTCTTATTTTAGGTATTTTATAACAATAAGATCCCTTTAATCACTCAAAATCACTTCTTGCCACGTATTTATTTTACTTTAGATAACAATTGTCATATATTTACTACTGGTTGTGTATTCTGTGAAACATTTACGGTGAAGACATATTTTACATTTGCAACATATAAATTTGGGTTTGTCCTTGCACTCAGCTACATCTTCTCTTTGAACCAGTGGTTTAGTCCATATAACCACACATCCTTAATTTTCGTAGGTGCACTTTTTTCTTGATATGTTGGTTGTCCGTATGCTTTTAGCAGTGCTATTTCCAAAAAAACGTCGAAATTGTTGAAGTTTTTTCCAGTATTTTGTTTCCTGTAGAGTAACCACGCATTTACTACACTATCGTCCAAGATGTATGCGAATATTGGCTATCATAATGTCTTCTGACCATTCTGGATCTGTATGAAGTCACATACTGATCGATCTAATGTACTCCTACCATTCCATTGTTGTTCGAAGAAAATAGTATAGGCTGAGAAATGGAAACTTTACATTATTTTTCACTTCACCATCTAAATTTAGTGGATATAGACATGTTTTCAAAGTTGGTAGCTGCTGTAACAACGCTGTTATCATTCTTTCGAACAATAAGGACGCTATTACAGGTTCTGAAGTCATGTGAATCTGCCACTTTTTTCTTGAATTCTGAGAGGACAGTTTTCAGTTCTATTTTCCTGTCAAGTTCCCGTAGCGCAAATACCTTTTTTCAGCGAGATGCATAAACAATTTCACAGATGTAAAGTAGTTTTCCATGATCGGGAATTCCAACCGTATTGATTAGGAGCGAGATCTGGGCTGTAGGGTGGACGTTGAAACACCTCCCGGCAGAAGAGCTGTTATGCATTGAGCCATAAGAGGTTGAGCGATTACCATCTTTCTTACGCCTCAACAAACTCCTGTCCGGTCAGTATTTTCAAAGTGTCAGGGAGGAGAGAGGTGCAGACGGCTGTCACACATTGGTTCCGAACCCAGACGACAAACTTCTACGACACAGGGATATAATAGTTGATCCCACGGTATAACAAATGTCTGAATTCCGGTGGGGAATATGTTGAAAAATGGCTCAAAATTTGCTTTATCTGTTCCAATAAATCTTTCCGTGAAAGAAATTGTTTCTTTATCTAAACGGCCCCTGGGAAACTTACTTTCTGGACGCGCCTCATATTGAAAAACACCATCACTGTCCTTGCAAGCAGTCTGTAATTCACAAGCACTAATAAGCATTTTTCTGCCAAGCTGATTGAGATTGGCTTCGTGTTCATCAGATTTGTGGCTATCTGTAGGCCTATGTGTCCAACCCATCGTCTGGTGAGATAACATAATAAATGAGCTCCTCTTATGTAATTTTATCTTTATTTTTAATTATTTCAATATCTCGTTCGCATTTAGGCTGAAAAAGAGTAACGAAAATATCATACCAGCATTCGCATTACAACTTCCATTGTAACTGTATCCAGAGCATAGCGTCCGTTTTTTCGGACGCTGACATTTACACTTCGTTAACAACAAACATTTTAACAAGAATGGAGATTTCTATGTGCTGGTTCAATAATGGAAGTATTAACAATAGTATAAACCTAGTATCAAGAAATGACATTGTTATAAAATATATTAATTTATAAATTTAATTACCCCTTGCGCACAACATCGTACTGCTTGGTTGCTATCTTAACAATATGTGTTCTCTAACACTAAAAATTCAAGCTGAAAAGCAGAAACTGCTAAAATCATTGAGCTACTACATTGAGGAAGTAATATAGCATATTTTATACAAATTAGCTCGAGCACTGTAACCTGTACAACAAAATTCTTTTGTGTCCGATTTTTCGGACACTATGCACTAATGGGTTAAGTGAGGTGATCTGGGGCGCTACAGATTTTTTAGGTTACTTACTTTATGCAGAATGGCAGAAAGTTTCAATATGGAAATTTCAACTGACAAATCTAAAGTGATGGCTTTTTTAGGAAAGGAACCAGTCCGTAGCAAGATTTGCATCAATAATAAGATCATCGAACAAGTTTAAAATTTTAGTTATCTCGGTTACCAAATTTCATAAGAAGAAGAAGAAAAAGATTTGAATGAGAAAATGATTAAATTCAACAGAGCAATGGGGATAATTAATCAGATATTCAAACCAACCTTAGTACAAAAACACACGCGCACCAGAATTTATAAAACACTGGCCAGACCTATACTCTGTTTTTGTAGTGAAGCTTGGACGATTCGTAATATTGATTCACAAAGATTAACGGCGGCAGAATTGAGATTTATGCGTCTTACAGCGGGATACACGAGAATGGATCATTTTGACATTATGAAAGAACTGCAGATTGAACCGATTACGGAATACCTACAGAAATACAGACAACACTGGAGATCACATGTGATCAGAATGCCTCGTTCTAGAATTCCACGCCAAATTTTAAATTACCATCCTGTGGGCAAGAGATCCTTGGGCAGACCGTTCAAGCGTTGGCAAGAGACCGTAACGGGCCACTAGGCCCAATACATGCAAGGATGATGATGATGATGATGATGATGATGATGATGATGATGATGATGATGCATAATACTATAACTTATTCACGTCACTGGACAATCAGCTCTAACACGCACTTCTTCACTTGCAGTGTGTTAAACGCACTAAAGACAGAAATCCGTTTCATTGTTGGTTCCAGATGTTTAAGAAAGGTTCCTCTAAACACCACACTTCTCTGACTAGGGCCGCCAACACAGATTTTCATGTAACTAATTATAAAATAGTAGATGGCGTTATAACCTTCATTTACCCCAGTTGCAGATCTTATATGGTTTAGCCCTAACCATTTGTTTTAGTAACCCTGTATTTTATTACTTAAATTGAACACATGTAATTATCTTCATACATGATATAATACAATATATTAAGACAGAAAAAGTTGTATTTATTATTTGATATTATCTGTAGGTCTCTTTTATAGATATAACTCATTTCATTCTTTTCCATCATGTGTTGAAGTTGTTGACTTCATTAATCGTTTGTAAAGGATACACCGGTTTCTTTTCAAATCTGTCAAAACTGGATATCATGACAGTACAGGCTCCACATCCTCCAACTCCACAGCCAAGTTTTGTTCCACATAATCGCACTGTGAATTCTGTTAAGGGTAGTAATGTAAGAAAACACTGCAAACAAAAGTACCAAGATATATCTGTCCATTCAACATTGGCTAGGTATCGGTAAATCTTAAGAGTCTTTTGATATGAACACATTGAATGCAAAGAAAAATATATGTTACAGGAATTTGTTCTCATTTAATTTACATTTCAGATATATGTAACATCTGTAAATATAAAGTACCGAGGTGTTTATTAAGTAACGTCTTATAATTCTGAGCCATTTAAAGTTCAAAAAATTGATAATGGATGTGAATAAAAACGTAAATAGAAAGTATATTATAGATATATTAATTTGTCCTACCGAATTTATCTGTAATATTGACACTTAATATTTTAGGAGAAAAATTCGCTCCGGCACAGGGGATCGAACCCGGTTCCTTGGTTCTATTGGTTCTACGTACCAAGCGCTCTGACCACTGAGCTACGCCGAATTCAATCCATAGCACCGGATCGAACCTTCCTCCTTCGATATTCTCTCAGCTAGCAGTGCATAATAACTGCGGAATCCCGGCCAAACAAGTCACTCAGCTGAGTGCGCTCCTAGTATAATGGCAGTTGACATTGGATACACGTCAACATATATGCCTAACTTGGAGTCAGGCCACAAACGGAGACATCGAAGGAGGAAGGTTCGATTCAGTGCTGTGGATTGAATTCGGCGTATCTCAGTGGTCAGAGCGCTTGGTACGTAGAACCAGGACCCGGGTTTGATCCCCGGGCCGGAGCGAATTTTTCTCCTAAAATATTAATTGTAAATAGAAAAACTGTTAAAATGTGCCCCCTTTTCCCCTGCGCCATTTACTCTTAAAATGGATCGCAATGTAAACAAAACAAATTGTATCCCTCCGCCAGAAACCGGACCTGAACACACCAGACCAAAAATAAGTAACAGTAACTAAGTGAATTTAGACTCTGTGAGTACAATGTTTTGCGTTCAGGGTCACGTGGTTAATATGTATGCACATTACGACCCAAACTAAGAGGGAACAGACTATACAGATCTGTGACGTAAGACCGTGATTCTAGGAAAAATCGACCCAGTAAGTGAGCTGATGGCTTGTCAATAAGAGGGAAGAGAATCCCTCCTGAGCACATTCTGTAAGCTCTGTGGTGGGAAAATAGATAGCAGGCAGTGGCGGTGCGTCAATAAGAGCACAAGAGCACGTGAACACCTTGTTTCCATTAATGCACGACTAGTTTTATTATTTAATACCGTATTGACGTAGTGGGGATGTATAATATCAGAATCGAGTATTTTAAACTTCCCGCATCTTGCATAAACTTCTTATGTAAACTTGGCAACATGCGTTCACGTACAAGCCGTGCTCTTTTCGAGAAGGTTACAGGAATTTCACGCATGCGCGGGAGAAAATTGTCTTTCGCTGGCCGCTTATGACTCGTCACGAGCACAAAGCATTAAGTGAACAGTGAATCTATCCTACAGATGTCAGGTGCATCGATGCCTATCGTTTACGTGCTATATCTCGAGAAAATTTAATAAGTCTGTATTTTAGCCTGCAGGTGTCAGCATCTCACTGTCGGAACGTTTACTTTATGTGGATGTGTGTACAGTGCTGCTACGAGAGTGTAGTTTGTGAATTACTATACTTCAGTGTCTGCATATAGCATAGTTTGCTTTTCAAACACGTGCTGGCTGAATGTGATGGTGGTATGAATTTAAATATCTGTATGGTGGTGTATATTATTTAAGAATAATATTTACTGGCATGTATTTATGGCAATCAATCTATGCGAATGGGATTACAGTACTGGTATAGGCTATAGTGTATCAGTGTGTTGTGAATCAAAATACAGTATATTACTGAACACACGCTTTTGTAAATTGTTTTATGTATTAATTTTTAACAAACGTAAACAATGAAATCTGTTCAAGTAATTTTGAAGAGTAAAGAACTGGGTAAACTGGCTTTCCAGGAAAAATTGGAAATAAAGAGACTAGGTTTCATTATTATTATTATTATTATTATTATTATTATTATTATTATTATTATTAGATGTTGTTTTGAATTTATATACGGGTTTTTCGACAGTGAAACATTGGAATCATGACATTTCATATTAGGCTAAAAACGTACGATTTCAAATTCTCTTCGATTTTGGAACACAAAATTGTGAACACACATAATATTATATCACGAGCCGCCACTGATAGCAGGGATGTAAATTTTCCCCGAGAACTTCGGGCTTATTCTGTCATTCCATTTCACCATTGCTGCTGAATTAGTCTGTATCTGTAATTCAGAAAAGACATTAACTAAAAAATGGTAATTTCAGTAAGTAATAAACTGCGCATAATTTTTAGTAAGCACATAATGAAACCCAACTCGAAAATACTGGCATCAACGGAAGGATTAAGTAGAGTTGTCATTGGAGATACAGTATTGAAAAACACTCTAAACGGTGATAAAGTTACATGAGTGTAATACAAGTGTGATAAGTTATCGGTACATATTAGCACCAGGATTTGAATTACAACTGATAGCGAATATTTCGTAATGATCAAGAACTACGTGGAGAATACACCACTTGAAATGTGACAGAGATTGTGTCAACTAAAAAAGTGATTAAACAAGAAAGATAAAATAATGTGGAAAACGAAAGAAGAGAAATAAATGGGCGAAGAAGGAAAAGGGAAAGAAAAGGACACGAAAATAAATATTAAACGTGAAATTGAAAGAGGAAAGGAAGGTTAGATGACTGAAATTAGTGATTGATTACAAAAATGAGTAAATAAATGAATGAATGAGGGAAATCAAGAGAATGGGAGATACATAAGTAAAATAAGAAAAAAAGATACAGATAAAATCACGACGTGAAAGAGAAAACAAAGGAAGAAATAAGGAGGAAGATAAGGAAAGAATGATTACAGATTAAAGAAAGAAAGTAAAGGAAGAAAGCTTTTAAATGGAGAAAGAAAAAGGGAATTAATAAAGGTGGAAAGACAGACAACAAAAAGAGAAATAGAGAAAGAGAAACCTATACTATAAAATGAACGAGTAAATGGAGGTAGAGGAAAGAAAAGAGCAATGAATAACAATGAAAGAAAGGGAAATGGAGTGAAAAACGATAAAAAAATATGCGATCGCTTGTCCTTGTAAGGGAATTTGGAGCTGTGAGAAAGTATATCTATGTGAGCTATAAGCCAGTTGGATACTTGACTCACTCCAATTTTCACCGTTACGTTTGAAGGAATTTAAGAGAATTTTGAAAGGGAAAAGCTGAAAATGGACGTAACATAATAATTATCACAAAAAAGGAAAATCAAGATAGAATATACAGAACGAACTAATTAAGAACGGAGGAGCATAAAAACAAAACAAAATAAAAATTGAAAAATAATAATAAGACTAATATTTAAAAATAATTAATAATTATTATTATATATACTGAATTAGCCACCATATCCCATTATCTCCTGGCTTAGTTGCCTCATGAGTGGTCCCTTTATTGGTGTCACTTATGAGGTTGAAACCTGTCTTCGGATAAATGGCTAAACAGCAACACAGGTATTCAATGTTTATGGATTGAAAGGCAAAGGATACATCTGTCCCTCAGATAGAGCAGCAAGGTCCATTCTGGATCAATGCAGGAATCTTCAACCTGTGAGGGAAAGAAGGAAATGTTTAAATCAACATAGGTTGAACTTGCAAATCCAGTCTTTCAGGTAAAGCTTCCTGTAAAGCAGATTTGAATAATTTCAAGGGAAAAATTGTTCCCGGGCCGGGAATTGATCCCGGGACCTCTGGTTGAACGTACCCGCCCCCGGAACAATTTTTCCCTTGAAATTATTCAAATCTGCTTTACAGGGAACTTTACCTGAAAGACTAGATTTGCATAATATATACGTCACTGTGTACGTTAACAGAAAACCACAATTCCAAGTCACACAGAAATTGTGTGCACTCGATGTGGGTCTCTGGCATTTCGTCAGCCCACGCGAGTTGTGTGGATATAAAGGGAAAAGTTGAGACGGTGTCGGGTGGAGTTCCCGGGTAGCTCAGTTGGTAAGAGCGCTGGTACGTTCAACCAGAGGTCCCGGGATCGATACCCGGCCCCGGAACAATTTTTCCCTTGAAATTATTCATAGGTTGAACTTCTCTCGGAGCCCCACCTAATAAAGTTTTCGGCTTTCATACTTTATGCTCGTGCACACAGACAAATATCCAAGTAATAATAATAATAATAATAATAATAATAATAATAATAATAATAATGATTTATTTAACCTGGCAGAGTTAAGGCCATACGGCCTTCTCTAACACTCAACCAGGAGTAAAGACTGCGTTACAAAAACACTACAAATTTACAAATTACACTACAATTTTACGCACAAAATTGAATAAGATAATAATAATAATAATAATAAAAAATAAACAACAAATAAGAAGAAATCGGACATAATATATAACATACAGAAAGAAAGAAAAAAGCATAATAATATGTGAACAGCAGGTCAAAATAAATGAGGCATACAAAAAAAAAAGACAATTATTCATAATAATAATAATAATAATAATAATAATAATAATAATAATAATAATAATAATAATAATAATAATAAAATAAGAATAGTAATAATGATGATAATAATAATAATAATAATAATAATAATAATAATAATAATAATAATAGTAGTAGTAATAAAATAGTGCAGTACAAAGTATACAGTGAATACAATATTTCTAAGTACACACAATAAGGAAAATTAAGATTATATATAGCTCAACTTATCACATTAGAGATATAACATTATCGGAAAATATGAAAACAAAAATATAAAATAAGTTGAATATCATTAGAACATAAAAAAATGTGAAAACGTGGAAACATGCAATACAACACTTGTCATAATAGTAAGTTAGTTTGGCAACTCGTCATAAGATAATTTTCTAACTTTGATTTGAAAGAATTCAATGTTCGGCAGCCCTTGACTTCAGGCGGCAGAGAGTTCCAGTGACGAGAGGTAGCAACAGTGAAGGATGAGGAATACAGAGACGATGCGTGAAGTGGAATTTCTAGCGTGTTATCGCGTTGTGATCGAGTATTAATATTATGATAGCGAGAGAGAGTATGAAATCGAGCGAATAAATAATAGGGGGATGAAGAGTGCATAATTCGATATAAGAGAGAAAGTGAGTGCAGATTTCTCCTCTCATGTAACCTAAGCCATGATAACTTCTTGAAAGAAGGTGAGATATGATCATAGTATCGAACATTACAAATGAAGCGGACGCACGCGTTATGAACACGCTGTAGTTTCTGAGCGGAATCAATCCTGAGATCACTGAACAAAACGTCGCAATAATCGAAGTGAGGTAGAATGAGTGTCTGTACCAGCGTCTGTTTTAATTTAGATGGATAATGATACAATCTTTTTAGTGAATGGAGAATAGAGAATGCCTTCTTACATGTATATTTAATATGCGTATCCCAATTGAGATTAGATTCGAAATGTACTCCGAGATTTTTGACGGTAGAGCTAAACGGGATGATTGTTTTATTCAGTTTCACAGGCGGAATATTCAGGTCGTTGACTTCAGGAATTAATCTACGGTTCGCGAACAGAATAGCCTGTGTACAAATACTGGGTGTAACAGAACCTCACCGACAAACTTTGAGGAATGATAGATCACACAGACAGAATCATATTTTGTTAAGGAACATATGCTCGATATCACGTCCTTCATGAATTACGCGTCTTTTTTAGAAGCACATTTCACATCCAGTATGTTGCATATCAACTGTTACACTTCTTTAGTTTGTTACTGACCTGTGTGGTGCGTCTTCAGTCCCTCTTATGATCCAACGAATCCAACACAGCTCTGCCATACTTGACAGAGTTTGGTGATGGATGCTGATAAAGTGTCAACAATGCAATGAGGTACTATACAGGGCGTGTAATTTTAACAGCTGTTGTAAATTGTCAGAACATGCATTAAAAATACAATTGAATTTCTGTAAAAAAAATAATACAGAAGATCTGACTTTTTGAATGAATAGTTTGTGCCATCGAGCATATGTTCCTTAACAAAAATAATCCTCTCTGTATGTCCTAGCATTCCTCAAAATTTATCGGTTAGGTCCTGTTACACCCTGTATATTCCCATTAACATATACACACAATTCACCTTGGAAATTAAATATTTATTTTAATTACGTACAATTCTACAACTTTTTTTAATCTGTACATCAACTAACTTCAAAATACCAAATTTTTACAATTTGAACAGCATCAAAATGTTAATGCAACGAATGTTTGCAATTAATATCAGAATGACATGCATATGGATGTAAATTTTCGCGATATATTTTTGTTTCGAAAATTATTGCCGACCTTAGCATGGTCAAGGACAGACGTGCTCACGACGGGCATTTTGCACTTCGGGCGCCCGGTGTACTAGGCGTGCGGGCGATGGAAATCTGTTGCACATGCAAACAGACAGTGTCGCGCGCTCAAACCTAGCGTAACCAAACAGTTTGTAAAATGGATAGGTCTACTGATACGGTAACGGTATTCATTCATTCATTCATTCATTCATTACTCAGATACTTATTTCGTTACCGGACTTATTTCTTTCTTTTCTCTTTCTTATTTATTTATTTATTTATTTATTTATTTATTTATTTATTTATTTATTTATTTATTTATTTATTTATTTATTTACCAGTATATCTTTCTTTCTTTCTTCTTTATTTATTTATTTATTTATTTATTTATTTATTTATTTATTTATTTATTTATTTATTTACCGGTATTTGTTTGTTTCTTTCTTCTTTATTTATTTATTTATTTACCGGTATTTGTTTCTTTCTTTCTTCTTTATTTATTTATTTATTTATTTATTTATTTACCGGTATATCTTTCTTTCTTTCTTCTTTATTTATTTATTTATTTATTTATCGGTATATCTTTCTTTCTTCTTTATTTATTTATTTATTTGCCGGTATTTGTTTCTTTCTTTCTCTCTTTCTTTGTTATTTATTTATATAATTATTTATTTACCGGTATTTCTTTCTTTCTTTCTTTTATATAATTATTTATTTATTTATTTACCGGTATTTCTTTCTTTCTTTCTTTTTTATTTATTTATTTATTTATTTATTTATTTATTTATTTATTTACCGGTATTTGTTTCTTTCTTCTTTATTTATTTATTTAGTTATTTATTTATTTATTTATTTATTTATTTATTTATTTACCAGTATTTGTTTTTCTTTCTTTCTCTCTTTCTTTGTTATTTATTTATTTATATAATTATTTATTTATTTACCGGTATTAGTTTCTTTCTTTCTTCTTTATTTTCTTTCTGTCTCTTTCTTTTTTATTATTTATGTATTTACTTTTTATTTACAGGTATTTATTCCTTTATTCCTTCCTTTTTATTTATTTATTTACCGGTATTTGTTTGTTTCTTTCTTTTTTATTTATTTTTTTTTTTTTTGCCGGTATTTCTTTCTTTCTTCCTTCTTTGTTTATTTATTTATTTATTCATTTGCTTCTTTACTCATTTATTTACTTATTTCTTCCTTTCTTTCTCTATTTATTTATTATTTAATCTGGTAGAAATAAGGTCATCAGGCCTTCTCTTCCCCTCTACCAGGGATTACAACTGTTATACAACTTATACGGCTTCATCTGTAAGCGTTTACGTAGCACTTTCCACACATTCACGAGAGGCTTTCCGCAAGGACTTCTGAAGGCTACGTTGAAACACTACCGCACACGCTCAACAATTCATGAGAAACTCCTGGACGTCCGTCCTTTTCTGTGGGCACAAACAACCAGTCGTGACAGGTTGATGATGCCACTTCATCACCTGACCGAAAAGAGCGCTGTATTTGCGTAGCACAATATCGACTTGCAAGACGCAATATGATTTTTCTGCACCACTAAACACGCTATTGTTGGATTGCTGCTCACAGCGCTGCTTGTGGTCAACCAGGGAAACTGTAATTAAAACAAGACAAAATCGGATGGACTATTCTTGCACATGTGATCTGATTCATCATAAATTGTCCGCCAGGCTGTGCGCTATAAATTACTTAAAATGGGACTTACTTCAGAGACACGGTGTATAATGTATAAGTCACGAAATTTTATTGTCGAAAGCTGACGCTCCGAATCAACGCTAATCGGGCTGTTACACGCCCATGACACTTTTCAAACGACGCCGTAATAAGCGAAACCTGTTTTCAGGCGTACACCCGTTATTATAGCCTATTGTAGCAGGTTTATAATGTTTCAGGAATTATGTTTTATTACTTGTTTCCACTTCTGTAATCCCCTTCTTTTCATTTCTCTCGTATTATTTCTAGACCATACCATTCCTTACATCTTAGTAATTACGTGTTAATACCTTCTTTTTCTCGTTCTCGCGTATTTTCTCATCTTTTTAATTACAATGAGCATTCCTCTATATAATTATTAATATATTTGCTTTTAATTACAACAAATATCCCGTTAGTCTATGCAGAGTCTCACAAAATCTTTCAAGGAACGAATCTCAGGCTCTTTGTTGAGAAGAGTCCGCTAACTGATTGACTAAAGTTAAAATTGTGTCATTGTCGCGGTGGAAAATGAGGTCAAAGTCCTGAAAGAGATAAGTAAAACCTTACAAGGACATAACAAATGTGCATAATGAAGTGAAACTGGTATAGTCGTAAGTTTCTTAATCAGAGGTATAGATTTACACTGTTGAACATAATGCAACTTAAGATCTGGTCTATCGAGTTTTTCCTTGTCATTTATTTGGATCATGTAACACTCGAAACCGCAAGGCAGACACGTGACCTCGATGTTACGTAAGGTCTTCGTGAAAAAGAAAAAAGTTTGTGTAGGTCTACATTAGCGAGATTGTTTTCAACAAATAAATATAATTCATTATTTACCTTAGTAGGTACATGATATTTTCTCTTTAGGGATATGAATTGTACTGCATTATGACATTAAAATACTGTGAATGGTGCTTTTTTTGCTTTGCTTGCTTGCTTTGTTTTGTTTTGTTTTGCTTGGCTTGGCTTGGCTTGCTCCATTTGCTCGCTTTGTTTGCTTTGGCTAGCTTTGCTTGTTTACTTTGCTTTGTTTTGCTTTGTTTTGCTTGCTTGCCTGGCTTTGTTTTGTTTTGCTTTGCTTGGCTTGGCTTGGCTTGATTTGCTTGCTTTGCTTTGTTTGCTAGCTTCGTTTTGCTTGCTTGCTTGCTTGCTTTGCTTACTTTTCTTCGCTTTGCTTGATTGTTCGCTTATTTATTTATTTATTTATTTATTTATTTATTTATTTATTTATTTATTTATTTATTTATTTATTTATTATCAGTCTATTTATATTAGCGTTAAGTCTAATTTAAATGAATATAGGACCCGTTCTGAAATCCATTATCTAAAAATATCAACTCACTTTCTTGCTAAAGGCAGTTTTAGATTACCCGAAAATAAAAGGTGGTTTAATTCTGTAAAAGCCCATTCACAATGAAAATTAAACATAACCGTAACATAAACACAGAAGTTTGCGCCCAGGCTACCAAATGGGATCATTCACAATGATTCACATAAGCATTGACATAAACATTACCGTAAGACGTTAACATGAAAGTTTGCAAACTCCAAACTTTCATGCTTATGCTTACATGATTTGCAAACAGAACACAATCGTGGAGCGCTGAAGTATACGACAGAATATGAGGAAATGGCGTCGTTGTTATGTTTCCATGGTTACCAAGTAGGGCTGTTATGTTTATGTTTCCATCGTGAATGATGGTATGACTTCTTGAGCCTTTATTGCTGTTGTCATGTTTAATCAACTTCCACATGAAACGCATACTACAACTTACCTCAAGTTTAAAAGGATATTATTATAGTAAAATTGACATAGGCCTATATTCGTTTTGTTGTAAAAGTGAATTCTTTAATTCCAACAATAATATATAATTTTAACTTTCTATATTTTTATACCATCTAAAATTTGTCGTCATTATTTTATATTTATTCTGTTTTCATGTAGTGTATCATTAACATCGTATATACTGTCTATAGCATTCTTTTTCTACTGGCTAAATAAATAAATTCAATATTAGGATTTAAGAGCTTGGAGCTTCGGGTCCTGGGATTTATCAGGTAGACACCTGGCTCTGTCAGGGCTCGGGTAGGATGGCCCGCCTGTCAGCACCGGATTCACGAATGCCACCCAAGCTACCAGTTGGTCAGGAATCATCATCGTACAGTGATTCAGTGTGAGCCTAAGTGAATTAGATCCATTCTGGGTCAAGTCATTAAAAATCTAGCCAGGCAGCTAGTCATCTTTTGAAACTGTACATCACTTCGCCCTTTCGACGTTATAACATTATACGAGTATCATTAATATTCAAATGACATAATTCAGAAAAAATGGAAATAGCCTATCCTATGAAAAACTTTCCAAACACTGTTGTTGTCATCATCATCATCACCATCGTCTTCTTGTTTCCGCAGTGGCACAAGCGATAGCATTTCTAGTTACTGTCCAGCGAACCCAAGTTCGGCTTCCGGGAGGGAAGTGGTGATTTATCTCTCTCATAGTGAGTGGGTGTCAATCTCTTGTTTTGTGTTTGTCCTGTGTTAACTAACCACGTCTGTGGCTCAAGTGATAGAGAGCTGGTTGTGGTGATTTTCTAGTCTGCAGGTTGAATTTTCTTTTGCCAACTTCGTTTCGAATTTCGATACTGACAAATACTACATAGTGATTTTGTAACTGTTATGTTGGCAGCTGAGACAAACGTTGTCGGTACTGGAGTTCCATGGAATTAAAATTGTACTAGATTTCTGAATCGGCTACTGAAAGCTAGTTAAATTTGAACATACTAATAATTAATTAATATCAGTATTAATATTAACACATAATAGTTATTTTATGTGTTGGGTTGTGGTTACAATTCAAGACTGTAGTCAAGTAGACCTAGGTGTAAATAGTGCAGATGGGTAATCGATAGAAATAGCCTACTATGTCACATTTTAATGAATTTCTTTCGTGATTAGATTTTTATTACAATAATGTCAAAAAGAGGAAAAAGCATGGCAGCGACTTCACCAAGTCAGCGTAAAGCGTGCTGCGAGAGTGGGGATAACTTCCCCTACTGGCGTTCTGTTCTTTCAGATTTAACCGAAAAAAAAAATGAAGAAGGAATTATGCCCACGGAGACAACAATTATAACTAGAATAGTAAAATTATTAGGGGTAAGTATTCTTAAGCATACATTTCATGGTGATATTCAGTTTTCGGAGTTAGTACTAATAATTTCATGTAGTCAAAAAAATATACAGTTTTAGGTTAGACCTCGTGAATCAATTGTCTAGTCAAACCAATGAATTTCATATTGCCAGACAAAATATCTAACATGTTTATCCTTTTCTAGTATAGTTTTCCTACGAAAATATGTTACAAATTATTGAATTATTGTCTGACGCACCGCCACTGCGGCCAACGACGTTGTTTTGTTAGTCTCGCTTACACACGTCAGCCAGCGTCTTGTGAACTCTGTGGGAGTGTCTCTGTGTGAGATCTCAAACACCGTCCATTCAAGGTCAAAAGCTGTACGCAGTTCTTTATTTCACGACTCCTTTTTAAAGTACAGTCGAACCTCGATATCTCGAACCTCTATTACTCCAATTTTCGATAACTCGTAGTAATTTATATTTCTCGAACAAACTTCCTGTATACATATTTTTTTTCTCTTTAAATCGAATTTATATAACTCTCATTTTCAGTATATCGAAGCTTAAATTATATCCTTGGCACTTACATAATTAATAAACAATTAAATGCACTGTAATTACTTCTAAGATTTCAAATTAAAAATTATAATTCGCTCTGCACACTTAGCACATCCAACCAACAGCAGATACTTGCTGCGCTCTAGCGTCGAAACTGGACAATAATGCTCCACGCAAAACTCAATGCTAAGAAAGAGGAATGAGCAGGCAGTTACGCAGCCATAAGATGCGATCCAGCAGGCAGTGAATAAAGGGAATAGAGAAAACTGACAGGCACACATTTTAAGAACGCTCAAAGAGGCACCTTAAAATAATGCTAAATTACAAACCTAGAGAACACTTGTGTCTGCCACCCTCTTAGTAAATGGAAGAATGAGCTCTATTGAAGTTTTGAACAGGCCAACAGGCTTAAACTCATAAATTAGATGATACAGTATTAAATAAAGAAAGTAATAAATGCCAAATAAATTAATAAAATTCTTGATTCATGTAATAAACTGAACCAACAACAGCCCATTACTACGTCAAATCAAAATAATAAAATATGTGTACTTGCAAGCAATCTCAGTTGTTATTAATTCAAGGTTATGAAAAACCAACTTATCATCTCTTTCTAAGAAAACAGTTTGATAGCCTGCATCCTAGTGACACGTAGCCATTTCCAGTTAGGCCACGACAACAAGGCAGAAGATTATTTTCCTGAAGACACGTAACCTCTTATAGTTAGGCCACAACAACAAACGAGAAGGCTGTCGGCCAACATTTTAGAGACACGTAGCCGCTTACGGATGGATCACAACAGCGAGAAGGCCATCAAATCAGAATAAAATACGTCTGTATTGAATGATAATTGATAACACGTCCAGATAACGTACAACTGCCCGTAAGTGTTCCGTTATGTAAACAAACTACAAAAAAAGTAAACATATGACGAACCTATCCTAAAAAAAAACACACACGATACAATATCAGAGAGACTCGAGAACTACATTGTAAAGCAAGGAAGAAAAAGCAATTATTAATAAATTTAAAAACCAGTTAGTTTTGAGATATGTTAACTAGGAGATAATATAAACATGTATAGACAGAAATTAAAATTAAAATTATGTTTTATTTAACGACGCTCGCAACTGCCGAGGTTATATCAGTGTCGCCGGTGTCCCGGAATTTTGTCCCGCAGGAGTTCTTTTACATTTCAGCAAATCTACTGACATGAGCCTGTCACATTTAAATGCCATCGACCTGGATCGGGATCGAACCAGCAACATCGGGCACAGAAGGCCAGCACTGTACCGATTGCGCCACCCAGGAAGACTGCATAGATAGATTTTATTTAAGTAGGTTATTTTACGACGCTGTATCAACATCTCAGGTTATTTAGCGTGAAGGTGATAATGCCGGTGAAATGAGTCCGGGGTCCAGCACCGAAAGTTACCCAGCATTTGCTCAAATTGGGTTGAGGGAAAACCCCGGAAAAAACCTCAACCAGGTAACTTGTCCCGACCGGGATTCGAACCCGGGCCACCTGGTTTCGCGGCTAGACGCGCTGAGCATAGATAGCTATTCCATTAGAAACAGATAACTGTATTCATGTGTTCGATGTTCACGTGTTGGCTATGGTGTCGACTTATTACTCTGGAGATTCGAGTTCAAATCCCGGTGAGTCTACGTAGAATTTGTACGAGTAATTCAAGAGACATTGCTTCAACAAATGTTCTCAGGTTACCTGGTTTTCACTACTTCACTTCATTATTATTCTTTCAACTCGTGCAGTATTGGCGGTAAAATACTTCTCAATCGCAACTCTATGGAATACGTTGTACAGTGCAACCAGCAAATAGGGATTATAAAGAATGGACACTGAACGAATTTTCCTGTGTTTTGTTTCTTTGTGTGGCGGCGTTTAGTTCCACTTTCAAGTGCTAGAGGCTAGTGTAATCGAGCATATGCAAAGATAATAATTGAGAATAGAGTTGAGACACAGGATCCAAACATCACCTATCTTATTGCATAACCCAGTAACGCTTTGCTTCAAATAAATTCAAGTTAACAGCTTTTCCTTATTTCTCAGTGACAAACTAGTTGTAATAATAATTTTTTATATTTCAGATATAATAAATTATAGTATAAAATAATATAATACATTATAAAATTATGTATCAAATTCGATTAATATTTATATATAATATAATATAGGGATATGGTTTTACTTCTCATAAGAGTTTTGTTTTTCCATTTTCAGCGCTATCAAATCATTACATATTTCAATTGTTGTTGGGGTCAACGTCTCAACTCTCATTACAAAGGAACTCTAGAGTCTAGACATTACAGTTAATGACGGATTTATTATTTTATGGATCCAATTTATTTTATTTGAGTACATAATGTACCTAGATGTATTAATTATATGTGTTATATTTCCGCTGTGTCGACTGCTAGCTGGTGTGATGTCAGCGCCAACTCTAGGGAGAAAACAGAATCTCACGCTCTAGCTGGCTTAAAGGTCATTGAAATCAGTCCGGCTACATCAAAGGTACCGACGCGAAGTGTCCATTCTTTATAATCCCTATTCGCTGGTGCAACTAACCATGAAATGCTGTTTCATGGAGAAAACAAGTGTGAGTTTTTTCAATTTTCTTCCTATTCTGGTGTTAGGCCTAAGGAAACTATTGAAGTCAAGCTTCTTTAAGCCGTGTATGAGTCGGACGTGACGAAACAAAATTCTGTGACGGATGTTTTAACCCTGGAATAGTAACATGGAGTCCACCAGACCCCACACACTGATTTCCTGGAATACTTCCTGTGTTATGTTGGCTACACTTTAAATCTTTTCAGTAGCTTTCCATTGTTGTTCCTGCTATCCAAATTATAATTTATACAGTTCAATCGTTGCACTTCTTAGTAGTGAAACGGTTTGTTTAGTGTATGGGGTGTCAATAGACCCCAAGTTACTATTTGTGTTTATATTGTGCTGGTGTATGGTATTTGAATTTTGAGTGTTTTATAAGAGGTTTGTACATACAATATAATATTATTCTCTTGTAATTCTTGTGTAGTACATAGCGAATAATACTAGTTTTTTTTTTTTCAAGCTTCTGGATAGTGAGGGTATAAACGGTTATATTATGTATGCCGCAAATAACTCTGTTTCGAAAATGAAGAGAAACGAGGACTTTGTTCAAACTGGATTACTTCTTGTACATGAGCATACATAGAAAAGGACGGGAATGTGCACACTACCCAAATAAATTCGCCTGCGAACTGCTAAAAGGTACAAAATATACATAGAGGAAATTCAAAGAACACATCATGATGCAGCCCAAAAGTCAAAATGCACCGTGTGTGACAGAAAGAAAGGCATAAAAACAAAAACATTCTGTGATAAATGCATGAAACACATGTACCTGAAGCATATGAAACATGTCTGCAGTAGCTGCTATGAAAACATGATTGTCATTGAAGTAGTTCATAATATTAGCCAGCGTTGCCAGCTCTGCGGCTTGACTGGATCGCATAATTGGTTCCAAATGGTCGTGCTTTTCATTAGAGGATCGTACACTACACTACATGGCCTATTTGGATTACCTTATCTAAATCCCTTCACCATATTTTATTTAAACGATTTTTTTTTAATTCTTATAAGGAAATAATTGAGTCCTCTAGAGTCATAACTCACAATTAGTTATTGATTGTTGTCAGCTTGCCGGTGATGATAACACATCAATATTATTTTCTTTGTTTACTTTGTACTGTACTTTATAAAGTATACCCAATTAAAACAATTATATTTTGTGAGGGAGGATAGAAGTTATCCCTGGCAGGGATGTAAATATGAATTTATGAGAGGGAGATAACTTTCCAACAGAGGGAGAAATCCCCCCCGGTCCCCCCGTTAATTCGCACCCTGATCATAACAACCATAGCTTCAAAATACGAAACAGAAAAAGCTGCTGTAAATACAGTAACATGTTTATTCCATTATCTCGTTTCCCTCGCGAATTCTATTCATTAGGCCTATTATTATTATTATTATTATTATTATTATTATTATTATTATTATTATTATTATTATTATAATAACACAATTGTTAAAAGTATTACCACAGTCTACTATACAGGGTGTATCTAAATTGGTGTCAAATATTTCGGGGATGTGTTCTTAACATCAAAACAATTTAAAAAGTTAATAAGAACATGGGTCTGAAAACCATTCGTTAGGGAGTTATTAAAGGATTTGTCCCTTCATTGACCGCAGATTGATGGTTTTTTGTTTGTTTGTATTTTGTAGAGCAAAGAAATCAGAAGAAAATCTATTCTGTGAGTGAACAGAACGAAATGATTTGCATCATTTAATTGATGATGTGCTTCTGGACGTCATCCAACGAATGTGTTTTAACACGATGCTGCTCCAGCTCATTTCAGTCTGATAGTTCGTAATTTTTTAATGATCGATTTCCCCAAAGATGTATTGGTCGAAGGGAATTCATTGCATGGGCTGCTCGATCGCCTGATTTGAATCCAATGGATTTCTTCGTCTGGGGACATTTAAAGTCCCTGATTTATGCGACTCCTGTACTTAATGTTGATATTCTGAGAGAGTATCCAAATGGATTTCACGAAATACGAAACACTCCATGAATTTTCAACAGAGTACGCCAGAGCATGTAACGCAGGTTTAGGGAATACATCGAATCAGGAGGAAGCCACTTCGAGCAATTTTTGTAACATTAAATTTTGTCTTGTAACTCTGAAATAAATTATTTTGAGACCAATGTTCATATGAACTTTTTGTAATGTTTTGGTGTTAGGAACACGTCCCCGAAATATTTGACACCAATTTAGATACACCCTGTATATAGTCACGAAGCTTGAGTTTTGAGGGTGCTAGAAACAATAGACTGTGAAGGCAATATTTTGCATTGCCTATAATGAGACTCTGGTAATGAGGCGATATTAGCGATCCTAGTGGTGAGCAACTATCTAATGTATGCATATTTACTATGTATTGAGCTTCGTGACTGTATATAATAGACTGTGGTATTATCACCCTTCATGGAGCAGAAATTTGGCCATTTAAGGAAACAAATGAAGCTAAATTATTGGGAACAGAAATGGATATTCAGTGTCGAACTGCCAGAACCTCGAGAAGAGAAAAAATTGAAAATGAAGTCATTAGGTAGGGTATGACATTACTTACGTTTCAGCCATCCCAATATAGGCTTATATTATGTATATAATGATTCGCCAAGATTGTGCAATACTTTAGGATGTAATTTCTGACATCATTCTGATAAAAAAAGTTCATATATACATGTGTCCTATTTTGAATAGTTTCTGATAAAATCACGTTTCTTTCTTCCGTATCACGCATTCTTGTGAACTTATCTCTCTCCGGACGTCTGGAGCTATGTGTTACAGTACACCTGATAGCACCGACACAAAATCTCGTGACTTCAGGGTCAAGGTTAGAGATAGGGGTAAAGGCCCATTCACAATGAAAATTAAACATAACCGTAACATAAACACAAAAGTTTGCGTCCAGGCTACCAAATGGGATCATTCACAATGATTCACATAAGCATTGACATAAACATTACCGTAAGACGTTAACATGAAAGTTTGCAAACTCCAAACTTTCATGCTTATGCTTACGTGATTTGCAAACAGAACACAATCGTGGAGCGCTGGACAGAATATGAGGAAATGGCGTCGTTGTTATGTTTCCATGGTTACCAAGTATGTTTGCTGTTATGTTTATGTTCCCATCGTGAATGATGGTATGACTTTTTGATTTTACTGTAACGTTAAGTTAACGCTTACGTTATGTTTAATTTTCATTGTGAATGAGCCTCAACACCGGTACAACGTATACCTAGCATCCGAACAACAGAAGTTACGGAATGCGGCGCGCGCAGTTCACACTAGGGCGGCTACGTGTATTGCTGCAGAAGGTGGGATCTTTGAAAACAGGATTTAACACAGATTTTTCAGATGCGTAATAACGTGGATGTTCTTTAATTAATTTATAATACACCAAGTACCATTGTTGTAAATAATTTAAATGTTTTTAAACCTTCATAATATCTACGTTTATGTTTAACATTCAGGAAGGCGTAACTCACTCAATTTGAAAAATATGATATGTTTATATGAACTTTTTCCATCAAAATGATGGCAGAAATCACATTCTAGAGTAATGCACAATCTTCGCGAATAATTTTGTATATTATTATTATTATTATTATTATTATTATTATTATTATTATTATTATTATTATTATTATTATTATTATTATAAGAAATTGACACCCATTGACATCTTCAGTTCACAAACTTTGACTTTTTTGTCAGACATTACTATGAATACACCCCTGTATCTCTTACAACACGCAGTACTTTCGGGCAATGCCCTCCGTTGCTGAAAACACGACATGCACTCATTTCTGTGATAAAATTTAACAGCATCAGTTTTACAATTCAAGATATTCAATTAATGAATTTATATTAAAATTGGGTTAACTTATAACATAACACAGATTCTCAAGTAATATGTAATACATAGCACCACTTACCTTTCTACCGTTGACATAAAACACGAGTGTGTTGTCGGTCCCGCCCATTGGTGTTGACGGCTACACAACAGCTGTTGCTGCGATCGACTGAATGAACTGCCGAGCGCTGCTATCTTGATTTAATACCCAAGGCCGTTTCGCGAACAGTGACGCAACGCAGTAGCGAAGGAGAACGGAATAGAGAAACACGAAGAGAAAGGAATGTCGCGTAAAGAGTTCGAAAGATAATTCGCGAATCATTAATCAGTAGCGGCTCTTTACTTTACTGATGTCATAATTGCGACATTAAGGGAATGTTGAAGATTGGAACGACCAAAACTGACATTTTTCACTTTTAATTCAGTTAAATTGGACACTTCTTCCTGAATATATATATATAGTTTATTAAAGTTACTATTTCATCATCATCATCATCATCATCATCATCATCATCATCCTTCACGAATTAGGCCTCTGTAGACCTGTTTCGCAGTGTCGTAGCGTGAATGTAAGCTAAAAAGCTCAGCTTCCCTAGTTAATAACTCCATAATAAACTGCAGTTTATGAACATAAATATTTATTAATTTTAATACAATTTATAAGTACGCCTTAAATGTTGTGTTGCGGCAGACATGAAGCCTGCACACACCAGCTTCCAATCCCCTCCACAGACTCGTTTCTTTCACACATTCTTCTATGTAACGCACCCCGCAGATTTTCCATCCCTTTCTAACTAAACTACCCTGGTCGCAAGGCTCGCAAGAAGCTAGCTTTAGCATTGGAAAGAATTAGCTTCCGAGTTATCCCTTTCGCGAGTTGTGTTCAGTTGAAGTGTTAGTGTGCACTGTAGCTGATATAATAAATGATGAGTGAAATCACAGTTCCTGACACTAATTTATGTAGTAAAAAATAATCTTCTGATAAAGATTTTAACGTCGATTTTTTACTTGGTTATTTAACGATGCTGCATCAACTACGAGGTTATTTAGCGTCGATGGGATTGGTGATAGCAAGATGGTATTTGGCGAGATGAGGCCCGAGGATTCGCCATAGATTATCTGACATTTGCCTTACGTTTGGGGAAAACCTCGGAAGAAACCCAACCAGGTAATCAGCCCAAGCGGGAATCGAACCCGCGCCCGAACGCAACTCCGGATCGGCAGGCAAGCGCCTTAGCCGACAGAGCTACGCCGGTGGCTTTTAACGTTGATTGATGTAATTTTACTAACAGTGTATCTATTGACCGTTAATATTGTGTTTTTCTAAATATGACAGGGAGTGAGCTAATGTTAAATTATACGTATTGTATGTGTCTATAGAGATATGTGTAAACCATGAAGTCATATTTTACTACCACTTCAGGTAATCCCTTATTGGTGTTACTTATGAGGTTCCAACCAATCTTCTGACTGCTGACTTGACATCGACTACTATTTATTTTAAGACGCAATACGTTTCCTCGTACATGAAAGACAACTTGAGTTAGCTTCTCCTTCTCAAAATTTCATGCTATGCCAC
Organism: Periplaneta americana; assembly: GCA_025594305.2. Taxonomy (NCBI): domain Eukaryota; kingdom Metazoa; phylum Arthropoda; class Insecta; order Blattodea; family Blattidae; genus Periplaneta; species Periplaneta americana. Next base: position 6,269,180 of record JAJSOF020000005.1, read on the forward strand.
TGCTGTTTCGGCCCCATCTAGCAGTCTTCTTAAAGGTCTTCCTGGTCGACGATGTCCTCTAGGTTTATACTGCATCATAATTTTTGGGATTCTTGAATTTTCCATTCTTCTTACATGATCTAGCCAATTGAATTTGTGTCTGCTGATTTTTTCTTCTACTGACTCTACTTCTAATTGTTCTAAAATTTCTTCATTCCTTTTTCGGTCTAAAAGAGTATATCCTGCTGTCCTCCTCAAAAATTTCATTTCCATTGCTTTGATTCTGTTCATGTCTTTTTCTTTAATGTCCAAATCTCGCTTCTGTATAAAAGGGAGGGTAATGCTAGTGTATTATATATTTTTATTCTTGTAGATTTGTGTACTAATTAATCTTTTAATGCATTGTTTATTATTCCTAGAATTTATGTAAATTTGGTAATTTTCTTGTTCACATCTTTTCATTTTGATAAGATATTTCACAACCCAGATAATTGAAATTTTGCACTTGTTCGAGGCATTGGTTATTATGTATTATCTTACTTCTGACTGGGTCTTGTCCTAAAAATGCCAATACTTTTGATTTTTGTGCTGAAATTTCCATCCCAAAATCTTTTAATATTTTATCCTCTGAATTGGAAATTATGACTTGATCATCGGTATTTAATGATAGAGCACTGGTTATTTTGATTCCTGATGTGTAGATTTGGTTCCATTTTAAAATTATTTAACATTTATATAAATGAAATTAAGTTGGTGATAGTGGACAACCTTGTCGAACTCCATTATTAACTAATTTCCTTTTGGATATGTTGTTGTTGTTGTTTTCTAATGCCAGGCGTTTGACAATAAAGTCATTTGACCTCTTGCACTCCAATATTTTTCAAAGATATTATCATGACCAGCCAATGAAGCATAGATTTTGAGATATACAGTTATTTATTTTGACACTTACTTTGCTGTCTATGTAGATTTCTATTATAAAGTTACTATTTACGCCCTTTAAATGTTATGTTTTAAAGCAAGTTAAACTACATAGTACCGTATCAATAATAAAATTGATCTTTATCGGCGTTTTTCTCAAAAAGTTTTGCAATTTTCACAAGTCCCTTTTTTTTCTCTCAAAAAATACAAGTCTAATTTGATTAAAATTTTACACACATGCTTATCATACTGCTTTAAACCAAGTAACGAACAATCATTTTGATATGTCTTAAGACTCATTCATACTGCATGTTGAAAGTTAAATATTCTAAAAACGTATTTTGCTTTTCGATTGGAAATGTTGAATATTACAAATACCTTTTTTTTTATATGATGACAATGAAGATGTAGAATTTTCTGTTCCTCAGATTGTAACATGTATCTCCTAATAAGTGTGAAAAAATATTCACACTTCTGCCTGTGATAATTTTCGAGAAAAGATGCATTAAAACCAGTGTTTTGAGTTGCCAAAAAAAACTCAAAGATCCCATCAATATATCCAGTCAGAATGAAATTCATGTGGAATATGCAAGACACATGTATACAAATTTTTGGAAACTTAGGTAATTATTGGTTTAGTAGTTTCCAAGATAAAAAAATTATAACTTGTTAGTTTTCGTCACTTCAGTTTTGAACCTCCCCTTAATAGGCAGAAAATAGGAAAGACTGGAGAATGCTGGGTTTGTAATGAAAGACCTGTCCTTGGGCAGAACACTATGAATGAATACAGAATGTTACTTATGATGTGATTTGGGAACTTCTGAAATAACTTAGAGCAATTTCAATAACTTTTTTTTTCAATTAAAGCCTACAGATACACCTGATTAAAACCATCATATTTAATCTGACTGCCCTGTTCTAAAGCGAAAATGTAACGGCATCATAGTGTTTACATAAAAAAGCATTTTCTATGATGGAATATTAAACTACAAAGAAATATTACTGTACATACTCGTACATCTTGATTACACAACTTTTAACACTATATGTACTTCATATTTCGAAAAAATTACTGATTTAAGAGTAAGGTATCTAATTACGAAATAATGTTAGGACTAGGGCCTACTATCTACTGGCCGCCATTGGATCTGTAGAGGCATGTATTATTATTAACATTTCTAAAAAGCTTCATAATGATGTTTACTTGTGCATAGCTAAGGCTTTCTGACCGTTTCATTAAGGAGTAATTTGCATTTAAGTCTTTTATATATGCTAAAGTTTTAGTGTAGTCCTCAGAGATCGCTCAAAAACAGGGCTACACTAAAAATAATGGCAAAGTTACACAATCAGTAATAAATACCGTACTAAGGTTGAAATGAGTCAAGAATTATAACTACCGGTAATAAAATTGTAGGCCTAATTATAATAAAATGCTATAACAAAATACAAAACGATTACAATCAGATGAGTTTACAGTTGTAAAATAATTGTACAGAGTAAAATAAAAAGTTTATAATGTAAGGACGAGATTAATACCAGAATTTTTAATGATAATATAAATTAGCTGAAAGTGCTTTTTTAAATTACAACTATAACCGAAAAAGTGTAAAAATGTTCAATTAGCCTATACATCTTGATTACACAACTTTTAACACTGTATCACTTCGGAATATGTATGATATGAACTTTCTTGTGTTAAATTTTAACGTACCTTGTTAACATGTTTCGACCTATTTTCGGTCATCTTCAGAACTTGTCATTGTTGGTCTTGGCCCCTCTTGAAATATACAGACACACGAAAACACACCCCAACGATATTCTCAACACACAACTCAATTTCAAAACACACACACACTCTTTGACTCTACACTACAAACGCACCCACACAGGAAACAAGAGGTGCTAACACCATCAATGACCAGTTCCGAAGATGACCGAAAATAGGTCGAAACATCTTAACAAGGTACGTTAAAATTTAACACAAGAAAGTTCATATCATACATATTCCGAAATGTTCAATTAACTAAAAAAAGTCGAGAACTCCTACTTATGAATGTCTAATGTAGGCTATAGGTAGGTTAATACCATTCTGAAATGAATAAAATGGAAGATGATAAAGACTCAGTTTTTAGAGGAAAAGGGATTTGATGGTGGAAAAGAAGAACTAAAAAAATGAGCTAAAAATTATATTTTTATATGTTACATTTTCATGAAATAGGTATTATTACAAAAATGTAGGTACTTTAAAAATAATTTACAATTAATAAATTTCGAAATCCTAAATAAGGCAAGAAAATGAATTAGAACATACTCATATTTTTGTAACAAATTATAAAAAAAGACATACTGGTACATTTTAATTTGAAAAATTGAAATATGCTGCAATAATATGCAAATTCGTCATGTTATGCACTTTAATGCTCAGTTTAACTTGTTCATAAAATAAATTTATATAACAGTCCTTAAAAATTGTGGATAAAATAATGAATATTGAATGTATTCATACAAAATATGTAATGAAATCAAAATAGAGTCACTTCATTGTAAATATAAATTTATTCTTTCTATTAAGGTATGCAACATGAAATTCCTCATCCTTTTTAGTTTCATAATTACATTTTAAAACATTACTAACCACGTTTCGGTAAAATCATATTTGTTGAAGAAATAAAATACTGAAAATTGATGTAAAACTTTTCTTTTTGTTTTATTGATATCAATAGATAGTCTCTTCTCTCTGATTGATGATGTGGCAACACGTCACCTCTATTCATTTCAGACCCCTTATCTGCACTTTTAATGTCTCTGCAATCGACGGTCCTTCAAGGTACTATGTTCCACGGTATGTATGTACTTGGGTCTGGCTCAGGGAACTGTAAAAAGTAAATACAGTATGCAAATATTATGTTTCAATGTTCTAAACATAAATATAAAATTAATAAATGTACAAAAAAAGTTTTTTAACAATAGAAATTTCTGCAATTTAAAGCAAAAAGCATAATGAAGACCATATTACCATTATCTAGTTAAGTATTTGTGGTAATGAGATAACGGATTCCTTAGCAAAAAAAAAAAGGCACAATGATCCAACAAATTACAAATTCATGTTTATCACTTCAGTAATCAAAACTAATAATTAAGAAAATCATCCAACAAGAAATATATGAAAAATTAATACATGAGAGTGTGATTAAGCAATGGGATATTTTATTAAACAATAAAAATGTAATTCCAGAATGTCCACCAATGAGAGATGTGGCTCTTTTTCGATTACCGGTATATATGGGACATGATTGTTTGGCTGCCCATCTACATAAAACAAATATTTTTCCTACTCCTAATTGTTTACTTTGTGAAGAAGATAATACTACAGTATAATTGATATGACACATCTCAAGAACTGTAAAAATTTAAAAGCTAAAGATCTGCCATTATAATACTGAGAAGAAAGAAGGAAAATGGAAGGACTTCAATATGCCAAGCATTAGCAACCAACCAACCAACCAACCGAGTATTTGTACAGTATTAAATAAACATTTTGTAGAAGTATGTACTGGTATCAAATATGTCGTACAGATCTGAGTGTCAAGAACTTGAACTGTCAGGGTAACAAATAATTGTCAGAAATAGACTTTTGAATATTCCACCATGTCTGGAACTTAACATTTCAATGTTTCGGAACTACACACAGATTTCATCACCAGCTCAGAAGGTTCAGTTGTTGTGAATGGCTAGACATATTGAATCCAGCAGAATATGTGATCCATCTGGTTAGTAGTGTGTGTTCACTTATTAATCGCTCTCAAAGTACAGGTACATTTTCAGTAATTGTTGAATTTGTTATAGAAAATGTTGTTATGTAAGCCTATCTAATTGTTTTAATCCAATAATTTAGCAAAATGGAAGTTTTCAAATTAGCCAAAACATATAATATAATTAATGGGAAAAACGTAATACGGCGAACGCAAAGCTCCGCCCATGTCCCCTTTCCACTTTTCCCCTACAAGCTCACCACACACCCTAGCGGGAAAGAGTGGAAATAGAGGTTTAGGGTGGGGTGACATCTAGTGTAGGGAAGTGGAACAAAAAGAGTAACGACATCTACTAAGCAAAAGAGGAACTTCGTCCTGTCAGTCTCTCTCTCTCCAGCTTCTCCTCTGTTCTTGCTTCATGTCTCTCTCTCTCTTTTTTTTTTTTTTCTTACGACTTCGCAGGAGGGGAGATGCGATCCGAGAAAGTTCGTAACTAAACCTAAACGCACGCTTTTTGATCATGCTTTAGACCTCTCGTCTATCGAGGCGAGTTGGGATAGAAGGGAAAATGCATCTATTTATGTTTAAGGGAACTGCCATAACGTATTGTAGAAGGGGACAATGACCGAATAGCGTGGGTAGAAACTGGTGGGCTTGTGAATGTCGCTTGGTAGGGGTTGACTACGGGGGTGGCATAAGTGTTAACGCGCAGAGCTTCATTGTGTCCATGTCCAACTTCGTGTACAGACGTAACCACGTGTAGTGATGATCCGTACCGAAGACGTGTACTTCTTCCTGAAAATGTCCAGGGAGAATTTGAAGGCGGATACGGTAAGGTACTGTGAGGAGCTTGGACTACTTGCTAGCCATTACGAGTGTCCAACCCGTGGGAAAAAAAGACTATTGTGTTACTTCGAGGATGTGCAAAGTTAACAGGTGAGTGTTGTTTAATGAAAACCACATTACATTGTGTTGTGTTGTGTCAGTACATGTTGTGGACAGTTGTCTAATGCGTATTGCATTGTGGTTGTGGACAGTTGTCTAATGCGTATTGTCTAATGCATATTACAATGTGGTAGGCAAACCACATTACATTGTGTTGTGTTGTGTCAATACATGTTGTGGACAGTTGTCTAATGCGTATTGCATTGTGGTTGTGGACAGTTGTCTAATGCGTATTGTCTAATGCGTATTGCATTGTGGTTGTGGACAGTTGTCTAATGCGTATTGCATTGTGGTTGTGGACAGTTGTCTAATGCGTATTACAATGTGGTAGGCAGTGATCCATCGAAGCGGGACAGATAGTAGAGAGAGACAGTAGAGAGAGAGAGCATGCGAGCGAGGTGCCGAGCGGCGCGGGTGGGGATAACTTCCCCTACTGGCGTTCGCCGTAATACGTTTTTGCCTAATTAATTGATGAACTAGTGGACTTACTCGTGTTAAATATGTATTATTTGTCTGCCTAAGTAAGCTCTGATGATGGTGCGTGAAGCACTGAAACAGCTGTAAGCCGGACAAATAATACATATTTAACACGAGTAAGTCCACTAGATCATCAATTAATTATATTCAAGTGTTAAAAGTGGTGTACACAAGATTCAAAATGGATATAATATAACACAATTAAGGTGACTTGTAATTACTTAAGTTGATAATAGTTGGGTTTAATAGAAGTACTTATAAGTTAGGTTTACTTTTGCTTATTGTAGGCGTTATTATAGCATAGTTTTTATTTATAGTCCTAGGTTTATTGCATTTATTTATTTATAGGTAGTTAGAATTAAATTTACGTTTATTTAATTTTTTATTGCTGTAGTTATTGTGGCCTTGCTAGCAAGAGCGTGAAAGTAAGAGGCAGGCTTCGTTACTGGAAAGTACGAGGGTCCAAGATGAAAATGAGGCCTCTATCATTTACAAATAACATTCTCTTACAAGCTACAATACATTACCTTTTCAGTGATTTCATCAGCACACGCCATTCTGATTCTAGCTGCGGTGGCCGGCGAATCAAGTCTGAATGACCCCTTTATTCCTCTCTCTGCTCTGGCACTTGCGATGGCTTCTTTAATTGCAAAGAATATTGAAGAAGCCAGGAAAAGCGGTGGTTCACCAACAGCCTATGTAAAATAAAATTTATTATACATTTTTTCAGTTACGGTACTTAATTAAAAATTAAATGGCAACATGTATTAAAATTTAGAGATAGATAAGACGGCTTTAAAGTAAACGGCATGTCAGTTAATACTTTTTCATAAATAATTCACATTTCCATGTATTTAAACACTGTTTACAATCTGGAAAATAAAAATATGACATGAATCGAATGTGCACAACATGTACATCTTATAAAGTACAGTATATAACATAACTTTAAATAATGTCACCTTCTAAAATAATCTTATTCATCTCTGTTTTAATTACAATTCTCTACGGTTTTATTTCTCCTCGCTACTGTAGCTACATCCTGGGAATAGCGCGACATGGAAAACTATGCATGGTTTCACATAGGACTGAAAGTGTGGAAAAAAAAAAATGAAATGAAATGGACAGACGGGCAGATCATTCCAAACTCGCTACAAAGAACACATTAAAGCAATAACCAGAAGACACAATACATCTACATATGCCGAACACATAACTAATGCTAACCACACATACAATAACATAAATACAGACATGGAAATCCTACACATACAACCCAAAACCAAAAACTCAACACACTAGAACAATATGAAATATACAGACACACTAAAACACACCCCGATCAAATTCTCAACACACAGATCAATTTCAGAACACACACACTATTTGACACAACTCTTCATCACACGAACGCATCCACACAACAGGCAGCGAAGTTGAGATAGCGCCGAGATCTAGTAGGCTCTGAGGATGGCATCAAGTGGCACCGAAACAGTTGTAAGCCACACATGCTTACATAATTAACAGGAGTAAGATCGCCATTTAATCAATTATTTTAAATTAAAATGTGACATAGCACACAAGCTTATCCACTTCTTTGAACACATAATATATTTGTATTTGCCTGGAGGTAGGAAAATTGTATAGTATAGTATGGTAGTATAGTATTTATTAGCTGTCGTTATAGCAAAAGCTAATGACATTGTCAAATTACACGTGTGAAATTATCGTGCAAAAATGAAAATTATTCTATTACAACACTAAACATAAAACAAAATGATCACAAATACTCCTTAGAGTTTACAATTGCGAGTCAATATTATCAAAAATAGGCTAACATCTAGATGAAAATTGTAACACACTGATCACAAATATTTGATTTGCTCCGTTTATATACAAGAATTAACTTAACAATTTATGAGAATTTCCTAATATATTAAAAATAATAATACAATTCAGAGAAAGAAACCTAAAAAATATCTACAACTTGATTTTCTGATTCAAAATATTCTTGCACAGAATAGAATGGGTTTGTTTAGACATAAGACGAAAGGTGTAGGAGCACTTTTGATACAGACTTACGAACTGAGGTTTAAGACTCTAAAGGCAGATCAGAGGACAGTGGGACATGTCTGCTGTCTCCATCATGCTGAGGCTTGAGCCTGCGATGGCCGACCACAGGAAGCGGAGGCGAAGGAAATTTGAAAAGAAAGGCGTAAGTTGTATTTAGAGGAGAAACTGATGATGGGAGGAAATGGATTTTTGAGTACACTCCCAGAAAAGTTCAGGCTCTCCGTTGTTTCATCAGAAGACAGAAAGAGTGACGAATCTGGAGAAGTACAGCAAACGATCCCCGACTCATTTGGGCCGTGGATTTCCTTAATTGGGCTTATGTGTTAAAGGCTATTTATTTGACACTAGTTGGCTCTATAAGGTTGTGAAATACAGATGTTCGCGTTTGTAGACGCTTCTGGTAGGAATAGCACATTCTTTATCTGTTCTGTTTAGAATATTATTCACTTCTACTCCAAAATATCTGAGAACTCGCTTTGAATATCTTACAACATCAGGCCTTATTATCCATTCCTCGTCACCGCAACTCTTTCTATTCATCCTCTTTCACAGTGTCAGTTGGTCGCCTATGGAACTCCTTACCTCGTCATGTCAGGGATTGCCGAAAGGTTAATCAATTTAAATTAAGAATTACATACTTTTACATGAAATTGATTTGTGAGTGTTAGCCGATTTTTATAGGTTATTCTGTGTGTATATAAATTGTCATTTAGGTCTATCATAAAGTAGAATTAGGATATGAATTGTAAATAACTTAATTATGTTTCATGTTCAGTTAATATTTCATTATAGCCCGTGTAAGCTGGTTAATGTGCATGAAAATGATTTTTATATTTAAGTAGGACTTTACTATTTTTGTCAATGTTTCATTACGTATTTCACTTTCACTTCTGGTAATGTGGAAGAGAAGGCCTTATGGCCTTAACTCTACCAGAATAAATAAATAAATAAAAATAAATTTCGACAAGGAATGGAAGAGATGTTTACTATATGTGCTAGAAACAATTGGTGAGCTTTTTTTGTAGATAGACAGAGAAAGTCGTTATTGTTCTCGAAAGTTTTGATTGCAGAAATTTCGATAAGGACAGACAAACTGTTTATAAATATGCAAATCTAGTCTTTCAGGTAAGGTTCCCTGTAAAGCAGATTTGAATAATTTCAAGGGAAAAATTGTTCCGGGGCCGGGTATCGATCCCGGGACCTCTGGTTGAACGTACCAGCGCTCTTTCCAACTGAGCTACCCGGGAACTCCACCTGACACCGTCTCAACTTTTCCCTTTATATCCACACAACTCGCGTGGGCTGACGAAACGCCAGAGACCCACATCGAGTGCACACAATCTCTGTGTGACTTGGAATTGTGGTTTTCTGTTAACGTACACAGTGACGTATATATTATGCAAATCTAGTCTTTCAGGTAAGGTTCCCTGTAAAGCAGATTTGAATAATTTCAAGGGAAAAATTGTTCTGGGGCCGGGTATCGATCCCGGGACCTCTGGTTGAACGTACCAGCGCTCTTTCCAACTGAGCTACCCGGGAACTCCACCTGACACCGTCTCAACTTTTCCCTTTATATCCACACAACTCACGTGGGCTGACAAAACGCCAGAGACCCACATCGAGTGCACACAATCTCTGTGTGACTTGGAATTGTGGTTTTCTGTTAACGTACACAGTGACGTATATATTATGCAAATCTAATCTTCCAGGTGAAGCTCCCTGTAAAGCAGATTTGAATAATTTCAAGGAAAAATTGTTCGGGGCCGGGTATCGATCCCGGGACCTCTGGTTGAACGTACCAGCGCTCTTTCCAACTGAGCTACCCGGGAACTCCACCTGACACCGTCTCAACTTTTCCCTTTATATCCACACAACTCGCGTGGGCTGACAAAACGCCAGAGACCCACATCGAGTGCACACAATCTCTGTGTGACTTGGAATTGTGGTTTTCTGTTAACGTACACAGTGACGTATATATTATGCAAATCTAATCTTCCAGGTGAAGCTCCCTGTAAAGCAGCTTTGAATAATTTCAAGGGAAAAATTGTTCGGGGCCGGGTATCGATCCCGGGACCTCTGGTTGAATGTACCAGCGCTCTGCCAACTGAGCTACCCGGGAACTCCGCCCGACACCGTCTCAACTTTTCCCTTTATATCCACACAACTCGCGTGGGCTGACGAAACGCCAGAGACCCACATCGAGTGCACACAATCTCTGTGTGACTTGGAATTGTGGTTTTCTGTTAACGTACACAGTGACGTATATATTATGCAAATCTAGTCTTTCAGGTAAAGCTCCCTGTAAAGCAGATTTGAATAATTTCAAGGGAAAAATTGTTCCGGGGCCGGGTAGCTCAGTTGGAAAGAGCGCTGGTACGTTCAACCAGAGGTCCCGGGATCGATACCCGGCCCCGGAACAATTTTTCCCTTGAAATTATTTATAAATAATTGGGATGAGTCAATTTGCCTCCGACAGACGTGATAACATGAAAATGGCTACTGGTGACTCTTAAACTATTACGATATTTGTGTTTTTCCTGCTTACCTTCTTTCTTTGTGTCTTTGTTTCATTTATTTAATTACATTATTTGTTTTCTTATTTTATTTTTTCGCCTTCTTTCTTTGTTGTTATATTAATTTATTATTTATCTGCTTCTTTTTTATTTGTTGATTTCCATATTTGTTTATTTATCTGCTTGTTCACTTATTTAATATTTCCTTTTCAAGCAAGTTTACAATAATTTTTGTTTCCATAGAAATACTTCAACAATAAAAGCGAACAATTTATTGTTTCGCATTGTGTACCTACCTTTGAAGAATAGACTGCATGCTTATTCGGTGCCTCCTTCAGTAATGAGACATTGAACTCTACGGGAATATCTGCAAATCCTGGAATCTTGTACATGCCAGGTCCTCGAGCATAAACAGTGCCTGTGGGGGAGTACACCATCTCTTCTAAAGTGAACAGTCCATATCCTTGCATAAAGCCTCCTTCAACTTGCCCCACATCTATTGCTGGATTCAAACTGTCTCCTAAGTCCATCACGATGTCAGTCCTTAACACCTGAAATTTTTAATTTTTATCTCATGAAATCTTCCCCGTAATAGTTAATGTACCAGTAATGTAAATTAGCTAGTCCATTAGCAGAAGAAACATTACAGCCTGTATTAGCAGTTTTACATTACCTGATGATCCCCTGTAAGGCAGTCTATCTCCACTTCTGAGCAAGCAGCTCCAAAAGTGAAGTATTTGAAAGGTATCCCTTCATTTTTTTCTATATCATAGCCAATGCCTGGGGTTCTGGAAATACAATTGAAGAGTATCATCTCAAAACTCACTCAGTCGATTTTATGATTTATAATAGTAATAGTAATTCTTTGCCATGATTTCCAGAACAATTTTAGGGTATATTCAATTCAATTCAATTCAATTTATTTGGCCATTAGACATACAGTTTTAGGCTTCGTCAGAATACATTGAAAAACATATAAATACATTTTAAAAACGCTAATAAAAGAAACAATAAAATTTAAATAATACAATGAAAACATGAAATAATTTGAAACTTTTAGATTAAAGAAAACTAACTAAATTGCAATTAAACTTATTTATTAAAATACAATTTCATACAAATTTGTGTTGAAAAACTCAGCAACAGAATAAAAAGGATTATTTAATAATCAATTGTAAAATCTAGTTTCGAAGCTATTGATTGGTAATTTATAATATTGACTGGGAGCTTATTATATAATTTCATCCCCATAATTAAAAAGTTTGTGTTGCTCTTGTGTAATCTACAATATGGAATATTAATTTGTTCACTATTTCTAATTTCATGATCATGTATATACAGGAAAGGTCGTAAAGTGATTATGCAATTCAACCTCCTGCCGAGGTTATGAAAATAATTCTGAGACATCTAACTCTCTAGACCAGCCATTTTCAACTGGTGTGCCGCGGATGATCTACTAGTGTGCGCGAGAAAATGAAGATAGTAAAGGTTATGGTAGGAAATTGGAAAAATAAAAGTGAAAAAATAGTAAAAAAAAGTGAGTACACAAGAGTCAACATTCTGCAAACGGTGCACAAGTCAACATTCTGTAAAAATATTCCCTCCTAAAACCCTCGAAGTTACCCCCTTGTTAAGAACCACTGGTAGATTATACTGTATTGTATTGTATTTTTTAACATTCCATGGTATTCATACATTGCTTACAGCTAGAATATGGAACAAGTAAAAAAACTTAATACTATTCTAAATTTTAATTTATAGTCACAGTCTAGATGAAATGTATACAGACGAGATTTACAATATAGTCTACTAGTACAACACAAAGTTTTAGTATCAATTTCATAAAGTGATATTGAATGTCATGAATTCACCTACAAAATAGAAGGCGTGAGAAATTAGGTACTTCTTTAATTTGCCCCTAAATAATTTTATGTTTTGAGTTACATTTTTATATCGATAGGGAGGCTATTAAAAATTTTTACTGCCATATAACGCACTCCTTTCTGATAGCACGATAGACTTGCCGATGGAGTATGAAAGTCATTTTTGACGTCTATTTATGCTATGAACTGTTGAATTAGTTACAAAGTTTTCACGAATTTCCCAGAATATTATTCCAAAACTCATTACCGAGTGGAAGTATGCAAAGTACTCGTATATTGTTTTAAGGTATTGATATTTACTATCTTTTGCATAGATCTAATAGCAAAACAAGCTGAATTTAGTTTAGGGGTAATTTCTTTAATATGATTTTTCCAATTTAACACATTATCGACTTTTTAAGCCAAGAAATTTGGTTATTGTTGTTTCTAATAGGGATCTATTATTAATTATTGCATTAGAAATTTGCGACGTTGAATTTGGACAGGATTTAAATTGAATTATGTTAGTTTTGTTACAATTTAATGCCAATTTATTGGCTAAGAACCAGTCACATATTCTGAAGAGAATTTCCTCTGTTGAAGATTGGAATGTGTTGGAGTTATTGGCTGTAATTACTATACTTGTGTCATCTGCAAATAATATGGGTTGACCTACATCTTTTATTAAGGGGGCAAGATCATTTATAAAAGTAGAAAAAGTAGGGGACCTAATATTGATCCTTGAGAAATTCCATTATTAATAGTTCCCCATGTTGAAAAAAGTTGAAAAACGCTGCTCTACACTATTTACCACTTAATTAACATAATCCATGATTAGATGGTAGAAAAATATGTGAGAATATGAGTGGGTATGTAAATGGATGTATGGATGAGTGAATGTCACGGGTGAGTGAGTGAGTGAGTGAGTGAGTGAGTGAGTGAGTGAGTGAGTGAGTGAGTGAGTGAGTGAGTGAGTGAGTGAGTGAGTGAGTGGTGAGTGAGTGAGTGAGTAAGTGAGTGAGTGAGTGAAGAAATGGTTGTTCTGAATTAAACAACTTATTTTAACACAGCCAAACGATAATATTTTTAACAATATAAAAATACCGGTGCTTAAAAAGTAAATAACATTATGAATGATATTTGGGATTACGGTATTGTAATGCTCTTCTTATTGTAGTTCTTACTTATAAAATCCTGTTGTTGACAGACTGACACGGTCGCAGTAAGCTGCCCTCACCCATTCCGCCCATGTCCCCTTTGGGTTGGCTGCTTTGTACGGCTCCAATCTTTTTCGGAGAATTTCACAGGCATCCTAATGCACAGGAAGGAAATGATACTAGTATTTGAAATAAATAAAAAAATCTTATTCTTCAATAATATTACAACATTCAGGTTGCTTCAATCATATCATGACTTAGGTAACCTTATGGCACGTTGTGAAACAGCACAAAACAAAGTTTTAAAACATTGAAGTAAAACTCAAAGAAGTTAGAAAAATTGTAATCGTGTTTGTACCGTACTTTATAATGCATATAGTCTTTGTAAAGACATCTTAAGATCTACGGCAAGATAGTATTCAGCAATATCTACAAAGACTTTTCAATCACTAGCGAAATCTTCGTAATGTCTAGGAAAATCCTGTAGTTTTAAGTTTTACGTTCTACAGTTCGTACAGCTTCTCACATAGGGTAGGAATATTTAAAACAAGAAAATAAAAACACTGCTTTCTACAAAACATCTTTCTACGTACAGCACATGAAAATACTGTCTCATAAGCGCAATTAATTTAGAATCTATAAATAGTAGGCTTATCTATATATATAATTTGAACTGGTAATGAAAATTACGGGAAAAAGGCTGAACGGATTGTAATGAGTGACCCCTCATTTTGAAGCTTGGCATCTAAAATTTTTCAGAAAAATAGTAGTTTTCAGTGAAATGCTAATTTTCCTACACAATTTTCCTATTTTCCAAAATTCATCTGTCGTCAATTTTGAGTACTAGCTAAACTAGCTAATTGCATTTCAGAATAAAACAAAACACATACTACAGTAAACAATATTACACGAAGGCCATGATCTGCAAGAATGCTGACATATTTAGAGCTCAAATTAAATTGGTTATTCGATTCGATTCTGTGGTGTGTAATTTTCTGGGTACAGCTGTGTATTGGATATTAAAAACTACAAAACTTGAGGTGGTTTGATGACATTATTACCATTAGAAATGAAATATTATTGTAGTTAATGCCATGATGTGATTATTTTTCATTAATTATACATATTAATGCTATATTGATGATATGAAAGTGAAACTTTTGGGGTTATGTAAGTAGCTGTAGAGAATATCTTAAATTAGATTTTGATTTCTATATTTTACTGAGTGGCGGCTATATAGTATATATAGTATATGTTACTGAAAGCTATAAAACTTACGTAAGATAATAATATTATTAAAAATCAAATATTTTTATAGTTATTAATCCAGTGGGGTTGGGTCTTTTTCATATATTTAATGGCGGAGTGGTGTAGATATTTATATGCGTGGTTCTCTTCAATATTGGCTCAAGAGAGAGTATGTTTCAATATAATGGAAGCAAATAACTTTCAAAATATCTGGTATTCTTCATTGAAAATAAATCTGAAAAATGTTTATTTGAACGTCTAATGAACTTAGTTTACAGCATTTGCTGCATAAGCCACTAGTTTAGACTATAATTAGGGAAACAATTTTAACATAAATTAACAGTCCAAGTAAATTAGATGATAATTTCAAAATATTTCTTTAATTACCATGACAGCCATCCCGTTCAAGTCAGAACCGCAACTAGCCGCAGTTGCTGAAGTATTTGGTACCTTATCAGTTGATGTCTCGGCAATATGAATGAGGTCGGCAGATATATCAAGAGCTCTGCTAGCTACCTGCAAAAAAATTACTGTTAGTGATGGAATCTTTCCAAAATTTAAGCTACAGTGAAACGTTAGAAAAGCATTAATTACCGTATTAAAAAAAAAAAATCAAAACTTACGTTTATACAAATTTATAGGCGAAATTAAAAAGGAATTGGAAAAGTTTTTACAAAAAATACTTCTGCAGTACCTAATATATATTCTCATTTTAAAATATTAGCATAAAGTGAAATGTACGTGTAAGACAATGAAAAATTGTTTATTGTAAGTTAATTTGTTTTAGAAGAAATTTATAATACAGTATAACCTTTTGAAAAATAAAACAAAATTATGTTATGTGGAAGCAAGAAAAATAAACTTTTAAGAAAAAGTAGTGTTTCAAACATACATAAACAAGTGGTGAGCATGATTTCGTTACACACATCATCGTATATCTTTCAAGAAGTATGCACAAACATTCAGCCATGCGTGTTTTTAGTTCAATAATACACAGTTTTCTATTTCTTACATTGCCTATATAGTAGAGTTTTGTTTACCCTCTAGAAGAGAACAAAAATTGTTGTTGTTTGTTGTTTTCTAATGCCAGGCGTTTGACAATAAAGTCATTTGACCTCTTGCACTCCAATATTTTTCAAAGTTATTATCATGGTCAGCCACTGAAGCACAGATTTTGAGGTGTTTCGAATCCATTTCTTGGTTTGAGTTGCACAATGGGCAGTTAGGGGACTGATATATTCCAATTCTATACAGGTGTTTGGCCAAACAGTCATGGCCTGTTGCCAATCTAAATACAGCTACAGACGATTTTCGTGGTAAATCGGGAATTAATTGTGGATTATGATGCAGAGTTTTCCATTTTTTTCATTGAGGTTGTGTTATCAAATTTTGTTTGTTGAAGTCTAAGTATGTAGATTTAATAAATCTTTTCACAGAGTAATACGTAGATTTAGTAACAGGTCTGTAAGTGGCAGTGCTGCCCTTCTTTGCTAAAGCATCCGCATTCTCCTTTCCCAGGATTCCACAGTGGGATGGTATCCATTGGAATACAATTCTTTTATTGAGTGATATTAATTGAGAGAGCATTTTAGTTATTTCTGCTGTTTGAGATGAAGCTGTGTGTTTAGAGACTATTGATAGAATAGCTGCTTTGGAGTCTGACAATCTAACTGCATTCTTAAATTTATTGATGTGGCATAGAAGATTCCTGAGACTTTCACTTATTGCAAATATTATCTTCAGCCTTCAGAGTAAAGATGTTACTAGAAAATGACAGTCAACAAATTGCGGGATTTTTAAATACCGGTAAAAGGCATCGGTAAAATCTCCCCTATGGTTAAAACTTTCTAGACTCCCCTACTATAAAGATATACTGGTAGTGAACAGTCACAAATAACAGAAATGTTTGGTAATGTGGTCAAAATAGAGGCAAATACAGTACCGGTAACCATAAAACAGCATCTCTCTTGAAGAGTTTCATTTTAACTCTGATAATATTACAAATGAAGCAGAAATAAATACAAGTAATATTAATATACCGATATTTAACAACCTAAATTGAGTTGCTAGTAAACAGCCCATTCTGCTTAGCATCCTTTAGTGAAAGAGAAGAAATCTTGAAACATTTATAATGGACGGAACTAAAGTTTCATGTTACATAATCTGCAACAAATACTCACTTGAATCATCTTAGTGTGAAGTCCCTGTCCCATTTCTGTGCCTCCATGACTAACAAGAACTGATCCATCATCATATATATGCACCAAAGCACCACTTTGGTTAAGAAATAGTAAAGTATAAGATATACCAAATTTGGTTGGCACAACACTTAGTCCTCGCTTCTTCCATCTGTTTTGTCTGTAAATTTAAAAGAATTACTCCCATAGAAGGTGTGTTTACACAAAGTGCAGATTTTCTGCAGAGAGCAGAAATATAAGAGATTAAGTCTTTTGTTATTTAATAATGATTCGTGCAGTACCGTACATATACTGGGTGTTCATTTCAAAGTGTGTCATGACGTCACTGTTGATGAGTCAGCGATTTGTGTCAGAGAAGTTGCCTATTAATCAAGGCGTTCAATCTAAACTTGAGAACGTGTACGGTAGAACTTGAACGTCGTAGCAACAGATGGCGGTGTGTACGGTCTGTGTGCTACCATAACCTCTTTCGAACTGTGTTTTGCGCGGGCAAGTCATACGCAGGGTATTTGTTATCATCGGTTGCGTAAGGAAACATTCCACAACACAAATCAAATGCTCCATGTCCATGTTGACCGTCGAAGTTAATGTCAACAAATACGTAAGTAATATCTTAACTCTCTCCACATATCCCGGCAGTAAGAAAAAAACTCACCTCAGTACAAGTTTCGAAACAGTTCACATTCCTGCCACTACTGGTGTTCCCGTACGTATCAGTACGTTCTCTTCTGAATGAACGCCGTACTTGCTAGGCAACTTCTCTGGCACATAAGTAATACACCTCTGCGGAAGTGTAGGAAGATTGAATTCTCTAGGCTCATCAACTAGCGACATGACGGCATACAGCGAAGCATGACACACTTTGAACTGAACACCCAGTATATACAAAAATCATCATCATTTGCAAATCAAGTATTATACCCTAGTCGATCCGCTACAGTCTCCCACCATTGTTTCAAGGTCGTCCCCAGTTCCTGCGACCCTGTGTTGCATACTATGATAGAATCTGTTTAGGTATTCTGGTGAAGGACATTCTTCCAGGTATGATTTTCAATTTTGACGGTATACATGCAACAATATGCACAAATAATAGACATTCTGAGATTATTGCAAAATATTTTCAAGCAGAGAAAGTGATACTTTGACAATAAAACATTTACCTACTATTAAAAATTCTTCTTAAGAAAAAAAAAAGTGGACTATTGTTAAGTTGTCAAACATCAAACTTAAGTAACTCAATAATGAAAATAGTTAGCCTACACATACACACATACACATTAGTTGAATGTTTGGAAACGTTTGTGACTATACTTCCAGAATTATTAAGGTTCCTTTTTTTTAAGTTATAATAGGCCTCCATATAGAGATGTTAAAAGTAAATATCCGTTTACATTTGATATTTGTAAAAGGATTAATACTGGTATATAAATATATTTACTATTAGCACATTCTTGTGCAAATTTATGTACCTGTACTTACCTGTTGAATTCCTCAACTTCCTTCTTTCTACGTAAGTAATCTGCTCTTTCAAGGCATTCATCCCAGCATCTCTTCAATGTGCAGTGTTCTAGAGGCTGATTAAAGTGTGTCGTGTCACCTTCTTTGTATAAATTCAGTGAGGCGATCTGGAAGTAAAAATAGAAGAAGTTGAACACAGATTTTCAACCTTAAGAGTGCACTGTGGACCAGAATCTCAATCTAGGTGGATAAAATTTTATTCTTCAAAGTCACTGAAGTTGGTGTTTCTGTACTGTAAACACAAACAAGATGTCTACACTTCAGAAATCCACAATGCAGAAAGGGATTCGGAAAGATTAACAACTGTAACAGGAATTTGATGACTGATAAACACTGGAGTGGTCAGCACCCAGTTGTAAGTTGGAGTGATGCAAGGGAGGACTGCTCTGTGTTGTGCCTAAACAAAATACTTTTTAAATTCCACTTGATATGTACTTTTGGTTTATATAAAGTTTAATTAATTTATTCCATATTAATACTGTAAATAATAGTGTTCGAATTTACTCAATTGAAAATTAAATTTTCTGCCATGGAATTCATTTTTATACTGAGATTTACAGAAACAAAAATCGGCACTTACTCACACGGAATTTTTTGGCCAAAATACGAAACAACATTTGGGCTTTAAATTCCATATTGCGGCTTAACTGCAAACACGCGCCTTTTTTCCAAAATATGTTTTCTTAAGTGACTCCCAGTAAAAGTGGCCTTCGGTGACTCGTAAAGCATTATTTGAATTAATGCTCGAGATGAAACACTCTTAAAATCATATATGGATAGGCCTATGTTTTGGCTAGATTATAAATAGGAGAGTGTTCACGAGGGTTTTTTAAGGAATTAAGAAATCTATTTGTTTTTTTATGAATGATGGATGTTGTGTGGGACGAAAAAAGACAGGTTTCTAGTGAAATATTTAGAATGGTTGAAGACTAAAGTAAAGTTTCCTCAATAGAAACCCAATGGTATAGCTAAAAACCTTGCATCTTGCTTATCAGAGGAATGGAGAAACATTTCAGTGGCAAGCATAAGTCCTTTTGCAGAAAATTTCTTTGTGAGCAAAAGGAGCAGAAATTTGTTTCGTTTTGAGATCTGTCTCATGAAAAAATTTTTTGAACTGTCCAACACCGAAAACTAATGGCAATGGATCTCGTAATGTTACACCACTGGGTTCCTATTGAAGAAACTTCGCTTCAGCCTTCAACCACTCCGAATATTTCGCCCTGCACAACTTCTACCATTTCTTAAAATCATAACAAATAGATTTCCTAATTCCTTTAAAAACCCTCTGTGAACACTCTATGTATAATCTAGTCAAAACATACCCATATAATGATTCCGAAGAGCTTTCTTCTCGACCACTAATTCAAATAACTCTTTACATGTCACCAAAGGCCGTTCTTGCTGGCTGTCACTTAAAATAAAAAAATATATATTTTTTTAAAAGGTGTGCGTTTGCAGATAAACAGCAATATGGAATTTAAAGCCAAAATGTTTTGTATTTTGGTCACAAAAATTCCGTGTGAGTAAGTGTCGATTTTTTTAAATCTCAGTATAAAAATGAAATCCATGACCATAAGTTTAATTTTCAATTCAGTAATTTCGAACATTATTATTACAGTATTAATATGAGATAAATTAATTAAACTTTATACAGAGTGATTTATATAGAACTGACACATTTCTTTCTTTCTTTATTTCAAAACAAATGATGCTAGCCACAATTTGTTATACCTCAAATGTAGAGTATCTTTGGGAGATTACTAACCTCTATAGCAAATGTTGAAAATTCTTTATTTATTCTTCTGGAAATTCACTTAATGGCTAGTTTTTAACGTCAAATTAAGCAGGAGTTTTGATTCCCTGTCACGAGATGCGCAGATGTTTATTCCTTATTTATTATTGTTGGCATCTGTTTTCGACATTTTGTTTTAGTCACTGAAAATGCAGTACACATTAAATCAACGGCTCTTCATTGTGAAGCAATACTGGATTACGAATTCAATTACAGCTACTCAAAGGGCAAGCCAGAGAGAATTTGGTGTTCGTAATCCTCCCCTCCAAAGAAACACAATACTGGGACTGGTAAACAAATTGGAAAGGACTGGATCTCTAAAAGAATAATAATGATGACAATAAATACACAGAATAAAGAATAAACATCTGCGCATCTCATGACAGGGAATCAAAACTCCTGCTTAATTTGACGTTAAAAACTGGCCATTAAGTGAATTTCCAGCGAATAAATAAAGAATTTTCAACATTTGCTGTAGAGGTTAGTAATCTCCCAAAGATACTCTACATTTGAGGTATAACAAATTGTGGCTAGCATCAATCGTTTTGAAATAAAGAAAGAAAGAAATGTGTCAGTTCTATATAAATCACTTGTACAAACCAAAAGTACATACTTGTACTTTTGGGCAGACTTTCCACGTCGAATTTTTTAAATATTTTGCTTAAGCACAACACAGAACAATCTTCCCTTGCATCACTCCAATGCACAACTGGGTAGCCTACTGACCACTGAGTATTTATCAACCATCAATGTCCGCTATGTATTTACTGTTGTTAATCTTTCCTAATCCCTTTTGTGTTAGATATTTCTGAAGTGCAGACATCTCGTTTGTGTTTACAGAGTAGAAACACCAACTTCAGTGACTGTGAAGAATAGGTATAATTTTTTCCAGCCAGATTGAGATCCTGGCACACTGTGGATTCAATTAAGAATAATCATTATAAGAATTGTGACTGCTGCAAAATGTTCTACAGAACTGACGCACTTTACAGACTACACCAGTGATCGCCAAAAGCTGTGTTGCGACACATGCCCCTGTCTCCACTCAAGCGTAACCATGACATCATACCCCCACCCTCTGTTAATAGCCTTCACTTCGATATAAGTAAAGACATTTATCAGCAGCGGACGTACGCATGTAATGTTACAAATGTGTAGGATAATATGTTTCGATGTGTTTTCCAAAACAGATAGTAAGCAAAAACTTAATTTTAAGGAGCATGGGAGGAAAAGTATTTATTTTGTGCAGATGGCAAAAATATGAGATACTTAATTTGTTGTAAAATTTTAAATGAAGTATAAAAGAACAATGTACGTTGTCATTATTTTTCTTGTTATGAAGACTACCACGCCCTTACCTGTAACTTGAATAATAAACGAACAATAAAAAGTATCGGCTTCTATGTCTTAATCGGGGTAAAATACTTCGTTTTTTTCTACGTATGAGTGTAATTTGAATATTTCATTAATAAATAAACACTAAAAATATTGGCTTCTATGTCTTAATCGGAGTAAAATATTTCAACGTTTTTTTCGACGTATGTAGCGTAATTTACAACTTCGTGACCAGCCTGGTACGTTTTTCTAATTTCAAATATCTGCTGATGTAAAGTACACGCTCTTTCTATGGTAAATAAGAAAATAAATTTATGTTATTTTATTAATAATACAAAAATAATTAATAGGAGGATAAAAAATTAACATGGAAAAAGTGTGTATAGTTAATAAGTAGAAGAATATTATATTGCTTTCGGTTTTTGGTCACAGTCAGTCTCTGCACTGTTATTCACTGCATTACCTGAGGAGATACCCACTCCACCCTCTCCCTGCGATAGTGGTGTGCGGGTTGCATTTCTATTACATCACAATTTCATGGTGTTCGGCAACCACTGGACTACACACTATTGCAATATAATATAGACCTATGTTATAATATAAATTACATGCGAGATAAATACATCAGGCCTCAGTATATCTTAGACAGCTGTTCCAAAGGAACAAGGGTTTCATTGCAGGAAAATCCTTTGAGATTTGTTACAAAAAAACGGCTAGAGGGAAGATTTTTTTAAAGACTTCAGTTCCACCATCCTTCCATTGTCACTGCATCATCAACTCACCATTTCTGAATAGTTTCTTGTTGAAATTGAATGTTATGTGAAGAATTAACCAATTACTGCTTCACATTTGGTTAGCTAGCAATAGACTAAAACTGAATGTTAGTAAAACCGTTTGTATGTATTTCAGTCAGAAACAACTACATGACTCCATTGAAATACTACTCAATAATACTGGAATAAAGGACGTCAATTGTACAAAATTTTTAGGGATATGGATTGATTCCAACCTCACGTGGGAAAGTCATATTCAATTCTTAACTGATAAACTAAGTCGTTTGTGTTATGCTTTCCGTGTCCTAACCAATATAACTCCCAAGGAACTACTTAGAGCAGTTTACTTTGGCTATGTTCACTCTGTATTATCATATGGGATAATTATCTGGGGGTCATCATCAAAACTTGCACAAGTGTTTAGACTGCAAAAGAGAATATTGAAAATTATAAAGAAAGTACCTATTCGCTCGGATAGTAAAAAAATATTCAAAGAGTTTGATATTTTGCCCCTACCTTGTATTTACATTCTTGAAACAGTCTGTTTCATCCACCAAAATTATGATAGTTTTAAAATAAACTCTGATTATCACAACTACAGCACAAGAACATGCAATAATTTACATTTTAATCATCATAGGTTATCCAAAAGTCTCAATAGCTTATCACATACAGGGATAAGACTTTACAACAAACTCCCTGTTGAAACTAAAGCCCTTAGCTATGCTAGATTTAAAAAGTCAGTGAAACATATTTTACTTTTCCACATGCCTTTTACTGTCAATGAGTATCTTAGTTTAGCACTCCAAATTTAGCTTACAGTAGTTAGTATCTCCTTTTGTGTTTACTGCTCTTCTTTTCTATCTGATTCATGTCTGGGGTGAGACTGCCCAAGAGGATAAGGAAACCAAGAACCTTGTACAAGTAATGGTCTGAAGAAAACTGTGGAGAATTGACTTCATTACTGAATGTATTGATTGTATATTATTTGTATATTATTGTAGATATCTTGTATGTCGGAAAACATGTATGTAACCGCATATTTATTATGTATTCACTCTGACGATGCCATGAAATCATTGTATTTCCTAAGGCTAATAAATATCTATCTATCTATCTATCTATTTTAATACTATACTTACTTCCAGAGGATCCTTGTTTAAGAATGAAGCAATTTCTCTTATCATATTTTCAGCGAAAAACATTCCCTGTGGTCCACCGAAACCTCTAAACGCAGTATTGGAAGGCAGATTTGTCTTGCACACATAACCTTTGACTCTAGCATTAGGAATGTAATATGCATTTTCATAGTGGAACATTGCCCTCTCTAGAACCTGTAATGAAGTAAAGAAGATACGAAAGGTGTTATTTTTATGCTATATAATTTCAGTAAAGAAATGTAAAAATGAAATGTGCAGCTTAACTCACAGCTCCCGACAGATCCAAGGTATGACCACCATTGTTGTATATGTCTATATCACAAGCTGTGATTTTTCCTTCCTTTGTAAATGCTACTTTGTATTTGCCAAGGAATGGATGACGTGTTCCTGAAATCATCATATCTTCATCTCTGTCTAACATGCATCGAACTGGTCGGTTCAACCTAGAAATATATTAATTGTTTGTATTATTGATTATTTTGTTACGAATACATAAATTTATAATAAAATACAGTGAAGTTATTTCACAATCGCCATCATCATCATCATCATCATCATCATCATCATCGTCCATTAAATTGGATCTCTTTGTATAGTACTATAAATGACTGTACATATTTCTCCTCCATTCTGAATGGGAAGTAAGAACTTACTTGTATGCTGCCACTGCAACAGGAACAGAAGAGACCAACATTCGTGATTCCTTACCACCAAAACCTCCACCCATTCGTTTCACTCGACATACTACACGATTGCTTTTAATACCAAGAACTTCGGCTGTTACTTTCTGTAAATAAAGAGTTTACCAGACGTTAACATCTTCAAGAAATAAGAATGTTTCTTCTCATAAATGAGGGTTAAATTCCACGAAACTACGCACTGGAATTAAAAACATAATTTTATAACATACAGTAGGGTAATTTATCAAATATTTCCTTTACATAATATTGAAGACAATAATTACTCCACTGTGCATTTATAGTTGTGAAATAATGTTCCATAAAGTTATACTTAAGGGGTTAGGTACAGCTTACAGCAGTAAAATTTTAGAAATATTCAACATTTTTTTCCTCCATTACTATGTATTGTACAATAATGAAAATTAGTATGTGTAAAACACTGTTCTTCTGCTATATGATAAACATATTCTTACGATTAAAAAAATTATTTACATTTTCTTTTTATATCTTTGAAAAATATTTGAGTGCAAGAGGTCAAATGATTTTATTGGCAATTGCCTGGCATTAGAAAACCAACAACAACAACAACATTTTCTTTTTTTTTTTTTTTCAAAATTCATTTCACTGTGCAGTGATGAAGGGTTTCCCACATAACTAAAAAATTATACAACATTCTGTGATGAAATTCTTTGTGTGTATTTATGTATGTCATATCTACAATATGATGCAAGATCACTTCTCTATCTTTGATAGATTGTCTGATAAAAAATAAATTCATTTAAAAAAAGGTCAAATATCACTATTTTCTTCTAATACAAAATTTAAAAAAAATATTATTTATTAAGGAATGTAGTTGAAAGAGCATGATATTGTAAACATGATTTCAGCAATAAAATAAGAGAGACCGAAAATGAAAAAAAGTTAACAAGTTTATGAGTTATGAGGGAAACGCTTCATCACTGCGCAGTGAATTGCCACCATTTTGAATTTTGAAAAATAAATATAAATAATTTTTTTTAACCATAAGAATATTTTTTTCATATAGGAGAAGGAAAGTGTTTTACACATATCAATTTTCATTATTGTACAAGATACAGTAATGGAGGGAAAAAATGTTGAATATTTCCGAAAAATTTACTGCTGTAAGCTTTACCTAACCCCTTAAACCATTACATTCGGAATATAAAATTTATATTGCTTTCACGTGGTAAATACTATATTATTATATTACAATATACCGGGTGAGTAAAAAGTATAGAACAATGCTTGTAACTTTCTTATTTCTAATTTTATGAAGAAACTATCTATACAAAAGTTGTACGGTATCAAAGAAGGAATATTTTGAACATGTTTTCAAATACTATGATCTTCATTTATAGAGGGTGTGCCAAGGAGTCTTTTTTTAATAGCACCATGTACTCATTTCCCCATTTTTGGGCTCTTCAGGTCTCAATATGTACAAAATCATTTTTTTTTTTAGCCATTTATAAACTATTGTTTTGTAAAAATGACCTCTTTTGATGACAATGTATATGTTTATAGTTTAACTTAACCAATATCTCACTTTCATACCTCCATCTGATAGAACTTTGCAACATACTCATTTCATATCAAATTTACGTACATAAGAGAACTGTTTGGAGTTAATACCTGTGTCTCGGTCGGATTCTGTGTGGAACAAAATAGTTCCATCTCATCATCTTCACCCTTTGGAACAGCAATTGTGCAATGCGTTTCCAAGTAAAAATGTTCCTGTCCACTCATTCGTGCTTCTCCTGATATAATATGGTCGGCATTTTCAAATGCTGCGTCCACATCACCTTTACATATCTGTTTCGGACAGCCGGGAAAAAATGAGTTCTTCTCTATAGCATCCTGAAATTAATAATAACAGCACCACGTCAAGATTATACTCAACATTTAACGTACCTACAAGTAAACTGAATATGATTTTAATTGAGAAAGAAGTTTATATAAATATTTTCCTATTCATAATGTCTATAAATAATGATTTTTTCCCCAGTAACAATAAACATGAAATACTTCCAATGGTACTTCCACATATGTAGCTTCATTTTCAGCGCCAATTAAGACTTTTATTAATTTGAATTCTCTACAAACTGCGAACTCAAAAAATGTCAAATTTGTACACACTTGCAATAGAAATACGAAAGAAACTTTATGTAATTTAAATGCAAAAGTGCACTTTTTTTTTTCTTTTTTTCTTTTTGTTTCATTAAGTGTCTTTGTGCATGTAAACCTAGATAAGTTTGTTTAAAATACGAGTTTTTCCAACGCAACGTTGTTTACAACCACCAGGAAAATAAAAATTATTTACAAACTTGTGAGCAATATAATTCAAGTTCTCAGAACTTTTCCAGGCAACCTTGGTTTATATTAATTTATATTATTAGTTTAGTTTATTGTGGTTTATGGATGGACAATATATAAGAATGTATTCCAGATCTTCATCATGATTATTACACCGACCTAAAAATATGTTCCCATTAAAAATTCTTCAAAATGCTAAAAGAAAATGTATGAGTGCTTTAAAATGCAAACTTAGTAAATCTGGAGTAGGCCTATTAAAGACTAAATATATATATCAACAACTGTGTAATTGCATTTCATGATTACAAATCATTAAGGCATTTTGCTACAGAATATGTTTCAGGTTTTTAATACTAAACATCTTCTGATCACACATTTATCATTGTGCAAGGAGAATGCTTAATAAAATGAAAGAAGGGACACGCAATCAATCTTTAGAACAGCGAATTATTTATAAATCATTTAATAAAGACAGACTTTGGACATATAACAACTAATGTACTGACAGTTTAAATGCTAATTGACCTTCCATAAAAGTATACCCTGTTTTCCATTTTCAATCTTGCGTACACTAGGTACCGTACTTTTAACACATGAATATAAGTAATTGATTAACTAAATCATCCAAATCACAGACATCATAACAAAGCAAAACTATTTCACACACAACAACAAATACTACACCCAAACAGAAGGATTGCCAATGCGATCACCCATATCCAGCATACTAGCAGAGATATTTTTACACAACATAGAACAAACATACATACTCAACAATGAACACAACAAATATGCAGACAACATAATATACTGGCACAGATACATAAACGACATACTCATACTATACAAAGGAAACGAACGACAAATACACAAACTACACCAATACATAAACAAAATACACCCAAAACTCCAATACACACTGGAACTTGAAAACAACAACTCCATAAATTTCCTAGACATCACCATAACAAAAATCGACAACAAACACACCTTCAAAATATACAGCAAACCAACCACCACCACCACCACACATACACAACACATCTAACCACCCCACACAACACAAACATGCTGCATTCAGGACAATGGTACACAGATTACTCAACATACCCATGGCCAACAACACTACAATGAAGAAGTGAACACAATCAAATACATAGCACAAGAAAACGGATACAATCCAAACATAATACACAACATCATAAGGAAGACAAAACAAAAACTTAACAAACACACAAAACACAACACAAACACAAGAACACAAGAAATACATCACACTAACATACGAAAAAAAACACACATAAGATCGCATCTTCATTCAGAAAGCAGAAATACAACATAGCATACAGAACAGAAAACACACTACAAAGACATCTCAACACACAAACAACACAAACAAATAAATACAACCACACAGGCGTATACAAACTCACATGTAATAGTTGCGATAAGTTTTACATAGGACAGACAGGCAGATCATTCCAAACTCGATACAAAGAACACATTAAAGCAATAACCAGAGGACACAATACATCTACATACGCCGATCACATAGCCAATGCTAACCACATATACAATAACATAAATGCGGACATGGAAATCCTACACATACAACCCAAGAACCAAAAACTCAACACGCTAGAACAATACGAAATATACAAACACACTAAAACACACCCCGATCAATTTCTCAACACACAGATCAGTTTCAGTACACACATACTATTTGACTCCATTTTTCAACACTTTTCAACAATCAAACGCACCCACACAACAAGCAGAGAAGTTCGAGATGACGCCGCGATCTAGTAGGCTCTGAGGATGGTGTGATGAAGTACCGAAACAGCTGTAAGCCGCACAGACTTACATAATTAACACAAGTAAGTCCGCTAGTTAATCAATTACTTATACCCTGTTTTGTTACTTTACCTCAATTGTGATTATAATAGGCTCCAAGTCCTTGTACTGTACTTGGACTAGTTTGGCTGCTCTTTGGGCAATTATCTGGCTGTCAGCTACAACAGCTCCAATCACCTGACCTTGAGTTGTGACCTATAATGTTGATAAGAATAATAATAAAACCAAACGTCAGAGAATCGAAATATTTTATTTTATATCACATTTAAAGATAAGTTTTGACTAACTTTGTCTGCAGCAAAGACTTGGTCATCGTGTATGATGCCATGGAAATTTCGGAACTGTGGCTCTGGTAAATCTTTGGCTGAGAAGAATGCGTGGACACCCTCCATGGCTAGAGCCCCACTAGCATCAATGGATGTAATTTCAGCATGGGCTTTCGTACTCAACACCAGAGCCAGATAGAGCTCGTTCTCGAAGTGAGGCATGTCGTCACAGTACACAGCTTCTCCTAGAGAACAAATAAATTGATTAGCAGTTTAAATTGACCATTGAAACCATAAGCGCTGACTCTATTGCACAGAGGGACCTGGACTCCGAAAAATATAAAAGCTAGATCACTCCAAGTGTTTACTATATTGTTAATTTGTTACTATTATTATTAAATTATTATTATTATTATTATTATTATTATTATTATTAATATTATTATTATAATTATGTCAGTTTCTGTCAGATGTGTTTCCAGTTCACTGTGAGCTAAAGCAGGGAGATGCACTATCACCTTTACTTTTTAACTTCGCTCTAGAATATGCCATTAGGAAAGTCCAGGATAACAGAGAGGGTTTGGAATTGAACGGGTTACATCAGCTGCGTGTCTATGTGGATGACGTGAATATGTCAGGAGAAAATCCACAAACGATTAGAGAAAACACGGGAATTTTACTGGAAGCAAGTAAAGAGATAGGTTTGGAAGTAAATCCCGAAAAGACAAAGTATATGATTATGTGTCGTGACCAGAATATTGTACGAAATGGAAATATAAAAATTGGAAATTTATCTTTTGAAGAGGTGGAGAAGTTCAAATATCTGGGAGCAACAGTAACAAATATAAATGATACTCTGGAGGAAATTAAACACAGAATAAATATGGGAAATGCCTGTTATTATTCGGTTGAGAAACTTTTATCATCCAGTCTGCTGTCAAAAAATCTGAAAGTTAGAATTTATAAAACAGTTATATTACCGGTTGTTCTTTATGGTTGTGAAACTTGGACTCTCACTTTGAGAGAGGAACAGAGATTAAGGGTGTTTGAGAATAAGGCGCTTAGGAAAATATTTGGGACTAAGAGGGATGAAGTTACAGGAGAATGGAGAAAGTTACACAATGCAGAACTGCAGGGCATGTAGCACGTATGGGCGAATCCAGAAATGCATATAGAGTGTTAGTTGGGAGGCCGGGTCGGAAGGAAAAAGACCTTTAAGGAGGTCGAGACGTAGATGGGAAGATAATATTAAAATGGATTTGAGGGAGGTGGGATATGATGATAGAGAATGGATTAATCTTGCTCAGGATAGGGACCAATGGCGGGCTTATGTCAGGGCGGCAATGAACCTGTGGGTTCCTTGAAAGCCAGTAAGTATTATTATTATTATTATTATTATTATTATTATTATTATTATTATTATTATTATTATTATTATTATTATTATTATTATTATTATTATTATTATTTGTAGGTAAATATCATACCTGTTGCTTGCTTAAATGCTGATTTATGTACAATTGGTCTTCCGACAAGATCTGTTTGCTTCTGATCAGGAGAAACCTGAAAGTTCAGACACAAATCTTCAAAAAGTTGGGTAAAAAGACTTTTAAACTAATCTTACATGTAATTATAATTACACTGAAATGCGTATATTCACTTAAATGATCTTCTCACTCAGTAGTTTTAATTATTATAAAAATAGAATGCGTTCATGTTCAGTGGTAATGGACGCTCGTATGTTACTGTGAACCTTAAAGCATTACTGGATCGCTACTATCGCCTCATTACAGACAATGCGAAATAGTACTGGCACAGTCAATTGTTCCTAGTACCCTCACAACTCAAGCTTCGTGACTGTATATACTAGACTGTGATAAAATGTTGTCACACTTGCCCATTCTGTAGCCTAACATTAAGTAGATGGCGTGCGTTGTTAAATTCGCAACAGTGAAAGACTTTCTGGAATTGTAACAAAAATTAAGCAATTGCTCTCGTTCAAAAGCAAGTTGCCCCACTTAATATAAAACAACTGATAAAGGCCTTAATGTAACATTACAATAATTTGTGTAATATAACTCAGGCAGAAGAATTTAAGTTAATCTTTACCACTTGGAAATACTGTGAGCTCTTTGGTAGCTTTGCGTGGAATCCACTTGGTGCACTCTGATAGGTGTCCGGGAGTTTCTCTACTCCAGACACCATCTTCTGCTCCAGTTGATTGGTAATAGCAAGGTATGTCTTGAAAAATAAACTGGAAAAAACAAAGTGAAATTCATAATTCGCTGAATGTTAAGTATAAATTTCATCCTTAAATTCTTAACATTTCTATTTAATTTTAATTTGTTATTGAAACTATCGTCATCGTTGTCAACATCATACCTTAACGTGAGAGATCTCCTATATTGGATCATGCCACCGGGAGCACTTGGGTTTAAAGGCAGATCTTCGATTAGACATGAATATGCTTCTTCAAGAGTTTCTTTGCTCCACGGTCTGAAAATAAAAATGATGAAAAGTAAATGACAAAAGTGTTCCCCATTCTTCTTATTTCAAAAACTTAAAATAAAAATGATGACGAGTAAATATCAAAAGCTTTTTCCAGTCTCCTCCTTCCACCGTCTGAATGTAAAAGTGATGAAAAGCAGATGTCAAAAGCTTCTTCTAATCTCTTTGTCCTACGATCTGAAAATAAGAATGCTGAATATCAGTTCTCAAATGTTTTTTACACCCTCTTTATTTCACACTCTGAAAATTAAAATGTTAAAAATTAGGTATTGAATTTTTTTCCATTTTCCTTGTTTCCGAGGTTTTCCCCAACCAAAAGGCAAATGTCTGGTAATCTTTTGGCGAATCCTCGGACCTCACCTCATCTTACTACATCTCGCCAAAATATTGTAAAAAATTGCAGAAAATTGTAAAAGAAATTGTAGAAAATTACTAAATTGTAAAACTGTAAAAATTGTAAAATATTGTAAAAATTGGTAAAAATTGATATTGTAATATTGTAAAATTTTTACTTGTTCCAGATCTTAAAGCTTCATTGCTCATGTAAGATTTATGGAATATAATGAATGGTTTGAAAATAAAAATGATAAAAATTACATACTAAGATTATTTATCATTATCATCATTGTCATATCAACCATAGGTCTAATAATTAGAGATGAACAAAACTAACTGTCGCTCTCGCTCGCTGTGTTCGTTGCATTTGTCTTTCAAGTCTCGTCTCGTCATTCTCGAGCGCTTCGAGTCTCGCTCATCATTCTCGAAATAGCATTTGGTCGGCGTGGAAAGATTTCGTAACTTTGAATAACATACATCATTGAAATAAATAACATTATAAATGTTTGAATGAGACAAAAGACAAACCAAAACAGTATCTTAGTTACCAGTCAATATATCTGGTTCCATTATATATTACTTATAGTTATTTAAACAGAAAACAATTCTCAAATAAATTTGCATTTCTAAGAAACATAAAACATAACGTTAATATCTTTTACTTGAGATTGCACACTTGATCTCAAACATATGAAAAGAAAATTCCTAGCCTTTTAATAAGGGCCTAGTAATTAAATAAAAGATTGGGGAACGAATTATTATACACTGAAAGGTAGGGATGATGTTTCAAATAGGCTATTTGATTGTTTATACATATATAACAGTTGCCAAAGTAGATAAAAGTTCAGTCAGGTATGAAAAACCATGGCGATTCAAGGTTGCTTGACGTTCGGGACTTCGGGAGTGATCAATCTCGATGTCTCGAAACACTCACAAGCAGTCTTTACGTCAACGACGTGACGTATACAACATTGTCGTGCGGGTTTTCGGCTTTGCGGGCGCTGTTAGTCTTGCTTTCTCGATCGTTGTTCATCTCCAATAATAATTGTAACATAACCTGATGATTTACATGTCAATCCCAAGTCAGGACTTCGAATGGTTAGTTCCTCCATCGAACGTTGACTTAGGAATATCGTAAATTGACTATCGTATAAGTGAAATGCAATACAGTAGTCCCAATGCTTTCTGAAGTGATGAGCATAATTATTGCATATTATGAATACAGTGGATTGGTGGCAGGGAAAACGGGAATAGCCTGTCACAAAAACTAATCCCAACACCGTATTCTATTTCGATCTCTGGGATTTTAATTCGAACCTTCGTCTTGAAAGATCGATTTTTGCCTTCGGCTGAAAGTACGTCGTTATCAAAATTACACGATTATTAAAGAACAGTTTTTATGAAGCTTTGTGTTACAGTACAAGAGTTATGTGACGTACTTTGTTCTTTCAGTATTGAGCCTATACCTATTGAGACTATTTGTGTGTATCGAAAATTTTTTATAACCTTATCAGTAGGGCTAGGATTTTGATGACCTATAAATCATGAAAAAATGTCCTAAAACAATGCATTTATGAACTAAAAACCTTTCAAAAATGCCCCTTGAAAATGCCCTAAAAATTGATCTTACATAATTGGCTTAGTAGAAATATTAATATTTAGATTAGTACCGTAATTTAATTAAATTCTGGTACCAACATTCAAGTTTATTTAATTTTACATAATTTTTGTAAGTAGTACACTTTAATTAATTATTTTACTTAGTCTGGAGGAGTCTATATCGAAGGGGTGGTTGGACTGATCTATTACATTGAGGTGTACTACGTTAAAATGGCAATATTTGTATAGATAAACGATTAAAATGATATACAAAATAATGGATATTAATTTAAAAAATATGTAGAGAAAATATCAAAGGAAATAAATAATATTTACATTAATAATGGGGATTTATGGCCAAAATTAAATGAAAATATCCCATAAATGACCGAATAAAACAAAAAATGCTCTTATGAGTTGTAAGAGGTCAAAAATGCAAAAAATGCCCTAAGAAATATGTTTTAAAACACTCAGTTTATCACATAACATACAAATACTAAAGCAGCTATGTTTCTGGCTTACTATAAAAAAGATGCAATTTCATCAAAATCCTAGCCCTAGTTATCAGGGTTTCATCACATATTCATTTTGTATGAGGTCTCGCCCACCTCATGGAATACTACACGGCTATTATGAAATAGCCAATATGTATTAAATAGAAATTATCAGGGTTTAGTTAGGACCGATTTTTGGGACTCTTCGAACTGATATTAGACGGGCACATATTCTATGACGCGTTACAGCTATGTACACTGTGGTCAGCTTCAATATTGCATGTATGTATGTATGTATGTATGTATGTATGTATGTATGTATTTATTGACACTGCAATGGATATATACCCAGTGGCAGTGGTAACTAATTACACTCAATAAAATATTGCATACATTTCAGATAAGAGAAACTCGTACTTACTTTCCAGTTAGTTTTGCCTTCGTTTTCATAGCTAGCACAGTTGTAGGTGCCATTCCTCCAAATGCGAGGCTTACGTCCTTTATCGTGTTAGTGCCTGGGTTGAATTCCACGTTGGCAGCCAAGTTGACAATGGCAATATCATCATCTCTTCTTTTGGCTTGTTTGTAGGCATAAAAGTACTGGTCCTTCAATCCGAAACAAAACAATAAAATTACACCAATATTAGTTGAATAATGTTAGTGGTATTCATATGTTTCTTTGAAAATATCATTAATAATATCCCCTCTTTATTCACTGAGTAATTTTGGCATCCGCCTCTAATCATGCTGTTGTCACAGAATGAACATCAAACATATTACATTAGTTTTAATCCATCCGCAAACTCACGTTGCTTCGCCGAATTAAAGCTTAAGTAGTATATAGGCCTCAATTATTTATAGATTTCAAAAAGGCATATGACTCGGTTAAAAGAGAAGTATTATATGATATTCTTATTGAATTTGGTATTCCCAAGAAACTAGTTCGATTAATTAAAATGTGTCTCAGTGAAACATACAGCAGAGTCCGTATAGGTCAGTTTCTGTCAGATGCTTTTCCAATTCACTGCGGGCTAAAGCAAGGAGATGCACTATCACCTTTACTTTTTAACTTTGCTCCAGAGTATGCCGTTAGGAAAGTCCAGGATGACAGAGAGGGTTTGGAATTGAACGGGTTACATCAGCTGCTTGTGTATGCAGATGACGTGAATATGTTAGGAGAAAATCCACAAACGATTAGGGAAAACACGGGAATTTTACTGGAAGCAAGTAAAGAGATAGGTTTGGAAATAAATCCCGAAAAGACAAAGTATATGATTATGTCTCGTGACCAGAATATTGTACGAAATGGAAATATAAAATTGGAGATTTATCCTTTGAAGAGGTGGAGAAGTTGAAATATCTTGGAGCAACAGTAACAAATATAAATGACACTCGGGAGGAAATTAAGCACAGAATAAATATGGGAAATGCGTGTTATTATTCGGTTGAGAAGCTTTTATCATCTAGTCTGCTGTCAAAAATCTGAAAGTTAGAATTTATAAAACAGTTATATTACCGGTTGTTCTTCATGGTTGTGAAACTTGGACTCTCACTTTGAGACAGATTAAGAGTGTTTGAGAATAAGGTGCTTAGGAAAATATTTGGGGCTAAGAGGGATGAAGTTACAGGAGAATGGAGAAAGTTACACAACGCAGAACTGCATGCATTGTATTCTTCACCTGACATAATTAGGAACATTAAATCCAGACGTTTGAGATGGGCAGGGCATGTAGCACGTATGGGCGAATCCAGAATGCATATAGAGTGTTAGTTGGGAGGCCGGAGGGAAAAAGACCTTTGGGGAGGTCGAGACGTAGATGGGAAGATAATATTAAAATGTATTTGAGGGAGGTGGGATATGATGATAGAGACTGGATTAATCTTGCTCAGGATAGGGACCAATGGCGGGCTTATGTGAGGGCGGCAATGAACCTGCGGGTTCCTTAAAAGCCAGTACGTAAGTATATAGGCCTACTATATTATATTAATAAATGTATTAATGTAATAACTATTAACAATTTGACATCCCTGTTTTGTGACTAACCACTAAAGATGCTGATTCGCCCTTATCTGCATGGCTAACTCTAATGTTTAGCTTATTTCATCACTTCTGACTGGTGTTTATGTTATCCATCAGGCATCAATAAATAAAGGCGTGAGACAAGGGTGTAGAATTTCACGCAGCTTTGTGGAGGCCGAGACATAGATGGGAGGATAATATTAAAATGGATTTGAGTGAGGGTGAGATATGATGCTAGGGACTGGATTGATCTTGCTCAGGATAGGGACCAATGGCGGGATTATGTGAGGGTGGCAATGAACCTCCGGGTTCCCTAAAAAGCCATTTGCAAGTAAGTAATACCCATCATGAGAAACAAATGAGATGGAAAAATAATGAATACAAAGAACGCATGTTACTGTTCTGATATATTACATTGATCAAGTCATAGGTTGAAATGTAATGTAGTAGGCCTACTTCATACCTCTGTAGTATAAGGAATAGTAATTGCAACCAAGACTTCATCAGGTTTTACAACTGTTCTCCGATATCCAGTGAAAAAGTTGTGATCCATTTTGACGTATCTTTTGCCATTATCTGCAAAATAAAAATATTAGGTAATTAATTTTTAACATTACCGTATTAAAATGTTTAAGACAAATGTTTATATATAGGCCTATATTTTCATATATGAGGCTTCGCCGTTTTTTGTGGGTTATTTTACGATGCCGTATCAACATCTCAGGTCATTTAGCGTCTGAATGAAATGAAAGTTATAATGCTGGTGAAATGAGTCCAGGGTTCAGTACCGATAATTGCCCAGCATTTGCTCATATTGGATTGAGAAGTAAGTTATACTCCATGTTGAATCTTTCGTACACTACTTTTAACACTTGAATATAAATAATTGATTAAATGGCGATCTTACTCGTGTTAATTATGTAAGCAAACTCACATACACAACACATCTAACCACCCCACACAACACAAACATGCTGCATTCAGGACAATGGTACACAGATTACTCAACATACCCATGAGCCAACAACACTACAATGAAGAAGTGAACACAATCAAATTCATAGCACAAGAAAATGGTTACAACCCAAACATAATAGACAACATCATAAGGAAGACAAAACAAAAACTTAACAAACACAAAAACACGCAAAACACAACACAAACACAAGAACGCAAGAAATACATCACACTAACGTATGAAAACAAAAGCACATACAAGATCGCATCCTCATTCAGAAAACAGAAATACAACATAGCATACAGAACAGAAAACACACTACAAAGACATCTCAACACACAAACAAATAAATACAACCACACAGGCGTATACAAACTCACATGCAATAGTTGCGACAGTTTCTACATTGGACAGACAGGCAGATCATTCCAAACTCGATACAAAGAACACATTAAAGCAATAACCAGAGGACACAATACATCTACATATGCCGAACACATAACCAATGCTAACCACACATACAATAACATAAATACAGACATGGAAATCCTACACATACAACCCAAAACCAAAAACACAACACACTACAACAATAAGAAATACCAGGTGGCCCGGGTTCGAATCCCGGTCACGGCAAGTTACCTGGTTGAGGTTTTTCCGGGGTTTTCCCTCAACCCAATACGAGCAAATGCTGGGTAACTTTCGGTGCTGGACCCCGGACTCATTTCACCGACATTATCACCTTCATGTCATTCAGACGCTAAATAACCTAGATGTTGATACAGCGTCGTAAAATAACCCAATAAAATAAATAAAAAATATGAAATATACAGACACACTAAAACACACCCCAATCAAATTCTCAATACACAGATCAATTTCAGAACACACACACTATTTGACACAACTCTTCATCACACGAACGCACCCACACAACAGGCAGCGAAGTTGAGATGGCGCCGAGATCTAGTAGGCTCTGAGGATGGTGTCGAATAGCACCGAAACAGCTGTAAGCCACACATGCTTACATAATTAACACGAGTAAGATCGCCATTTAATCAATTATTTAAGTTATACTGTGTATTGTACTTTTTGACTTTCTAAATCTGTAACATTAAATTAATCGGGTTTTAGTTGAAATATCATTCACTATACGCCATTGCGTACGTCAAGCAAGCACCGATTTTCAAAGCGTTCTCCGTGACTCAACTGTTATCTGGCGTTGAACTGAAGGTGCGGTCACACGTCGCTACTTTTGCAGCGCTGCAGTACAAAAACTGCGCAACTCTTGTACTGCGACGTGTGAACAACGGTGCAACCATAGACTTACTAAATAACCGCTAGATCGCTCACTGGCGCTAGTGTTATGCTCCCAAATTGAACTACCGACGAGCGGCCATTTGCTTGGTTGAGATGAATAAGTACAGGTTTAGTTCGTGTGCTGTTTTTAATTGCAGCAATGCACAAGGATGTAAAGATAAAGAAGGAAGGAATGTTACATTTCACTGATTAGTTAATCTTTAATTTCTACTATGAT
Organism: Periplaneta americana; assembly: GCA_025594305.2. Taxonomy (NCBI): domain Eukaryota; kingdom Metazoa; phylum Arthropoda; class Insecta; order Blattodea; family Blattidae; genus Periplaneta; species Periplaneta americana. Next base: position 6,307,469 of record JAJSOF020000005.1, read on the forward strand.
TTTTTCCCCGAATTATGTTACAGAAGACAAACTATTATACTTATATGACTACTTTGTGATTCAGGTTTCCTCTGAGTAGAGATTCCCTTAACCGAAAGTGGTTAGGCGCAATTCGAAGAGAGAATTTCTACCCTACAATGAGCCACTCAGTGTGTTCAACCCATTTCGAAGACTGTTGTTACCTTGAAACTACGTTATTACAATATACATAGCTATTGTTCTTCACCCACTTCATATCCTTCATTTTCTTCAAACAGTTGATGTTTCAGTGCATACATGAATAATTATTCGCTGAATTTGAAGGTACAGAAACTGTATAAATTAGAAAACGTTAATTATTTAATTTGAATGATTGAAAGTGACTCTTGTCTTAGTTACGGATTAATGAAAGTTTCTTATACTGCTGCTGCTGCTGCTAATACTACTACTACCACTACTACCGCTACCACTACTGCTGCTGCTGCTGCTTCTTTTAATTTCATACAGCAGTTTAACCTACGGCAAAAGTAAACATTAATTCTTGTATTAACTGTGGTTATGAATATTCACATTCAGAGTTCCTATGAAAATGATGCAAGTCTGATAGCCTAATTGAATCCCGATAAAGCGAGTCGAGATTGATAAAAAAATCCCGATTTGAGCGATAACAGCCTACAACGTTATTTAAACAAGTTAGTCTGCATTTCCTATTATCCCATATTTTTATTTATTCAAATTTAGCATTGTAAACATAGAGGTAACCCGCGGAAATTTATAAGTCTGTGAGGTAACCCAGCTGATTGCCGTAAGGCAACTCTACTCGCAAGATAATAGTTCCGCTAGTTCTACCTCTTTGTTGATTAATCCTTTTCGGTACTTAGTTGCTGCTCTCGCAATTAATCACCATTGTATGTTTTAGGTGCGTTGAGTGGCAGAAAAGTTAGCGTTTTGATATGGTATTTTACACTAATAACAGACACATACAGTTCCTGCGTTTTATAGTTTAGTGAACTATGTTTAAACATGGATTCATCGTCGGATATACTGTTGCAATACCGGTTCCGATAAAGAAAAGTTAATTTAGTAGCGAATGGTTAAAACATATTCGTGGTTAATAAAAGAGAAAACGATTAGCCTGTAGTATTCACTCTATTGTGTCCTTCGTATTTTAGCGTTTCTCAAGGAGGCGAGTATTACATCATAAGCACGCGAACACTACTTTGCAGAAAACAACTATAAAGTGACGATCAGTCTAATGTCTTAAGTCAGCTTCTGATATCCCGATTTCTCTCGCAGAAAACGTAGCAACTCTGCTGGCAGCAGAAACACGGTATTAAAGGTAAATCGCAAAGGAAGCTTTGTTCCCGTAAATAAAACCATTTAGCTTTCGGGTACGCAATACAACACGTATTCAAATAGCGGTTTCGAAATCCCGCGCGTTTTCTACCTACAAATGGCGACTTTCGGCTGCTTCAATTTGGGAACACATTTCTCACTTCTCCGCTACGGCGTGGTAGGGGCTCGGGTGCAACCCGAAAAGTAGCGACGTGTGAACAGGGTTCTCAGGGTTGCAGCCGCAGCATTTTTGATATCGGTTTTGTTGAAACTTTTGCTGCGGTTGCAACCCAAATGTGCCAATGATACTTTTATTGTTTGGATATATTTTAATGTTAAATGTGATGAAAATAAATTATTTGTAACGGTTATTAAATACACAACACAGTCTGAGCATATTTGCTGACGATATAATTCATTTGTTTAATTTTCTGTAGCGTAGTTCCAAACAGGAGGGTTGCCAACATTGATTACGTGAATATATTGTTGGTTATCATTTAAGTATGTTGGCGTTTTTAAAAGCTTTATAGCAAAAAATAATGTCAATTTCTGAATACTAGATACGACAGAAAAGCAAATAATAGATAAGTAAGCTTTCGCATGAGTTTCATAATGATGCGAACATAACCACAAAATGTATATTGAGAAGTCAACACGGAGATGGAAACCTGCAGCATGACTGCGGCTGCAAAAGTAGCGCCTTGCGTGTGAACAGACTCGCAACCTCCAGTTGCAACTTTTGCTGCACTCGAGTTGCGCAGCACGAAAAGTAGCGTACAGCGCGCTGCTTTTGGCTTACGTGTGAACACGACACGCAACTTTGCAGCTGCAGTACAAAAGTTGCGCAGCAAAAGTAGCGACGTGTGACCGTACCTAGAATCCTAGCAAGCTGTGTGCGCGATGAGAGTTACAGTCTGCGCTTAAATCCGTGCATACAGAAGCGTTTCCCAAGAAAACAATACTTTTCCCATTAGACATTTAGAAAAAATTGCAAGATAGAGTATTGGTTCCTATCTTCTTTATGCATATTTGATGTGGTTTATTATGCCCTGGGCTTCGAAGACGGCATTTAATAGTCACCCTGTGTGTGTGTGTGCGTGCGTGCGTGTGCGTGTGCGCGTGTGCGTGTGCGTGCGTGCATTAACATTTTTTTGGTGGGTAGAGTTTAGGAGTCTATTCTTTCATAACTATGAAATAAAGATTATCGGCGATATTATTCAAAATGTCACTCCTTACTTCTATGTACTCCTGCTGTTGGAAGGAAGTATTTACCCTACCTTTGCTATGCAGTTCTAGCCGACAGCCAGCAGCGTTGAAGATTGGGTTCAGGTCAGAGATTGGACTGGCTGTCATGATGTTCCCACCTACGGCCTGTAAATTATATAAGACGCAAAATGAGATAGCAGCTTTACACTGTAATAAATAATAATAATAATAATAATAATAATAATAATAATAATAATAATCATCATCATCATCATCATCATCAGATGCATTATAGGGGCCACTCATCACACATTTATATTAAAAAAAAAAAGGTCAGCGGAAGTAATGGTTCGATTAGCGTTCTTAACATTCGATAGCCTATTCGATAAGCATTAAATGCTACCAAATTAAAAAATTAAATAAAAAATTTAAACAATTTGTTACTACCCGGTAGTGATGTGATTTTAGTCAGTTTGTATTATATTTTTGGTCCAGGGAGAATATATTTTACTATTACTGCCGTTACTTCCATTTGAAGTAGGCTACAAGTCAACAATATAAAACTGACTGTTAATTTAGAAGTTGGCAACATATTTTAGGTCGATTATAACAACAATACATATCGATAGTAGCATTCATACCATTCAATCAATAATGAGATTGGCCCCTATAATGCATCTGTGCCAATAATAATAATAATAATGATGATAATGATAATAATACGTATAAAAATCCTACTTACGCCAACATTTCTAATTTGTTTGCCAGCAAACCAGTGTAACATGCTTACAATGGCTGTAAAAATTCTGGTCTTGTACTCTGAAATAAAAATATGCAATATGAGTATATAATTTTCATTACATAACCAGGATGTAAATCATACAAGATGACCAAGACATTGCTATTTCTTATAGGGAGGAGTAATTATGATCTCATTGTTGATTTATTGTGCTATATTCCAGCTAGACGCATTGCCAATTCACTACATAAGCTTCGCTGAGTATCCAGATTTCGAGCCGACAATCCCGCTCCTCCCTAGACCAGCCTCCTTCCCGCGATCAGAGAATGCCATGAAATGATGATAAATGGAGATCGTACGGAATGCTGTTGATGCCTAAAGGCTGGTCCACAATAAACCGGGAACGGAAACGACAACGAGAACGGAAAAATGGTTAAAATAAATGTATTTAAATGTGAGCAGTCACAATTAATGAGGAGCTTGCTGGAGCCCGGGAACGGGAACGTGAGAGTTGGCGAAGTTCTAACTTTGCATATAGAGCTGTTTTTCTGACAAAATAATCTCTAAATACTTTCTTCCCGTCAGTCTCTGTCTCTAATTGTTAATGTGATGACATGTAAGTGACACTTTTATAAATACATTACAATGTTACAGAACGTTTTCTGGGTAGACTAATCCAGAGAAACGGTCACCAGATTTCAATGTACAGATCAAGAGACAATATTACTATAACCGTGCAAATATTTATACCTGGTTGTGATTCTATTTCCTTCCTTAAAGCTTGTTGCAAGTCATCCAACGTGACTGCTGCTCCAACCCGGAGACCCTCTGCCTCTGCATACACAGAGTTTAGTTCAGGAATTTGGTTTGGCTGGATGAGAACTGGATAAACCATATTTTTAAATTTCACTTCCACACCTGAAAGTATAGAGGACATAGTATCATCGACATGCAGTAATACAGGGTGATTCACGACTATTTATCGTCACTTACGGAGCTTATTCCCGAAGACATTCTGAGCAAAAAGTGTCATATAAACATTTGTCCTAATCTCAATATTTTCAGAGTTACACTAATTTGAAGTTGTTAGTAAAATACCTTTTTTCTTTACTTTTAATGGTAAACGAATATTACAAATAGAGAATGAACTATTCAGAAGTATCATTTCTTTAATTGGCTAGTGTTCTGTATGTATTTATTAACACTACAATTGGGTATACACCCAGTGGCAGTGATATATAATATACAATAATACCATTACAATAATACAATAATCACGGCAATAAAAATATATGCAATAAACCTAGAACTATAAATAAAAACTATGCTATAATAACGCCTACAATAAGCAAAAGCAAATCTAACTTATAAGTACTTCTATTTCACCCAACTATTACCAATTTAAGTAAATTGTTTTGTTTACTTATTATTCTTTATGAATTGATTAGTAGGCCGATCTATCGAACCCTTATTTAGGGCGGCTTTTGTTTATACAAATTATCCATATCATCTTAATTAATTACATGTCACCTTAATTTATTTACATATCAATTTAATTACATATTATCTTAATTAATTACATATCAACTTAATTAATTACTTGACACAACTTAGCTAAAACTGTGTTGTTAATTGCTTTTTACAGATTTTGTTTTTCAATTTTTAATTAAAAATGACATCATTCTTACGTACTTATCACAACAATTGTTACAAATCATACGACTTCAGGAACTTGAGTCTTTACAGTTTAGTTATGCATTCTAATGTACAGTCTTGAAGAATTTACAAGAGCAGCGTGATTCGTAACAATTGTGTAATAAATGCGTAAGAAAAATGTAATTTTGTAGTTGAAAATTAAAAAAAAAAAAAAAAAAATTCTGTACGAAGCAACTATGAACTCACAACACATTTTTAGCTTCATAATACGAGCTAATTAAAGAAATGATACTCCTGAATAGTTTATTCTTTATCTCTAATATTCTTTTACTCTTAAAACTAAAGAATAATGGTATTTTACAAAAAAATTCAAATTAGTGTAATTCTGAAAATATTGAGGTTAACATTTTTTGCTCAGAATGTCTTCGGAAATAAGTTCAGTAAGTGACGGTAAATCCTCGTGAATCACCCTGTATATAAAGTAATCCAACAAACCTGTTGGATGTATTTGTCTTCAAAACCATGCAGAATTCAACAAAATTATTTTTAATCATACCACAACATAATAAAATTTGAGTGCTGAAATAGATGAGGTAACGTTGACGATTAAATATAGGAAATTGGAAGTCAGTCTTTTTCCTTTTTTAATGTAAAGGTAATTTTGTTCTTAATTGCTTGTAATAAAACAAAACGCTTTGTGTAACATAATAGAAAATAAAATATATCCATTACAACAAAAATTAAAATCAATTTAGTTTCAGGAAAAATGTCTCCCACAAAATATATTGGTCATCTCTAATCTTAATGTTTTCCATGCACACACAGTGAAACTAAACGTTAATTAAACATTTCGCATTAAAAAGTAATATTCTTATAACGTGTATCTCAGTTTAACGTTGTCCGCCCGCATGGCAACTTTCGTGTGCGTAGCAACAGTATACATATCGGCCACGCATACATTTTATCTTTCCACGCTCACGGATGCGATGTAGAGCGGATGCGGCAGCGCACAGCGCATCTGCACACGCGCGAGCGCGGAAAAATAAAATGTATATTACATATAAACTTATTCAATTTAAACACGAACATGCTAAAACTGCCCACCTTCCTTTTCTAAACGTTTTTGGCACGTTTTCCGTCACTTATTCAAGTTTTCTTCGGGAAATAGAGGCAATTTCCTCACTAGAGTGCGCGATTTTGTACTGCACACTTTATTTTTAATGAACCGCAAAAACTAAAATCATAGCGGCTCAGGTCTAGGGACCCAGGGGACCACAGATTGCCACTAATGACTTTGTTCTTGATCACTTCATCAATCTCTTGTAGGAAAACGTTCGCTTCAAGAGCGTTGCTGGAATTTTGTTTTAAAAAATAGGTAATTTCGTTCTGTTTCAGTCAACTTTTGAAAAAATGTTTTTTTTTTAGTAGGTTACTTTACAACGCTTTATCAACAGCTTAGGTTATTTAGCGTCTGAATGAGATGAAGATAATAATGCAGGTGAAATGAGTCCGGGGTCCAGCACCGAAAGTTACCCAGCATTTGCTCATATTGAGTTGACGGAAAACCCTGGAAAAAACCTCAATCAGGTAACTTGCCCCGACCGGGAATCGAACCCGGGCCACCTGGTTTCGCGGCCAGACGCGCTAACCGTTACTCCACAGGTGTGGACTTGAAAAATGGGGGTAAAATGAAATTCAGATATCTATTTGCCTTAATTTTGTCTTGAGAAAATGACCTGAGAGTGCTTTCCCTGTTCTCAAACCATACCTCAGCTCGAACCCGGACCACCTGCGTGACAGGCTGAAGGTCTGACCACTCAGCCGCCATACGGATCATAGGCTACTACCACAGTCTAGTATATACAGTCACGAAGCTCAATACGTAGTAAATATGCATCCATAGATAGTTGCTAACCACTAGGATCGCTAATATCGTCTCATTACAGACAATGCGAAGTAGTACCGGCACAGTCTATTATTCCTAGCACCCTCACAACTCAAGCTTCGTGACTGTATATACTAGACTGTGCACTACTATGCTATTACAGGTCTGGATGGAAGCGGTAAGTGGAGTGAACTCTTCTTCGTCACTGAAGAAATTCTCTAGAGGCTTAGAAAACTTTTATTCATACGAAATCGGAGACAAAGCAAAATACTTTTATTTATGAAAATTGCCTCCGGAAATATTTCTCATTTTTATTCGCACTGCACATTTTAAACAATTCTTAGAAATTAGACATCATGAAAGAAGATATCCTAAAAACTATGGGGAAAATGGCAAGATCAACAATGGACGCACAAAGCATTGTAACACTTTCATACAGCCGGAAAAATACAAGGAAAGTATGTAATTTCACGCGAAGTAATTGTGACTTTTAACTGTTAATGTATTTTATCTTGTCTCAGTGTTTACTTTAAGAATCAGCACTTTCAGATTACGATAATAAAATAAATCGTCAAAAATCCGTATCTCTGTAGCATGTAAGTCTTATCACATCTAATTCGTTTACAAGTCGCACTGACCACATACAAGGAATTTACACTGCTCTGCTTTATTACGTATGATAAATGAAGTCTGAGATTATAATACTGGGCTAATTCGTAGGACATGTTTGTTTCCTCGTTCTCAACATTCTACACCTCAGTTCATTTTTTTCGAGAGTTTCCATACGTACACTAGCAAGATTAATTGTAGATTCATATTTGAGTTCTACGAGTATATGATACGATAATAGACAGCCATTCCAGGCAAACTGGAAATTCCAATGAAAAAGTTTTTAGAAATATATGTTCATTATTAGTGTAACACATAGATAAGGCTGTAAATTTAAATACTCCACTGTTTTATTTTCAAAAGGAAAATATTTTACAAGTTTTATGGGCATTAAATAGGTAATAGGTACTTTTTGTTTCCCTAAAGTTTGCAGTACTTACTCATAGACAGATCAGCTGTATGTTTTTCAAGAAGCTATTGTTGGAGAAATATTTTGACAGTGTGCACAGCGAATAGGGATTATAAAGAATGGACACTGAGCGAATTTTCCTGTGTTTTGTTTTCTGTGTGCCGGCGTTTAGTTCCACTTTCAAGCGCTAGAGGTTAGTGTAATCGAGCACACGCTAAGATAATAGTTGAGTATAGAGTTGAGACACAGGATCCAAACATCGCCTACCTTATTGCATAATCCAGTAACGCTTTGCTTCAAATAAATTCAAGTTAACAGCTTTTCCTTATTTCTCAGTGACAAACTAGTAGTAATAATTTTTTATATTTCAGATATAATAAATTATATTATAAAATAATATAATACATTATAAAATTAAGTATCACATTCGTTTAATATTTGTATATAATATAATATAATATAATATAATATAATATAATATAATATAATATAATATAGGTATATGGTTTTACTTCTCATAAGAGTTTTGTTTTTCCATTTTCAGCGCTATCAAATCATTACATATTTTAATTGTTGTTGGGGTCAACGTCTCAACTCTCATTATAAAGGAACTCTAGAGTCTAGACATTACAGTTAATGAAGGATTTATTATTTTATGGATCCAATTTATTTTATTTGAGTACATAATGTACCTAGATGTATTAATTATGTGTGTTATATTTCCGCTGTGTCGACTGCTACCTGGTGTGATGTCATCGCCAACTCTAGAGAGAAAGCAGAATCTCACGCTCTAGCTGGCTTGAAGGTCATTGAAATCAGTCCGGCTACATCAAAGGTACCGACGCGAAGTGTCCATACTTAATCACCTATACGCTGGTCTGCACTGTTAATTCCAGAGCCCCAGGCTCAAGGAACTTTTTACTCTGTACTATATTCTTTCTGCCATTTATTTTCAGTAGTTTGTGTTAACAACAATTAGCAATCTTAGAGTTCAACTGAATATTTTGACTTACAAATATCACAGTTGTTTTGAAACTGGTGAAATGAAGATATTAATTCACTGTAACATCCGTGGCATGGAAGAAACAGCTATAAAATATTTACCGATTATGTTTTTGTGAACTAATTGGATGCCATGAGATTTGCAAAGCTTTCACACGGACACTATGAGAATGAATCTCTTTTTTCTTGCGGCAGAGACCTGAGTTTTACACCCACTTTTTTAATAAGGTGTGAAGTGAGTTCACAAATCTTGTAACATCCGTGACGGAACCTTTTCTTTATTTTCTGCAATAATAGTAAATTTTATTTAAACATTTTTTTCTGTAAATTGATACTGTTCTTCTGAATTGATTTTAATAATAAAAGTTGACAAAATTCATTTCATTTCCAATATATAGAGTTTGAAAATAAGTAAAAATGTAACATCCGCGACAACTGGAATGGCTGTGGAGTGACACGTCAAGGAAGTCTGGTAATGAGTGGTCAGCACGACTACGGACCTTTACTTGAGAAAACGCAATACAAATCTTTGATAAAATGCATTACCTATGCAGGATTTTAATTCAGCGACGGTTACTTACCCTCAGCGTCAAAGCTACCCTTAACTATGGCGTAGAAGCGCATACCGAACATCGTTACACTAACCTAAATATAAAACTGTAGGCTAGTAAATAATTTAAATCGTCTCTATTGGTGATGGATTTGTACCTAGTAAAAATAAATATAATATCAGCAACTCACCAACTTCAGTGTTCCCAACAACAATTCGAGCATCATTATATTTCGATTTCAGATACAGCAAATCGTCCAAATTAGTTGGGCGATACCATGTCGCCCTCTTTCCTCTGATGACTAGGAACTGGGAGTCATAATTGGAAGACATCTGTAAATCAAAATATAGGGTGTTAAAAATAACGTTTACAACGTTTCAGGGATGATAGAGGAGGTAAAAACAAACATCTCTTTTAAGTGACAGAACTTTAGCAGATGCGCCGTTTTGCCGCTAGATGGCCTGAAGGAAAGGATGACTTGAGTAGCTTAATATCAAAGACGGACATCTGTCGTCCCCATAGTTTTGATCTAGAGGCAATTTTTTAATTCACAGTGTTCTTTGTAATATTTAACACAATTTATTTTATAAATGTAGTGTTAGAGTTTGCATATGGTTTCACTATAACTGGAAAGAGCACGAAAAATTGTATAAAAAACCACAGCTATCTAAATTTCGATTGAGGTCAGATGTCCGCCTTTGATATTACTCACTTGACTTCCGTCACAACACAAACTGGTTAGTTCTGTTTGTGCACGACCACCTTATAGGTCCTTGTCTGTTGCCTAACAATCTCCATGGTGATAATTATTTTGTTTTTCTACGCGTCGTTCTACCAAAACTTTGAGAAAATATCCCATCGAACAGCAGAGAACGAATATGGTTTCAGCATGACGGTGCCCCTCCACAATTTGATCGTCGTATCAGGAACCACCTAAATGCTACATTCCCCGATCGCTGGATTGGCAGGGTTGGGCCGGTACCGTGGCCACATCGATCACCGGACCTAACCCCACTGGATTTATTTTTGTGGGGTGACGATTCATGTTCGCCGAGTCTCTGTACAACCTAAGTTTGCGTTACGTTTGTTCAATCGGTTCCCTTCATTTTCGGTGTCTTTCTCCTTTCCTAAGCCTTTATGCTTTAGCTGCATAAAGATTCAGGCACATATGCATATTGTGAAGTTACGCATAGTAATCAGTACGGGTAATTTTTGTCGTTATTAATATGACTAAACATTCACAAAAATATACGTGTAAGTAAGTCAAACAAAATATCTTTAAAAAAACTCATATGTTCAAAGTACAGACTAGTATTGTGCGATGTTCAAATATGAGAGAGGAAACCAAGACATTACAAACATCGTGTCATTTCATATGAAAAATTAGTCGCAAGATATGTGCTCAGATCCTTAAGCGGTCTAAAACATGAAGGGATGGGGAGAATTAATAATAATAATAATAATAATAATAATAATAATAATAATAATGCTTTATTTTTTCTGACAGAGTTAAGGCCGTAAGGCCTTCTCTTCCACTGAATCAGAGGTACAGCAAATAGCCCTATTTTCATAACATGATCGAAAAAACAAGACAGGTATCCTCATGTAGGACGAATGTCGGCAAATATCGAACTTCGCCATACTCGACAAAATGAACCGAACATATGAAAATTATACTATTGTTTTATGGAATTGTGGAATTTATTTTATATTATGCTGTTCATGTTATTCTACTTTCATCATCCGTATAGTCACACATCTATTGCTGCTGAGCAACTTTCATTTATTTGAATATTATGTGAATAATGTGATTTTATTATACCTTTCGTCTGTAATTCGTGTAGTAAATACTGCCATGCATTTTAAAAATATACTGTGATTTACTAATATGTATATTCCTGTTGATGTTTAAATAATTTTGTGCGAGATCGTGCGTATTTGCTTGCTTTCCGCACAAAACCAATACGCGGTAAGTGTGAAATACCACATTCAGTATTCCCAACGTAACACACATAACAATTTCCCTCTTCTTACCGCTTAAGCGTCATATTCATTTTACTGCTTTAGGCTTTTAACATATTATTTTTAAAGACGTTCAATATATGTAGTAATAATTGTAAATTGGAAACTTACCACTGCAATCTCACCTAAATTGCACTGTTAATTATTGTTTTTAAATATTTGCAAAAATTAAGTAAACTCTACAACTCCACTAAAGTTACTGCATTTCGTGATGCATATAACATTAAGGAAGCCCTTTGTTTCAAGTTCGCATTTATAGACTGAGGGGAAAAAAAAGACAGACGTATATTACGGCCTGCTGGAGTATAGTAAACACAGAAAACATTTTATAGGAACAATGTTGAAGATAGATATATTTGTTTTCCAAAGTTGCCGTCATTGAACAGAAACCAAGATGGAGATTTCATTGCAACTAATTAGAAATTCCTCTTTCAGGTATGTAATAAACGATCTTCGCACAAAATAATGTACGATACACGAGCGGTATGTTTGTTTTCATATTCTCGAAAATTAAAAAAGCTCAACTACGTTTCGCTTTTTCAATCTTTTCCTCGAGCATGAAAACATCAACATACCGCTCTTGTAACGCATATTAATATTGTAATACAAATTATCTGTAGGCCTACGTACAACTGTATAAAATTTCGCAATATTTATTCTAAATTCTTACGTAGTTCAAGGCATGAAGGGAGGGGAGAAAAAGAGAGGTCAACGAACTTGAAGGGGCAGGTTCGAACGAACATGACATATCTGTACCGCGAAGCGAGCCCGGTTCTACAGAGATTCTGAAAACTTGAACCGAATATAGCGCCTGTAATGCAAGACGCTAATAGGAAGACCCAGAATAAGATGGAAGACTGCTTTAAATTTCCTTATGTCGTAACAGGCCATAGACAGACAGATAATTTAATGTCATTCAGCACAAATGCAGCCCATAGACAACGTCAAAATATATAAATATATAATAAATGGCCCCCTATAATACGAGTAGAATAGATCTAAACCTGTGTTGATGGTGGTGGTGGTGACGATGATGAAAATGATATTGTTGGTGGTACATTTTTCTCTTACAAAAGTTCAGTCTCAGATATTTCTAGACATACGTTCTTGGACTCAAGAACAAAGTAAGCAAATACGTATATAAAATTGAAATATATCATATTATACAATATTAAGCATACCCTGAGTTCTGAAGGAAAAATAGGTTCTTGTGTTGGATCGAATGGCGTATATTCAGTCTTGTTGAATAGTACTTCTTCGTCTGTATTGGAACAACCATTAGCAACTGTACCATTGACCTTGTTCTTGCAACACTTGTCGCCCATTGCACATCCATTGCCGTTGCTCAGGCCGTTGTTCAGATGGTTGTTATATAGAGCTTGGTTTTGTTCCCAGTCTTCTGTAAAACTCCGGAAGCCTTCAATAATCGGACGATAACCAGTACATCTGCAGAGGTTGCCTGCAATGATAATTCAAGTTCATTTACACGCAATAATGTAGTTTCCCTTTACAAGTAATACATTAAAGTAAATTTTGCTATATCTGGTCAACTTGTACTGAAATAAGCGGTTGACTTTCATTGTTGCTTGATAGGCCAGGATCTGCTATCTGGTATTCGATTTCCCGCAGTTTTTGTGACGGTATACAGTAGCGTGCAAATTAATCCGAACAACGTAATTACTTATGCAAAAACACTCAAACGGGATTTAAAAAAAGGATCTAAGACATAGCTCAGTAATCTATGTGGCCTCCCTTGTTCCTAATAACAGCTCTGAGACGATTTGGCATGGATTCCACTAATTTCCCACAAATATTCATTTCTTCATCTCGAAACCATACACCAATGAGGGCAGAAATCATCTTCTTTGTAGAACAATCCATTTTTTGTATTCTTCTTTTGCAAATTGACCACAAGTTCTCAATGGGGTTGATGTCGGGTGAGTTGCCTGGCCAGGGAGTACCTGAATATTCTTCTTGTTGAAGAATTCTGTAGTTTTTCGAGACGTATGGCATGGTGCCAGGTCTTGTTGGAACACACCTCTCCCATCCGGAAATGATTTTTGCAGCTGGGGTACGATTCTGGTTTCCAATAAGTGAATATATTTGTCAGAATTCATCATTCCCTTGATAGGTATTAATTCTTCAGGCCCATCATGTGTAAAACAACCCAAAAACAATACTTTAGGGGGGTATTTGGGTGCTTGTTGGAGATGAGCTGCTGTTACTTTTTCGGATCCTTTCCGTACGTAAGAAACACGGTGGCCGTGGACCTCGAAATGAGACTCATCGGAAAAAGTACATTCTTCCAGTCATTCACTGTCCAGTGTTGATGTAATTTTAACCACATTATGCGTTTTTTGCACATAACAGAGGTTAGCAGTTGCTTCTTAATAGGCTTACGAGCCCTTCGTCCAGCTTCCAAAAGCCTACGCCGCACTTTTGTGACGTGAATATTCGCCCCAGTGGTAGCCATTAACTCGAGGGTTAAGTCGACAGCAGTTAGTCTAGGATTTAATTTACTTTTCCTGACAATTAAACAATCATCTGCAGGTGAAGTCTTCTTTTTCCGGCCACAGTTTCCTTTTTTCTGGGGTGTGATGGATCCAGTCTCCTTGTATCGTTTTATGATCGAATTAACAGTAGCCAAACCGATGTGATATTCTGCAGCAATTTGCCTCTGTGTCATAGAAGAATGCTCTGCTAATGTTATAATTTTAGACCGTTTTCGTGGAGTTGTATCCATTTGTGAAGACGACAGAATGTACACAGGATTGCAGTATTAAGTCTTCAACAAAACTGAAATGCTTATAAGTACAAAACGACAGCAAAATGTCACATATTATAAAAAAAATAATGACAGACCTTCAATAATAGAATTACACGTACTACAGATGTCAATTAAAGCGGTATGAGCAGCTGTGAGGCCAACAATGACGGAAATGTAAAAATATGTCGTGTTCGGATTAATTTGCACGCTACTGTAATAAACAGGTAAATTTTGTACAAATCGGTTACTTCGATTTTCAGCGATATTTTGACTATAATTGCCTTAGCATTATGTCATCGTATTTTACTAGTCGTACCAGTTTAAAATACATTTTGTTAGGCAAAGAATATTAATTTCCCTACTGAAGCCAGAGAGATACAGAAACATAACTCACCTTGGAAAGCCACTTCCATGTCATTCATTGTTGGTTTAGGTAAGTTTCTGAGTAGGGTGTACATGGACATGACGATCCCTGGCGTGCAGAATCCACACTGGGATCCATGAGCCTCCGCTATCCTCTTCTGAACAGGATGGACATGTGTTTTGGTACTGCCAATTCCTTCTACTGTTGTAACAGCTAGCCCGTGCATGGAAGCGATGGGCGCCAAGCAAGCGTTTACCGCCAGGTGACTTATTGTTAAGTTAACATGATCAGCAGTAGAGTCATTCCCAAGCAGTACTTACAGGTTCGTAAAACTTTCCAGCAAAATTAAGATAGTTTGCAAAATTAAATTTTATTTTTAATTCTTAGATTTTACAATTGTGAGAATGTTTATTTAATATACAGTACTCAAGTGTTGTCATTATTATTATTATTATTATTATTATTATTATTATTATTATTATTATTATTATTATTACGGATGTGATGATGATGATGACGACCGTCGAGAACAATACTGATAACAATGACGATGATGATGGGAAAGAGGACGACGTCAATGATGATACAAACGATGAGATCCATAGTAATAATTGTAATATGGTTTATATTCAGTCATTGTGTATTTGATTATATTTTAAAAAATAATAATTCCACACTTTTTATAAGTATCCTTCACCACGTAGGATAAAAGTGATTCTTGAATACGCAAATCAACATTTCAGGTATAACTTCCTGTAAAGATGTTTTGAATAATTTCGAGGGAAAAATTGTTCGGGGCCGGGCATCGAACCCCGGACCTTTGGTTTAACGTACCAACGCTCTGCCAACTTTACAGGGAGTTATACCTGAAATCTTGATTTGCATAATACACGTCACTGTTCGTTAACAGAAAACCACAATTTAAGTCACAAGGAGTTAGTATGCACTCGAAGTTGGTTGCTTGACGGTTGTCAGCCCACTTTGAGGTCTGTGGATATAGAGAGAAAAATTGGATTGGTCTCGGGTAGATTTCCCGGGTAGCTCAGTTGGTAGAGCATTGGTACGTTAAACCAAAGGTCCCGGGTTCGATGCCCGGCCCCGGAATAATTTTTCCCTCGAAATTATTCATGATTCATGAATATATTGTTTTAACCTCCATTTTTTTATTTATAAAACGTGGTAAACTTTTTACTTTCATTACTTTTTTCCGGTGTGACCCAGTTACAATTTTATTTATACAACAATTTGTAATATCTATTTGAATATGAGATTGGTAAGCAATTTTGAATTTTGAAGAATATTCTTATACGAGTGGTACAATAGTATTGTAAAATTTTTGTTAATGTAGGCTACGTAATCTTTGTAATCTTTGCTTGCAATAAAAAACAATCGTAGGCCTATTATAGTAATATACGTTACAAGAGCGGTATGTTGACGTTTTCATGGTCGAGGAAAAGATTGAAAAAGCGAAACGTAGTTGAGCTTTTTTAATTTCCGAGAACATGAAAACAAACATACCGCTCGTGTATCGTACACTATTTTGTGCGAAGAACGTTTATTACATACCTGAAAGACGAATTTCTAATTAGTTGCAATGAAATCTCCATGTTGGTTTCTGTTTAATGACGGCAACTTCGGAAAACCAAAATATCTTTCTTCAACATTGTTGCTATAAAATGTTTTCTGTGTTTACTATACTCCAGCAGGCCGTGATATACATCTGTATTTTTTCCCCAGTCTATAAATGAGAACTTAAAACAAACGGTAACGTTATGTAATGATTTATTTTTCATTTTAATATTTTAAACAATATTATTTATGTAACATATTGCAGTAATAACATCGGCAACTGGAATCTAGTTCATTTTTCACGGCTTCCTTAAAGTTACTTGTATCAGGAATGCAAAAGTTTCGTGGAGTTGTAGACTTTACTTAATTTTTGCAAATATTTAAAAACAATAATTAACATTGCAATTTAGGTGAAATTGCAGTGGTAAGTTTCAATTTATAATTATCACTATGTTAAACGTCTCTAAAAATAATATGTTAAAAGCCTAAAGCAGTAAAATGAATGTCGCGCTTAAGCGGTAAGAAGAGGGAAATTATGTGTGTTACGTTGGGAATACTGAATGTGGTATTTCACACTTACCGCGTATTGGTTCTGTGCGGAAAACAAGCAAATACGCACGATCTCGCACAAAGAAAATTTCGTGCTATGTGAAATCATAATATTTTACTTATTCTTGTAAGTTATTTTGTGCGGGATCTTGCGTATTTGCTTGTTTTCCGCACAGAACCAATACGCGGTAAGTGTGAAATACCACATTCAGTATTCCCAACGTAACACACATAACAATTTCCTCTTCTTACCGCTTAAGCGCGACATTCATTTTACTGCTTTAGGCTTTTAACATATTATTTTATAGACGTTTAACATAGTAATAATTATAAATTGAAACTTATCACTGCAATTTCACCTAAATTGCACTGTTAATTATTGTTTTCAAATATTTGCAAAAATTAAGTAAAGTCTACTACTCCACGAAAGCTATTGTATTCCTGATACAAGTAACATTAAGGAAGCCGTGAAAAATCAACAGGACTCCAGATGCCGATGTTATTACTGCAATATGTTACATAAATAATATTGTTAAAATATTAAAATGAAAAATAAATCATTACATAACCTTACCGTTTGTTTTAAGTTGGCATTTATAGACTGGGGGATAAAAAAGACAGACGTATATCACGGCCTGCTGGAGTATAAATATTTTTGTTTTCTAAAGTTGCCGTCATTAAACAGAAACCAAGATGGAGATTTCATTGCAAATAATTAGAAATTCGTCTTTCAGGTATGTAATAAACGATCTTCGCACAAAATAATGTACGATACACGAGCGGTATGTTTGTTTTCATGTTCTCGGAAATTAAGAAAGCTCAACTACGTTTCGCTTTTTCAATCTTTTCCTCGAACATGAAAACGTCAACATACCGCTCTTGTAACGTATATTACTATTACTTATCTAATAGCAATATTAAAGGATACATGACCTTTCCTTGGATGCGGTCATATTTGGACACCATAACTGTGCAGGCTCCACAGCCCCCTTCTCCACAGCCCAGCTTTGTGCCACAGAGGCGCACTAAATCCAGTTAAGGAAAACTTATTAGTTACTAAAAATTCTTACTTATTTCACCATACGCAACCTAATACTCAAAAACGAACATCTTTAATCCAAGATATTCAATCTTACAAACTCTAAACTTCTGGAATAATAATAGTTGTTTCAGTTTCAGCTGTATCAGTAGTTATGACATCACACGACCGAGTCCATGAGTAGGCCTAGTATCAGAAGCGAAATAAAAAATCTTCACAGATAATTATATAACATACAAAATACATCATTCGATAAATTGATTGGACATTTTAAGTAAAAGGCAAAGGAAAAAAGAAGTTAGATTACTTCAGATATCGACACTTATTATCTTTATGTATTTTAGATGGTTATTTAACGACGCTTATCAACAACTAGGTAATTTAGTGTCGATGAAATTGGTGATAGCAAGATGGTATTTAGCGAGATGAGGCCGAGGTTTCGCCATAGATTATGTGACATTCGTCTTACGTTTGGGGAAAACCTCGGTAAAATCCAACCAGATAATCGCTCCAAGCAAGAATCGAACCCACCCACGAGCACAGCTTTGAACCGGCCTGCAAACGCTTTACCGCCTGAGCTACACCAGTGGCCTTTCACATGCTCAACAGATCCATGTATGAAGATAATGTTGCACATGTAGGCCTAATACTGATAACTCGCAAATTATTTATAGCATGGATTAACAGTGGTCTACATACTTCGAAGTCAGTATTATGGCAGACTGCTGATAAAGGTTTAATGATAGTGTGTTTTGTATTGATAGATTGCAAGTATTAAAAATTTCGCTCGTATTCTTAGATATGCAATACAATACACTATGCAGCGTTCATCTGCGCACCTCTGTTATCAACTGTCATTCCCATCCAGTCTCGTAGGTGTAAGCTTCGTTCAGACGTGGTCATTTTGTGCTATTCTACAGAATCGTTGAAAACAACGCAATAATGACGGTTTAGAGCGCCGATACAAACAGAAACTACGACAATAAATTGTGGAAGACTACTATTATCCTGTGGGCGAACCTCTAGCGATAGTGAACTACTACGCTACCCCTAGCTAGGCGAATTCTTATCGTGTAGGCCTATGCCCACTGCTTATCTAGGCTTCATGCAAATTCGTACGTATGTATATGTATGTATCCATGTCACGTATGCAAGTATGAATGTATGTAATGTATGCATGTTATGTATGTATAAAAATTATGTTTTATTTAACGACGCTCACAACTGCCGAGGTTATATCAGCGTCGCCGGATGTGCCGGAATTTTGTCCCGCAGGAGTTCTTTTACATGCCAGTAAATCTACTGACATGAGCCTGTCGCATTTAGCATTTAAGCACACTTAAATGTCATCGACCTGGGCCGGGATCGAACCCGCGACCTCGAGCACAGAAGACCAGTGCTATGCCAACTGCGCTACCGAGGACGACCGATGTATTATGTACGCATGTGTGCATGTAATGTATGCACCTATGTATGTATGTATGTATGTAATACATGCATTTATGCACGTTTGCATATAATGTATGCATGTAATGTATGCAGGTAATATATACAAGTATGAATGTAATGTATGCAGGTAATATATACAAGTATGAATGTAATGTATGCAGGTAATATATACAAGTATGAATGTAATGTATGCAGGTAATATATACAAGTATGAATGTAATGTATGCAGGTAATATATGAAAGTATGAATGTAATGTATGCAGGTAATATATGAAAGTATGAATGTAATGTATGCAGGTAATATATGAAAGTATGAATGTAATGTATGCAGGTAATATATGAAAGTATGAATGTAATGTATGCAGGTAATATATGAAAGTATGAATGTAATGTATGCAGGTAATATATGAAAGTATGAATGTAATGTATGCAGGTAATATATGAAAGTATGAATGTAATGTATGCAGATAATATATGAAAGTATGAATGTAATGTATGCAGGTAATGTATGCAAGTATGAATGTAATGTATGCATGTAATGTATACAAGTATGAATGTAATGTATGAATGTAATGTATGCAAGTATGAATGTAATGTATGCAAGTATGAATGTAATGTATGCAGGTAATATATGAAAGTATGAATGTAATGTATGCAGGTAATGTATACAGGTATGAATGTAATGTATGTAGGTAATATATGAAAGTATGAATGTAATGTATGCAGTTAATGTATACAAGTATGAATGTAATGTATGTAGGTAATATATGAAAGTATGAATGTAATGTATGCAGGTAATGTATACAAGTATGAATGTAATGTATGCAGGTAATGTATACAAGTATGAATGTAATGTATGCAGGTAATGTATACAAGTATGAATGTAATGTATGCAGGTAATGTATGAAAGTATGAATGTAATGTATGAATGTAATGTATGCAAGTATGAATGTAATGTATGCAAGTATGAATGTAATGTATGCAAGTATGAATGTAATGTATGAATGTAATGTATGCAAGTATGAATGTAATGTATGCATGTAATGTATACAAGTATGAATGTAATGTATGCAGGTAATGTATACAAGTATGAATGTAATGTATGCAGGTAATATATGAAAGTATGAATGTAATGTATGCAGGTAATGTATACAAGTATGAATGTAATGTATGCAGGTAATATATGAAAGTATGAATGTAATGTATGCAGTTAATGTACACAAGTATGAATGTAATGTATGCAGGTAATGTATACAAGTATGAATGTAATGTATGCAAGTATGAATGTAATGTATACAAGTATGAATGTAATGTATGCAGGTAATATATGAAAGTATGAATGTAATGTATGCAGGTAATGTATACAAGTATGAATGTAATGCATGCAGTTAATGTATACAAATATGAATGTAATGTATGCAGGTAGTATATGAAAGTATGAATGTAATGTATGCAGGTAATGTATACAAGTATGAATGTAATGTATGCAGGTAATATATGAAAGTATGAATGTAATGTAATGCAGGTAATGTATACAAGTATGAATGTAATGTATGCAGATAATATATGAAAGTATGAATGTAATGTATGCAGGTAATGTATACAAGTATGAATGTAATGTATGCAGGTAATGTATACAAGTATGAATGTAATGTATGCAGGTAATGTATACAAGTATGAATGTAATGTATGCAGGTAATATATGAAAGTATGAATGTAATGTATGCAGGTAATATATGAAAGTATGAATGTAATGTATGCAGGTAATATATGAAAGTATGAATGTAATGTATGCAGGTAATATATGAAAGTATGAATGTAATGTATGCAGGTAATATATGAAAGTATGAATGTAATGTATGCAGGTAATATATGAAAGTATGAATGTAATGTATGCAGGTAATGTATACAAGTATGAATGTAATGTATGCAGGTAATATATGAAAGTATGAATGTAATGTATGCAGGTAATGTATACAAGTATGAATGTAATGTATGCAGGTAATGTATACAAGTATGAATGTAATGTATGCAGGTAATATATGAAAGTATGAATGTAAGTATGCAGGTAATGTATACAAGTATGAATGTAATGTATGCAGTTAATGTATACAAGTATGAATGTAATGTATGCAGGTACTGTATACAATTATGAATGTAATGTATGCAGGTAATGTATACAAGTATGAATGTAATGTATGCAGGTAATGTATACAAGTATGAATGTAATGTATGCAGGTAATATATGAAAGTATGAATGTAATGTATGCAGGTAATGTATACAAGTATGAATGTAATGTATGCAGGTAATGTATACAAGTATGAATGTAATGTATGCAGGTAATGTATACAAGTATGAATGTAATGTATGCAGGTACTGTATACAATTATGAATGTAATGTATGCAGGTAATATATGAAAGTATGAATGTAATGTATGCAGGTAATGTATACAAGTATGAATGTAATGTATGCAGGTAATATATGAAAGTATGAATGTAATGTATGCAGGTAATGTATACAAGTATGAATGTAATGTATGCAGGTAATGTATACAAGTATGAATGTAATGTATGCAGGTAATGTATACAAGTATGAATGTAATGTATGCAGGTAATGTATACAAGTATGAATGTAATGTATGCAGGTAATGTATACAAGTATGAATGTAATGTATGAAAGTATGAATATAATGTACGCATGTAATATATGTAGGCCTATGTATGCATGTATGCAAATATGAATGTAATATATGCATGTAATGTAATGTATGTATGTATGCATGCAATGCATACAAGTACAATATGTATGTATATATGTATGTATGTACATATGTATGTATGTATGTATGCACGTATGTATGTATGTATGCACGTATGTACGTATGTATATATGTATGTATGTATGCACGTATGTACGTATGTATATATGTATGTATGTATGTATGTATGTATGTATGTGTGAAAAATAAAAAGCTCCTCTGTCATACATGTTAGGTAATAACAAGAGTGTATATCTCTCTGCTCCATAAAGGATACACTTGTTCCTCAAGTAGTACAGTAGTGTCCATTCTGGATCCACGCTGTTGTCAACCACCTGCAACATTAAAAATTCAAGTCTGTAGAAAGCATGAAAATCACTCTTTCGATTAACCAATATAAATTTCTGTAAGTCATATCACAAGAATTATATTTTTAACCCTCTTCTCGCAAATAAAATCTCATGAATCTTTGTTACATTTTATTCGATCTTGGTGTTAGGTTTACCTCGAAGGCGATGGAGTATCGAGTGATCCTTTTTAACATGGCTTCCTTTAGGAAGGGTTGTAAGCAGCAGCAGCAGTAGCAATGAGGAGCTAGGGCGGGTTAGAGAGACCCTTCAGCACATCGACTCGATAGTGGCCTATTGTGCACCCCGAATTATGGAATGAATGAGAATGATGTGTACCAGCCCACCGGCCACATAATACCCCTCGCCCGCTCACTCAATGGGCTCTCTATACCACCCGCCTTAAGTTCAAAGGACGTAAAGTCAGAAGTCTCGCGTTGTAGATTTATGGTAGTACAGATATTTCTCCCTGAATACGAAAACTCCAGGCAAAATATATCGACTGTTTCCGTTTATGTCCAAATATTATCTCTTAGGTTACAAGTTTCGCCTTATAAGTATCCAAACCTCGGAATGGAATTTCACCAATACTAAACTATCAAAATCTAAGAAAGTACGAGTATCTGCGTCTCGTGGAATAGCGGTAGAGTGCTCGCCTAATGATTCGAAAGTTGTGAGTTCGAGCCTTGTTCAAGTTATTTTATTTTGTCATCATTTTTAGTAGCGATATAAATAATATTCAGGTTATCATTTGTATTCTGCTATCGTTCTTTAGCGATATAAATAATATTCAAGTTATCATTTATATTCTATTATCGTTTTTAGCGTTATAAATATTATTCAAGTTACCATTTCTGTTCTGTCATCGTTCTTTAGTGATATAAATAATATTCAAGTTATCATTTGTATTTTTAATCTCGTTCTTTAGCGGTATAAACAATATTCAAGTTATCATTTATATTCTGTTATCGTTCTTTAGGTATATAAATAATATTCAAGTTATCACTTATATTCTGTTATCGTTATTTAGCGAAACAAGTAATATTCAAGTTAGCATTTATATTCTGTTATCGTTTTGTAGCTATATAAATAATATTCAAGTTATCACTTATATTCTGTTATCGTTCTTCAGCTATATAAATAATATTCAAGTTATCACTTATATTCTGTTATCGTTCTTTAGCTACATAAATAATATTCAAGTTATCATTTATATTCTGTTATCGTTCTTTAGCTATATAAATAATATTCAAGTTATCACTCATGTTCTGTTATCGTCCTTTAGCTATATAAATAATATTCAAGTTATCACTTATATTCTGTTATCGTTCTTTAGCTATATAAATAATATTCAAGTTATCACTTATATTCTGTTATCGTTCTTTAGCTATATAAATAATATTCAAGTTATCATTTATATTTTGTTATCGTTCTTTAGCTATATAAATAATATTCAAGTTATCATTTATATTCTGTTATCGTTCTTTAGCTATATAAATAATATTCAAGTTATCATTTATATTCTGTTATCGTTCTTTAGCTATATAAATAATATTCAAGTTATCATTTATATTCTGTTATCGTTCTTTAGCTACATAAATAATATTCAAGTTATCATTTATATTCTGTTATCGTTCTTTAGCTATATAAATAATATTCAAGTTATCACTTATATTCTGTTATCGTTCTTTAGCTACATAAATAATATTCAAGTTATCATTTATATTCTGTTATCGTTCTTTAGCTATATAAATAATATTCAAGTTATCACTTATATTCTGTTATCGTTCTTTAGCTACATAAATAATATTCAAGTTATCATTTATATTCTGTTATCGTTCTTTAGCTATATAAATAATATTCAAGTTATCACTTATATTCTGTTATCGTTCTTTAGCTACATAAATAATATTCAAGTTATCATTTATATTCTGTTATCGTTCTTCAGCTATATAAATAATATTCAAGTTATCACTTATATTCTGTTATCGTTCTTTAGCTACATAAATAATATTCAAGTTATCATTTATATTCTGTTATCGTTCTTTAGCTATATAAATAATATTCAAGTTATCACTTATATTCTGTTATCGTTCTTTAGCTACATAAATAATATTCAAGTTATCATTTATATTCTGTTATCGTTCTTTAGCTATATAAATAATATTCAAGTTATCACTTATATTCTGTTATCGTTATTTAGCTATATAAATAATATATTGAAGTTATCATTTATATTCTGTTATCGTTCTTTAGCTATATAAATAATATTCAAGTTATCATTTATATTCTGTTATCGTTCATTAGCTATATAAATAATATTCAAGTTATCATTTATATTCTGTTATCGTTCTTTAACTATATAAATAATATTCAAGTTAGTTTTTATATTCTGTTATCTTCCTTTAGCGATATAAATAACATAATATCATTTGTGTTTCATTATCTTCTTGATAGTCAGTGTTAGATTTGTCAAGTTTACAGATATGGAGAATGATTTATCTGTCTCTTTCTCTCTACCATAAATTTAATACACCCACATCGAAGAGTAGAACATTTATATGTAGAAATAGTTGTTAGGAATGCCGGTTGTAACCATGCCATAACTCGTTCAGTTAGCAGTTTCTTTTTATTCTCCTGCGGGGAGTACGAACCCATTACA
Organism: Periplaneta americana; assembly: GCA_025594305.2. Lineage (NCBI taxonomy): Eukaryota > Metazoa > Arthropoda > Insecta > Blattodea > Blattidae > Periplaneta > Periplaneta americana. The sequence goes on from JAJSOF020000005.1 coordinate 6,332,368, forward strand.
TGCAACCATTCCACAGAGCAACTGTCTATTTTCCTAAGTTCCTTAGCTAAGCTCTTTGTCACTCACACCAGCTGACTACACCAAGGTCCGCTGCGCACCTTGAAAGCAAACCCTCACACCCCTAGACTAGTCCCCACCATGCTTGAATCGGTCAATTGGAGGACTGTACTGGAGTTGGTTCCCAACTGTAAAAGCTGGTTCACAATAAACCGGGAACGGAAACGAAAACGAGAATGGAAATATTGTTAAAATGTATTTAAATGTGAATATTCACAATTAACGAGAAACTTACCGGAGCCCGGAAACGGGACCGTGAAACAATATTTCTATTCTCGTTCTCGTTTCCGTTTATTGTCAACCAGCCTTTAGTCCGTTCACGATCATTTTCGAGGGGTCACTCGAGTTGGTTTCCATGCTGTTTAAGGATCAATACACGAACTGGTTTCCAAGTAAACTACATTTTTCTTTCCATTTTTCGCAGAAAAAGGACTGTCTACTACTACAGCATCCCTTTGCATCCTAATTTTAAAAATCAGAATCTCAAACTGCTGAAGCTATATTTATGAAAGTACCCTCTCTCTGTAGAGAATTTCACATGCTTCCTATTGACACCACTGAAACATAGCGTCATACTTCCGTTGGCTTGAGTTCGTAAATGTGTGCCTTCTTTTCTTCAAGTTTCTTCAGAATATCATAGCTATGGCCGTTCGGAAAAATGTTTCAACGTCACGAATAGTGCCCAAGTAAGAAACTGTAATTTAAATGTGTTTGCGTGTGACCGTTTTAGAAAAAACTACCGTCAAACCGTCTAGAGTCGACCGCGTTTTTTCGTATTTTTAACGCTACTTGACAGACAATGCGATCTACTATTTCACTGAAAATGTTATGTTATAGTGCACAACTCAGGGATTGTTTTGTGTTATTTTCATTTTATGAACTTCCACGGTCACTGAGGAAAACAAATTTTAAACGCCGGTCGACTCAACCCTGTACTTGGTGTTAAGTCGACCACCACATTAAAAACACATGTAAATGAATGTATGCTCTCATTCCGGTCGATATCGACCTCCTTTTGGATGATTTTATTATTATTTACTTTCCTATATTTTATTTTTTATTTATTTGGGATAGGAAAATGCGAACTTTAATACAGTTATTTTAATGGGCATACATTAAATATGTTAAGGCTCATAAATTTAATAGGAAATGTTTAATTAATTAGCAGACATAAAATTACGTCAAACTACACACAACATTATCACATTATTAATGTACTAATTAATAAAATAGCCCTGAAAAATACAGAAAATAAAATTTCCATCTCCTAATTAATACCATAACCCTTAAAATCAACACTAAATTTTAAGAATTCCTTTTCCTCCATAGGAACAGAAGCACTTAGTTTTCTTTCTGCCTGAACATAGTCAATAAGACTCACATCCTCCACCTCAGGATATTTGAACTGGAATCCATCACAATTTCTAACAAAACGAAGTTCAAGTCCTTCTCCTGGAACAGTTCCTCAATGCAACCGACATAAAATTTAATTGTCTTTTTAGTTGGGAACTTCACTAAAAGCTGATCCCCTGATTTAGGGTCATCGAAATTGTCATTATCATTGTTATCTTCCTCTTCAACCCACTCATCTGACGAATCTTTAATGGAATGTCGTCCGTCTTCATCACTATCACTGGATTCCTGGTATCCTTTCTGTTTTCTTTTCTTGGTGGTTTTCTTGGCTTCTCTTTTTCTGGTCTCCTCAGTTGAGACAGGATGAGAGATTTCTTCATTTGACTGAGATGTTCCGCCTTCAGTAGGCCTACTGATACAATATTTTTCCCTGGTTCAATTTCAATTTTCCTTTTCCTTTTCTTGGCAGCTAATTATTTTTCATATCTCATGACCTGAAGCACTTTGATGACCCCTTCTCCCACCAGTGCCGGTGTGGACTGAGATTCTAGAGACTCTGTTAAACCAGATTATTAAGGACTCTTTGTGGTTGGAATGGATTAATTCCACAGGCCTGCATGGTCGACTCTGTACTGGAATGCAACTTCAACTTCTGACATCTCTCAATAATATGGAAAAGTATTTTTTGTTGTAATATGTTGTTAAGCTTAAAATTCTGATTACAGAAATATAGTTATTTTGTATTGCATTAGAGTTACACAAGGATAAATTGTTAAAAGTTAGACGGAGTACTTTTTTGTTACTATTTTTGCTATTGGCAACAATGAATTTTACATAATCAAGGACGCAAAATACGTTTGACACTACCTTGCGAGATTGAAAGGGGAAGTGTTATCAGTCAGCTGGAACTATATTTCATCTGCAAACTTTCCGGATAAATTGTCTCGTAGAAATTGGGTACGGAAAATCCATCTAGTTGTTTTCTGAGAAAGGTTAATACAGAAGGGAACGAATAGATGGCACGCCAAGAGCTATTTATCTTTTTCCGTAGGCATTTTTATAAAAGCACGAAATTTAGATTTTTCAACATAATTTTCTCTATATTTCGTATAATTAGTAAATAAAAAGGAGCAAACAACGCTCAAATGACTGTATCCAGTTGTACTTGTTTAAACAGAATAATCAGCGTGTTAAACCATAAACAACTTCTGGAACTGATGAAAGAGGTCAAAGATCAGATATCTTTTGAACAATGTAAATTGCGTCAGTTTGTCGTTCAGTACTGGTGACATCTGGTGGCCAGCCTCCAATTTTCATGTTCAATTATTGACAGATGGCTTACCACTTGTGTTTTGGCTGAAGGTGTCAAGGATAAACTCTTCCTTTCTGTTGAAGGATGAAGAAGTGTACAACAGATAAGATAAAAGGATATTATGAAGTTTATGAAAAGTTGTTGCGAAAAACATGGAATGTAGACTTAGAGTTGAGCTGCGAGAGAATAGCTGTATTATTTTTCTCCGATGTTGTCAACTCTGTACGGAACTACGAAAGCCTACTTTATAATTACCTTAGAATGTTGCATGATTAAACATGATGATGATGATGATGATGATGATGATGATTTTCACCAAATCGAATCCTGGTTTTATGAAGTATGTAAATGTTAACCTCGCTTTCATCCTCGATACTTACCTGGGGTATTTTTCACCCCAAACCATATTTTATTGTTAATATCTACAACCACATACTCCGCAACATTCCAGTGAGGTAGATATCCTATCCTTGGTTATCTCAGTTTCCTTTACAATTAAAATTATTATTATTTCGTAATTACATAGTGATTATTCTTTTCATATTTATCCCTTGGGGTCGTGGACGGCCCCAGCTATAGAACACGTCTTTATTTTGTAATTAGATTTATTTTGCAACAACCAAATTTCTTGGCTTAAAAATCGATGTGTTAAATTGGAAAAATCATATTAAAGAAATTACCCCAAACTAAATTCAGCTTGTTTTGCTATTTGATTTATGCAAAAGATGGTAAATATCAATACCTTAAAAACAATATACTTTGCATACTTCCACTCGGTTAATTTTTGGAATAATATTCTGGGGAAATTCCACAGATAGTAACAGTATATTCCTACTACAAAAAGAGTAATTAGAATAATAGTAGGTGCCAAATCTAGGGAATCGTGTAGGACTATTTTTAAAAAAACTACAAATAATGCCCATGGCTTGTCAGTATATTTTTTCATTAATAATCTTCCTCGTATGTAATCGTGAAAACTTTGTAACTAATTCAACATTCATAGCATAAATACACGTCAAAAAAATGACTTCCATACTCCATCGGCAAGTCTATCGTGCTATCAAAAAGGAGTGCGTTATATGGCAGGAAAAATTTTTAATAGCCTCCTATCGATATAAAAATGAAACTCAAAACATAAAATTATTTAGGGCCAAATTAAAGAAGTACCTAATTTCTCACGCCTTCTGTTCTGTAGGTGAATTCATGACATTCAATATCACTTCATGAAATTGATACTAAAACTTTGTGTTGTACTAGTAGACTATATTGTAAATCTCGTCTGTATATATTTCGTCTAGACTGTGACTATAAATTAAGACTTTATAATAGTATTAAGTTTTTTGACTTGTTCCATATTCTAGCTGTTAAGCAATGTATGAATACCATGGAATGTTAATAAATACAATACAATACAATACAATAGGGCCTCTACGGTTCCATCCCATACCGTAAATCTAAAACGCGGGCCTACCAGATTTAACTCACTCCCGAAGGAAGCAATTTTAACTCTTTCTGTTGTCCTTAAAAATTCATCGCTTTCGCCAGGATTTTAACCCATGAATTCCGATCTGATGATAACGATAGTATCCACATGACTATAGACGAGTCCACCGCTGTGGAGTAATGGTTACCACGTCTGACCATGAAACTAGCGGGCTCGGGTTCAAATCCTGATTGGGACAAGTTATCGAGATGAGGCTTTTACCGGGTTTTCCTCAACCCGTTAAGAGCAAATGCTGGACCCTAACTCATCTCGCTGGCATTATCACCTTCATCTCACTCAGACGCTAGGTAACCATAACAGTTGATAAAGCATCGTAAAATAACCAACTACAGACGACAATAAATTCATGGAAATATTTCTTATGTCATTAATACATATTTCTGTGTATTGACGTCAAGAACTAATGTGTTACAAAAGCATTACCATACGTCAGTAATTTGAAAATTAGTTTTTTTCCCCTCCTCTCTTACAATGAGGCCGGTGCTCTATGCCTAAGGAAACTGTGTTGCATGAATATGTAAGAAGGTTATCAAAGGGAAATGCCAGTTTCAAGTTGTTTCTTGTTACTAGTTAACCTTACGACCTTTTGTAAATTTCAACATACTTAAGCGGAGTGATTAATTTCTAGCAACAAATTACATTCTGGATAGATCTCTCTCGAAGACTTTGGGTATTCTTTGCCTGTTTCGTTATTTAAAAGACATTACGGGCTACACCAGTCATGTCAACTGATGCCCATAGGAGCGAGCGCGCGCTTTAGAGCCCAGGAGAGCCTGAGCGCTTTACAGCGGAAAGGAAAGAGACAGACGAAAGAAGTGGTTGCCGCTTGATCGAGCTATATACAGGGATGGCCAGCACTGATTCAATAGATAAAGGGAAGAGAACTTATTAAAACTGTAACCATATTAATTTTTAGAGGCTAAACTGGAGAATCTGCACGGTAGCTTCGAACCGTGCCGTTACGGTTACGATCAAATTTAACTAAATACACAATGTGGCCAACACAGTAACATGACGTTGGTCTATGGCGTCGTTAGAAGAAGAAATTTGTTTTTTTTTTTTTTTTTCCCTCTACCTCCTTCGTTCTGAATATGACTGAGAGAGAGCACCAATGTTAATCTCATCTATTTCATGATTTTCCCTGGACCACCAATTTGTTTGGACATTTCTACACAGAAAATTAAGACAGATCTTACAAGCGATCTCCAATTACTAAGAGTATTGTCATCAAAATTGTGTGTCCATTTTATCTCGAACTAAAATCTCTCTTGCATTTTCTTTTGTTTCATCTCGGCCGAATGGGTTTATCTCTTCGTTATCGATGTTTCTAGTCGGTCATGACCTTTATGACAGTTTTTGTTTCGTAATATTGATAAACTATAATATAATTAAAGCGGTGAATAATTTCATGGCCCCTAAAAGTTTTTTTTTTTTTCCGTAAAAGGCTAGGTATTTTTTCTAGGCCACAAATAAAACGGCAACGCGGTCATAATTGCGTACTTAACGTTTTGGCGAACATTAACCGGAAATTTACTTTCCGTCATTTGAATGATATTCCGTGAAACACACCCTTTTTCCCTTTTATTTTGTTGTGATAACCTACTTTAACATCTTACTACATCTGCATTTTATTTAGTGCTCTCAAAACACCGCCGTTGCACTGCATAAACCTTGCACTTGACTAATGGAGTGATTTATTTAAGAATATAGTAATGAATTTTACTACCACCATTTCGATTGTCTTTTGACACGGCTCGGCACGGCCCGGTGACTAGCGGCCAGCGAGTAACGTCAACTATCGACATTGCTCTACCGTGCGTATTATCCAGTTGTTCCTTTTTAGATTTGCCTGAGAAGTATAAGTGCATTATAAGAATGTAAGTTTTAATTTTAATGTTCATTTTTCACAAGTTTGATTTTTTTATTCAAAAGAAATATTTTCTTAACTTTTCGTATAGAAAAGTGAAATTTTCAGGTATAGGCCTATTTATTTAGTAGCCTTACAGAATGTTTTCGTAACTCTAATACCATATATACGTATTACTGAAGATAGTGTATTGAAAATCTTGAAAATATTCGCATAGAAAATGTTTGTAAGGAAATGAATTAACAAAGCAACTACTGTTACATCATAAGCAAAATACGTGCCCATGTGTTGTAAAAATGTCAGCTCTATAGCTTCAGCAGATTTCGAGAAAATAATTTAATATTTGATGATAGGAAGTTGCTCACAAATATCACCTTAAAAGCATAATGCGATAAGAGTTTTGTTATGTAATATTAGTTACACTTAAAACAGATACAGTACCTAGGTAACTTTGCTTTGTACTGTAATATTGTTTTGATTAGTTTATTGATTACTTTTGTAAGGCTAAAGATACCATCAATATAAATTCCAACTTATGTCATACTCAATCTCTTTCTTTGGAATATCACTTTCTTTATGAATGATGTGTTTCATCCACTTAATACAGTATAATATTATACTACTGTGGAATTTAAGTGAATATTCCTTCTTAACTCTCTATTATGTTATTAAGATTTAAAACACAAGTGCAATATTAAGAAATCAGTGTTAGTACTTTTGTTTGACAGACAGTATAGATAATATTAAACAGAAAGAATCCATATAAAAATAACGAGATAAAATTTCACGTTCCGTTTGAAGTTTGTGCACCACTGTTTTCTTAATCCAAAAGTTTTCTTATTCATATACACAACCCTTCCTTTTTCCATACTTAGCGCTTGCTGCCCGCGCACGACGTCAAGGTCAGAAAAATGCGCTTGCTTTGACATCACTATCTTACACCAACATGAGTCGCGAGGGTGGAAGTCAGAACCGCCATAGAAGAAGAATAGGACGCGCAGGAGTGCGTCCGGCACCAGTCAAAAGTATAGATCGTTCATACGGGAGTAAGCGACAGAAACACGAAGCTGAAATTTATAAACGACATTCAGTTCTGCAATTTAGCTCACGTGTACATTCAATTATTTTATGCTCGACCATGCCGAAATGTAGTAATTATACACCTGGTAGCAGACCTTTAATGCATGTCATTAAAGTACATCTACTCATTAAAGGTCAGGTCTTTCAGCCAATGACGACTCAGGTTACAACTGTTCAGCCAATGACAGGTCAGCTTTCTACCGTTATAAAACCGCAAGTATCGATTATTCTCGGATATGCAATCGAAAGAGAATTAGCGAAAAGTCACGGAGGCTGGAAATCCAATACTGCCGCAGAAGGTTATGTTCTGTTACTATAATAATTAGCGTTAATTGTAAATAATATTCAAATAAATTCAATTTGTCACCCCGTTTTTCAATGTCTAATTTAATTTCAATGTTATCTCTGTAGGTTCTTATGGCCTAGCAAGGTCAATGTGAATATCAGTTCCTCGGAAAAAATCAATACTTTCGCGTCTGCCAACATCTCACAACATACGGGACGTTGGTCAAGGTCAGATACAAAGAAAATTAATAATATCAAGCTAGAAATATGGTCGAGCATAAAAAGTCGTATGAAACTCGCCTATAATGGTAATTAAGAAGCTCGTATGAAAATTGTGAAACTCGCTTGCGCTCGTTTCATAAATATCCATACTCGCTTCTTAATTACTATCATTATAGGCTCGTTGCATAATGTACTATTTTAATTTAAAAAGTAATTAACATATCAAAAATCTGGTATTCCAACTTGTTAACAATACTTTATAGAACATTCAGAAACAATTTCATTTTCCTATCGTCAAAATTGTAACAGCCTTCACACTTCGAACCTGACGAAATATACTGAAAAAAGTGTGAGAAAATAGCTTGTAAAATTTGCATGGAATTTAAGTTCAAGGGTGCAGTGCAGCCATTTATGCTTTCGAACGTCGCAGGGCATTGAAACTTGCTCAAAATATAAATGAGAGAAAACGAAAATGTGATTTTTGACTGAAAATCATCCGTCGCTCCTTCTTAAATGTAACAAGTGGGGGTTACCGGGTTTGAACCCCTTTTGAACTTAAAAAATACATATTTAGAATTGAATATTTTTTATCCATAATCGTTTTCCCTTCTCTAATTCTTCACTGTCAGAGTAACAAAATCTACATCGACATAAGGCATAGTCCTCCTACCCTCCTTCAATATACAGACGTGGACAAATTATTAACAAAATTGACGATTTTTTATGATAATTCTGTTTACAAAATTTGACTTTTCAACTTAGACTACAGTTGACAATTTTGCATATTTCTATCATTACAATAGATAGAAATATGCAAAAATGTCAACTGTAGTTTAAATTGAAGAGTCAAATTTTGTAAACATATATAATAAAAATCTTCATATTTTGCTAATAATTTGTAAATATGCAAAAGTGTCAACTGCAGTTTAAATTGAAGAGTCAAATTTTGTAAAAATATAAATTAAAAATCTTCAGTTTTGCTAATAATTTGGAAATATCCAAAATGTAAACTGTATTCCAAATTGAAGAGTCAAATTTTGTAAAAATATAAATTAAAAATCTTCAGTTTTGCTAATAATTTGTAAATAATATCAAATGTAGTCCAAATTGAAGAGTCAAATTTTGTAAAAAAATATACAATACAAATCTTCAATTTTGCTAATAATTTCGAAATACACAAAAATGTCAACTGTAGTCTAAGCTGAAGAATCATATTTTGTAAAAATATGTAATAAAAATCTTCAATTTTGCTAATAATTTCGAAATACGCAAAAATGTCAACTGTAGTCTAAGCTGAAGAATCATATTTTGTAAAAATATGTAATAAAAATCTTCAATTTTGCTAATAATTTCGAAATACGCAAAAATGTCAACTGTAGTCTAAGCTGAAGAATCATATTTTGTAAAATATGTAATAAAAATCTTCAATTTTGCTAATAATTTGTCCACGTCTGTAATCCCTGTGCTTGGTACTATAGCACGTTCTAATTATAATAATGCTATCTTTATTATAGAGAGACATACCGCCTAGTACCGACCTTGTAATAAAATGAAACCGACACAGTATGGAATTTAACTTGTTCTCGAACATATTGAAAAGGTTGTTTTGACAGTTCTGCAGTGCAGATGTTAAATATTGTGCATTGTCGACTTTAAATCCATTTTAAGAGCAGTATTCATCCTTTCGTTGGTTTGAGTTCTGACTTTATTTATTGTGAAACGTTCGTTTAACGTCTTGTGCATTTGACAATTCATATTTATAATAATAATAATAATAATAATAATAATAATAATAATAATAATAATAATAATAATAATAATAATAATACACAACATTTAAAATACCTTACTTACTACTTACTGGCTTTTAAGGAACCCGGAGGTTCATTGCCGCCCTCACATAAGCACGCCATTGGTCCCTATCCTGAGCAAGATTAATCCAGTCTCTATCATCATATCCCACCTCCCTCAAATCCATTTTAATATTATCTTCCCATCTACGTCTCGGCCTCCCCAAAGGTCTTTTTCCTCCGGCCTCCCAACTAACACTCTATATGCATTTTTGGATTCGCCCATACGTGCTACATGCCCTGCCCATCTCAAAAGTCTGGATTTAATGTTCCTAATTATGTCAGGTGAAGAATACAATGCGTGCAGTTCTGTGTTGTGTAACTTTCTCCATTCTCCTGTAACTTCATCCCTCTTAGCCCCAAATATTTTTAAGCACCTTGTTCTCAAACACCCTTAATCTCTGTTCCTCTCTCAAAGTGAGAGTCCAAGTTTCACAACCATAAAGAACAACCGGTAATATAACTGTTTTATAAATTCTAACTTTCAGATTTTTGGACAGCAGACTGGATGATACGAGCTTCTCAACCGAATAATAACAGGCATTTCCCATATTTATTCTGTGTTTAATTTCCTCCCGAGTATCATTTATATTTGTTACTGTTGCTCCCAGTTCTCCACCTCTTCAAAAGATAAATTTCCAATTTTTATACATTTTAAATACCGGTAATATAAATTCTAAATAATTATAATAATGAACCCCTCTTGACAAAATTCTCCGTAAGCCACTGTTAATGCATATTGCAATGATTTAGTAGTTGCAGTACTTTATTCAATTACCCTTTCAACTGTAGAGGTAAATTTTACCTGAAGCTCTGTATCAGGGCTTTGTACATGCCGCACTTTACGTTAAGAGACTTTCGGCTTTACTTCCTTCCCAGAGGAAGACACGCTAAGGGTTTTATAAAACCAGCGTCTTCGATCGGGTTTGAACTCGCGAACCTCGGATCCGACCGCCAATGTGATAACAGCAAGACCACTTACGACGACATATTGTAATGATCCCCTGCTTCTTTAGTTGTATTATCGCGAAATAATTGTGAAAATTTGATACTTTATTCTAAACATAAAAGCTACTTTTCTAGGAATACTAGTGGCTTGTGCTGCAAACTAAGTTCATTAGACGTTCAAATAAAAATTTTCCAGATTTATTTTCAATGAAGAATGCCAGACATTTTGAAAGTTACTTGTTTCCATTATAATGAAACATACTCCCTCTGAATGGTTTTTTTTTATGCCAAATACTTTTTCTTGAACCTATCCACCTTCAGTTTTTGAGTTTCAACGCGAAAACTCAAGTAACAATGTCAGAACAATCAGTGGGTTTTTCATGTGGGTCTAAATAATAGCTAATTCAGGTCTTTGTGAATTGTATGCGAAAGTTAAAAAAAAGTCAGGTTTGCTATGCTTTCGAACAATATACATAGCATCTTGGTATAGCTGCTGCACGTAGAGCTTGAAATGTAGAGGGTAAAATTATTTTATCTTGCTAAGACATCTTGCTGAAATGATCGAGGGACTACATAATTTTCTAGACCTCTTATTTTATCAGTAAGTATACCTTTTGGTCTTTCCTTAGGAACTGTAATTTTTGCGCTCTCTCGAGCCAATACTGAAGAGAATGACGCATATAAATATCTACACCACACCGCCATTAAATATATGAAAAGACCCAACCCCACATGATTAATAACTATAAAAATATTTCATTTTTAATAACAATACTAGCTTACGTAAGTTTCGTAGTTATATATTACATAGCCGCCACTCAGTAAATTATAGAAATGAAGATCTAATTTAATAAATTCTCTACATCTACTTATATAACCCCAAAAGTTTCACTTTCATATCATCAATATAACATTAATATGTATAATAAAATGAAAAATAGTCACATCATGACTGACTATAACAATATTTAATTTCTAATGGTAATAATGTCATCAAACCATCTCAAGTTTTATAAATTTTAATATCCAATACACAGCTGTACTCAGAAAATTACACACCAGAGAATCATACCTGTAAATTATTTTTGTAATCCTTGAAGTTTTTAATAACCAATTGAATTTGAGCTCTAAATATATCAGCAATCCTGCAGATCATGGCCTTCGTGTATTATTGTTTATTGTAGTGTGTTTGTGTTTTGTTTTATTTTGAAAAGCCATTATTTCTTAAAACTGACGACAGATGGATTTTGGAAAATAGGAAAATGATGTAGGAAAATAGATATTTCACTGAAAACTACTATTTTTCTGAAAATCTTTGGGTTCTAAGCTTCAAAATGAGGGGTCATTTATTAAAGTCCGTTCAGCCGTTTTCCCGTAATTTCCATTACCAGTTCAAATTATATATAGGCCTGTATATATATATATATATATATATATATATATATATATATATATATATATATACACGAGGTTATTTAGCATCGATGGGATTGGTGATAGCGAGATGATATTTGGCGATATGAAGCCGAGGATTCGCCATAGATTACCTGACATTTACCTTATGGTTGGGAAAACCTCGGAAAAAACCCAACCAGGTAATCAGCCCAAGCAGGAATCGCACCCGCGCCCGAACGCAACTCCGGATCAGAAGGCAGGCACCTTACCCGACTGAGCTGGTGACTAACAGCATAAAACATTGACAGATGCATAGCTTTGCTATGCTACGTACTTTATGTAGAACTACGTGTGGGTAGCGTGAGAAATGAAAGAAGGAGAATGCAAGAACAGGAAGACAAAGAAAACAAGGGGATACCTCCCCCATACCTAGTGAAGAGAAATATGTCATTTTACAAGTAAAACATGACCCTGTCTCAGTGGTGGTTCCTCAGAAGAGGGAAGGGAGGAACGTCCTCCTCACATTTCTCTTCTTTTGAAAGTAAATACCAAGTGAAATATATGCCTTGAAATTCGAGGAAGATTCGATAATTTTTAAGTTCACAGCTATAAGAAAACTTCAGTTGATCGAGTTTTAAACGACTGTGCTGCTAGAAAACTGTGAGAAAGATTGTTTGTGTGGAGGAAAGTCAATCCATTCCTCCTTTACTGCAGTTAACACACATAGACAACAGCGCACTAGCGGCCAGAGAAAGAAGCAGAGTTTTAAAGCGAGTAAATGAACGGAGAGGGAGGAGATCCTCCTCTGAATCAGCGCATGGGCGGGAAATAGAAACCGACTGGTCGTGCAGCAAGCTCGCTACCGCTGCCACCTAACGATCTTGCATTCAACCAGACTATAACACATCTAGGAGGAGACACAATAAAAACAGTTTTAACGCAACGCTATGAAAGACACCATATGCACTTTTTTTTAAATTATAAATAAAAATATATTCATTGCACTACATAAGCTATATTCATGGTTTGAAACTTTCGAGGATATGTGAAAGCTGAAGTTGGGTTTATATAAAACAAAGAGGAAGTAGTTCTACATTATTATCGCAGATCTTTTTGGCCCTTGAAATTCACTTCCATTCAATGTCTACTAGACAGAGCAACAGCCAAGTTGTCAGTTTTGCACAAATATATTTGAAATTGAAAGTACTGCAAACTACATTATTTTCAACATAAAAAGATTAATCGGCCACCGGCAGCTTTGAACAATAATGGTAGTGTGACTTTACAAGAACTGACATTCTTAAAAAGCATGTAATACTGAACTTGTAAAATGTACATGTGGCAACACAGACCACGTGGGTGGGTGCAGTGTTCTCGCTTTCCTCAGATTATTTCCAATTTCCGTAAAACGGTTCCGGTTACGAGTTAGTAGCTAGTCTCTTCCAACACGTGTGATGCTGTAGTGTGCTCGAAAAATGCTACGAGGTTGTGAATTTCCTTGTAATTGTTAATTTGTGCAATTATTCAACAATGAATGGAAGTGAAAACATATTATATTTTGGACAATTTAGGAAACTCAGTTTACAAGAACAGATTATTGCTATACAGAAGGGAAGGCCAACCCTAACACTACCTGGTCTTATATATATGCATGTAGGCTAATTTGTAGCATGTTTCATTCAAGGTGTCATTTTGTACTGTTAACTTCTTTCCTCCTCTTAAGAAATATGCAGGAGCCGCCACTGCCTGTCTGTATTTTCTATCACTCTTCTCTTCTTACATTGCAACATTTTCGTTTTCTGCTCCGCATCCTCCATTCTTGCGAATATATTATAATTTAGTTTGTTATTCGCATGAAGTAATCGCTGAAGCAATTATTGCCTCATAAGTGATACGTCTTATCAGCAGGAAAAGTATTTAAATTTTTAAGTCGTGATATGATAATGTAATGTTGCAAGGACTAGGTTACAGTTATGTCGAAGTTTATCAGTTTACCAGGTTTGTTTCTTGGTGGTTACGACTAAGTTCTAATTATTCTTATCAGAGTTTTACGTTTACATTTTTTCAACATAGCACTAGAAGGACACATTATAGTAATTAACGTGATGTGTAATGATCACACAGCGGATTTTCGGTCCCTTTACAGTGACAAGACTTCAGGTCTCTTGGCATACGGGTGGAGCGTAGTAATGAGTTCAATGACCTTCCTGCAACTCACGTACAGCACCGGGACCGAAAATCCGCTGTCTGCTGATAACCCTTAACCAGCGAATAGGGATTATAAAGAATGGACACTGAGCAAATTTTCCTGTTTTGTTTCTCTGTGCGCCGGCGTTTAGTTCCACTTTCAAGCGCTAGAGGTAAGCGTAATCGAGCACACGCTAAGATAGTAATTAAGTATAGAGTTGAGACACAGGATCCAAACATCGCCTACCTTATTGCATAATCCAGTAACGCTTTGCTTCAAATAAATTCAAGTTAACAGCTTTTCTTTATTTCTCAGTGGCAAACTAGTTGTAATAATATTTTTTTTATATTTCAGATATAATAAATTATATTATAAAATAATATAATACATTATAAAATTAAGTATCGAATTCGTTTAATATTTGTATATAATATAATATAGGTATATGGTTTTACTTCTCATAAGAGTTTTGTTTTTCCATTTTCAGTGCTATCAAATCATTACATATTTTAATTGTTGTTGGGGTCAACGTCTCAACTCTCATTACAAAGGAACTCTAGAGTCTAGACATTACAGTTAATGACGGATTTATTATTTTATGGATCCAATTTATTTTATTTGAGTACATAATGTACCTAGATGTATTAATTATATGTGTTATATTTCCGCTGTGTCGACTGCTAGCTGGTGTGATGCCAGCGCCAACTCTAGGAGAAAACAGAATCTCACGCTCTAGCTGGCTTGAAGGTCATTGAAATCAGTCCGGCTACATCAAAGGTACCGACGCGAAGTGTCCATACTTTAATTACCTATACGCTGCCTTAACTTGGCAAAGCTTCATTTCTCACACTAGTTTATCAAACCTTGTCGGACCGTAAAGAAAACAACTACCGCAATGTCCATATTTTATATATTTTTAGAACATTATAGTATTGTGAAATTTTAATTTTCCTACCATTTTTTTCTATTCTATTGAAATTATAGCATATAGCCTATTAACCTGTTGTATTCTATAGAATACTTTGTCAATTTAAGGGTTAATGACGCAAGATGATTATAAGAACATAACAGGCACATTTCACACCATAATAGTAATATGCGTTACAAGAGCGGTATGTTGAAGTTTTCATGTTCGAGGAAAAGTTTGGAAAAGCGAAACGTAGTTGAGCTTTTTTAATTTCCGAGAACATGAAAACAAACATACCGCTCGTGTATCGTACATTATTTTGTGCGAAGATCGTTTATTACGTACCTGAAAGAGGAATTTCTAATTAGTTGTAATGAAATCTCCATCTTGGTTTCTGTTCAATGACGGCAAATTTGCAAAACAAAAATATCTATCTTCAACATTGTTGCTTTAAAATGTTTTCTGTGTTTACTATACTCCAGCAGGCCGTGATATACGTCTGTCTTTTTTTCCCCAGTGTATAAATGCAAACTTAAAAGAAACAGTAAGGTTATGTAATGATTTATTTTTCATTTTAATATTTTAACAATATTATTTATATAACATACTCGTATTGCAGTAATAACATCGGCATCTGGAATCTTGTTGATTTTTTCACGGCTTCCTTAATGTTACTTGTATCAGGAATGCAATAAGTTTCGTGGAGTAGTAGACTTTACTTAATTTTTGCAAATATTTAAAAACAATAATTAACATTGTAATTTAGGTGAAATTGCAGTGGTAAGTTTCAATTTATAATTATTACTATGTTAAACGTCTTTAAAAATAATATGTTAAAAGCCTAAAGCAGTAAAATGAATGTCGCGCTTAAGCGGTAAGAAGAGGGAAATTGTTATGTGTGTTACGTTGGGAATACTGAATGTGGTATTTCACACTTATACTTGGCTCGGAAACATGACGGCCTCTCTTCTTGGAATTGGTAATCCCTCATAAACCCCATCCTCTACTCAACCCCTAGCCGCGTGGCAGGAAGACAATAGATCGCAGCATTGGCAAATTTAGCAGTCATTGCCTCTACCTGATGGCTTTCACCCGTTCTCAGTGTCTTTTTAGACATTTGTCGACGTGTTGTTTTATTCCGTTGTGCGCTTCAATATGTCTAATTTATTCCGGTCATGACTAATGAGTGTTGGAGCAGATGATCCGCAGCCAGGCCTCCTGATACACCTGAAGATCACGACAAGAACAACAAATAACACCGTCGAAGAAAACAGAATATCTTATTTGCAGAGGAGCGTAGCTAAGAAAACAAAGTGTTAAAATTGTGTCTAACGTTAGAAATTCTATCCATAAAGTAATCGAAAGTTCAGGCAGTTTAATAAGTATAAATCTTAATCACTTAACATCGGACGCAACCGGCGGAGTTGGATATATGGGCATAGACATTAAGAATTACGGTTCACCAACTAAAGAGAAAATAAACAAATTAAAACATAATTCGGTAAGATAGACGATTTTATACGTGATTTACTTCGCCGAACAGTATGTGAACTGTACGCGAAAGAGATATCGCCAACAGCAACACCGTCCTTAGCAACCTAAATAATGACATTATTCACAGCAGTGCTTAAAAGTTTTCTAACTTACAGCAGTGAATTAAATGTTTTTAAATCACTCTACATGACAACCAACATATTAGCAATAGTAAAATGAATATATATGAACTTCTTCGCCAACAACACAGTGCAAAGAAAAGCCCTGCAATTTAAAATTAAATTTACATACCAGTAATGAATAAAATATTGTATAGCAAACTAGAGTAAACAGATTTTATGCGCTCGTGGAAATTATCACCCAAGGCGAAGCTGATAAGTCTAACTTTACTCTTTTGTACTATAAATTCTATAACTATTCAATGATCACAGTTTCAGAAAATTTTACCAGCGCAACATTCTTAATTAAGTATAAAATTCTGGAACTTCAATAGCATGAGAATTTAACACTTATTATATAGAAGTCTGCATTTTTTTGTTTATTTAGGCAAAACAAGTTAGTGAAAATATAAATATAAAGTGTTTTTAAAATAAGTTTGTTCGTTTTTATACCAATTTTGTTTTAGTAATTATAAATTAAGGTATATTTACAAAGATAATATAGTTTTTCTGAAAATCGCGGTTTCACGGAACACAGTTTGAAAAACGTTCGCAAATCACAATGACTTCAAGAATTGGCAACTCGGCGAAGGGTTTATCCCTTGCGCGTGCCTGCAGTTAACTGGTGAAGGGGATGAGGGAAGGTCGTCATGTTTTCGTGCGAAGTTTAACTCATTCTTCTGTTGGTTGACTTAAAGTTCCAGATATTCAAAATCACCGTCATCATCGCCGCCAATGCATATTGACTGCCACTAGCTTCAGCAAAGCGACAAACGCGCTTTATTTTTTGTGGCGTAATAGCAACAAAGGCAACTTCAAATAAAATTCGTGTCTCGGGTAACTTTTCCTTTTTAGTTGGTTATTGAACGACGCTATGTTCACTACTAGATTATTTAGCGTCGATGGAATTGGTGACAGCGAGATGAGGCCGAGGATTCGCCATAGATTACCTGACATTTAGTATTTATTTATTTAACCTGGTATAAATAAGGCCGTCAGGCCTTCTCTGCCAGGAGATTCCAATTTATAATATGAAGAATAAAAACATTCGCCTCGGAACCTCGGAAAAACCCAACCAGTAATCATATCAAGCGCAGCTCCGGATCAGAAGGCAATTGCCTCTTCCAACTGAGCTATGCCGATGGTTCAGGTTCCTCAGTGTTGGTTTCGTGACACAATATTTTATTTTAGAGTCCTCCACAACTAAAAATCCATTAGCGTCAAGTCAGGATAATAATAATAATAATAATAATAATAATAATAATAATAATAATAATAATAATAATAATAATAATAATCTCCACCCAGAGGTCTGCATCGGACGTTTTCTCTCGAGCGCCAAGTAGTTCACAGCATAATCCGATAGGTAGCGCACATGTATGATGGGTAAAATTGTCGCGAGCGATAAATCATCGAACGGTATAAGCCGAGCGTTAGACATTCGTTCTTGTTACTGTGATGAACTGTGTAGTAACATCATAGATGTTTATCATTTCAAAACTTTGCAGTGTTTAACTAACCTCTCCATAGTACAACTACAAAACTTGCTTTAAAATGTAATATAAATGTTGTAGGTAAATGTCCCCCACACACAGGAGTGATTTTGTTTTTGCCATATCTGATGGATGTTATTGGATGTAAATGTAATTATTATAAACGGAGAACACAATCTCGATAATGCAAGAACTGTATCAAGTTTTCTAGTAATAATAATAATAATAATAATAATAATAATAATAATAATAATAATAATAATCTCTAATAATTAGTGTATCAATCTTTGCGTCTGTAACAGTTGTGCAGCATGATTATTCGTTTTATTATATTTTCTGTGACGTTATCTCTGTACTAATATTGTTATTAATCTACTGCTATATCAATAATATTTTGTAAAACGTTTCTACATTGTCGCAGTATATAGGCGGAACACTATGTATGGACCTATCATATTATATATGTGGTAAATCAAATACTGAATAATTATTAATTAGCAATAATAACTTTTTATCGAACTTTTTCATACTATATTATTTATAACTTCATGTTCCTGTTTTGGTACGTTCCAGTGACTGTTCCATTAAACGTTTGTCATAAACGCAGAAAATAAAGCCTTATTTTTACCGTGTGAGCAAAACATATGTGTATCTTATCTGTCGCCTTCCATACAAGATAAGACATGTTGTACTGTGCTTCTATTTATTATGAGCGTATCACAACCGATCTTATCTCACTCGAGCGTGCGACATTCGACCGAGTTCAAGCGAGCGATTTAACTCCAATGCAGCTCTCTGCTCCACACTTTCTCTTCGTCCTATCCATCTTTCGGGAAAATTGGTATGTGTAGTATTGTGGTAGCGCATCATCTTGCTGAAATAATACCCTTCATTCAGACACGGATAATGTAAGGTTATGACATCCAGGGTGCTAGGAACAATAGACTGTGCCGGTACCAGCGGCGGCCCGTCCCTATGTGCTACAGTGCTACATCACAGTGATAATTTTTGCTCAAATAATGTATTTGTAATACCATAGTATCTGCTCTGTCATTTAACAATTTCCCGTGGTTATATTCATGACGCATTATGAAGTGTTTAGTCTTCGCTCTTCGCTCTTTGGTGCCTCAGGGGGTTCGTTGTGCTATTCAGAACTTCATTTGAGAATGTAGACAGTTATGCGCATGTGCGAAGCTGAAATCACTGCTCTGATTGGCTATTTTTACGCGGGAAAGTGCTGTAGTCAGCTTCAGCACGACACAGCTTGGAGATTGCAAAAGTAAAGCGTAACGAAAGAACGCTTGTTTGTGGAAGAACTCGGAACTATTTACAATGTATTTTGGTAATCAAATATCAGACTGCTGCTGCCATTTACCTGTACGCCTATGATGTTCCTTCTGAATCAGCTAGCAAGCGACGGAAAATGGAATCCCAGAAAAGTGAAGCCAAGGAAGTATGTGACTATAATAATTCAGGAAACTACTCACCGTTTCCTGTCTTTAAGCTACCTAGACGCAACAAAATTGTTAAACAGCAATTTTTTTTAGAATTTTTCGTATAATTTTCGTGAACGCGAACTTGAAGTTGAAGACATTATTACAAAAATAGCCCTAGTCACTTTTAATGAAATTGAGTTAAGGACACATTTGCTACTATTTCAAATGTTTATAGACTCCAAAAATTACACATATCAGGTGCAATAACCACAAGGATAAACACCAGTTGTACGGAAACAGCTGACATGTGTTGTTCTATTTATTTTTATTGTTCTCCTCAAAAATAGCAATTTTGACAAGGGTTGTTTTTGTAATAATGTCTTCAGTTGCTGTCACCAGCTATATTATACTGAACAAATGGGTGTTAAAGACACAACTTGGAGATGGAAGACCCGACTTCCAAAATATAGATGTCTGTTGAATTGTTACAATACATAGTCTCCAAGAATTTACAGGATCCATTCTGTGAAGTAACGAAGTTGTTAAATATTTTGGTTACAACACCAATGACCACTGCTGAGCCAGAAAGATGTTTTTCTTGCTTGAAATGCATAAAAACGGTTTTTAAGGAACACTATGTCCCAGGATCGTCTCACTGCTCTTGCAACACTGTCAATAGAAAAGAGTATGATGTCCAAGATGGAGGGGTTTAACTCCAGGGTAATTGACAAGTTTTGCAGTAGGAAGGAACGTCGTATGGACTTCATATTTCATCGTTAGGCGAGTCTCAAATTAAGATAAATACATAAGTGTAGGCCTACAGTAGGCCGATATAGAGATTGTAGCACACTCATTATTTTGACCACCAGCCGCTACTGGCCGGTACTATTTCCCATTGTAATGAGGCGATATTAGCGATCCTAGTGGTTAGCAACTAATCTATGGATGTGATTTATACTTGCTTTGACATCTTTGCTCATATCGCGAGTTAATCTTTGGTTGAAATCCGAAGGCCTGTGTACTATTGTTGAGACTGGTTCTGTTAATGTGAACTAGATGGCGACTGTATATGTATTACTGATTTGTTATGAATATGATTTCGGTGATGAATGACGCCGATGATATTCAGGGGTGTTGTGGCCCAAATTTCCTGGCATTTGCCTTACGATTGAGGGAAAACTCTGAAAAACCTAAACCAGGAAATTCAACCCGACCGGAATCGAACCCGGGCTCTCTGCGTAAAAGACCAACATGCTGACCCCTACACCACAAAGGTGGTCAATAAAACAATTTAAAATTGCTTTCTTAATATTAATTGTATTTTTCGCACATACTTTTAATAAAAATTTACACTGAAAACTGTTCTTCTTAGTAACTACATATTAATTGGCTGCGTGTAATCCATGGGAAATTTTGCTCTCAATTAGTAGGCCTAATAATCTCGTCATTATTTCGACTTCTCTAAAAACAAATTAATATATTTTACGCTTTCGTATTACATAACATGCAGTGGAAAGATAAGAGTTTAAGCTGTCACTTTTGATTGTTTATCTTCATACTCGTTTACGATAAAAGTTCTTGCGACAAGAGATAGGGCAATATCACGACCTATATAATTTCATTCTCTTTTATTTATTTAACGATTTCTTAGGAGATTGAGTATTGCGGTCTTTGCTCCTAACAATCTCTGATTAAATTAGTATGAAATATAACACTTTCCGCGAGTTGTGGAATGTTTCAGCGTTATCCGGCACATAATGTTATCTTTAAGAATTATTGAACTCGTCTTCAAAACTCCATTAGCGAATTCTGAGGCGCTTAATTTATGACAAAACAGAGAAGAGTACTATACTTCTGCGAGGACAACATTTGCATTACATGATAATATATAATATCAACTGAGACGTTAACAACTTAACATATTATGTTTTATCGCCTTTCC
The DNA here is from genome assembly GCA_025594305.2 of Periplaneta americana. Lineage (NCBI taxonomy): Eukaryota > Metazoa > Arthropoda > Insecta > Blattodea > Blattidae > Periplaneta > Periplaneta americana. Next base: position 6,353,859 of record JAJSOF020000005.1, read on the forward strand.
GTTTCCAGCATATATAACGAATCCTTAATAACACATCTCCCTCCTGACAAAACATTATTTCCCTCAAGAAACACAGCGCTCTCTAGGAAAATTTGAATGTCGTTTTGCGCAACGCTATATACGAGATCTAAAATGCTTTCCAAATTCAAGATTTTTTGTTACGTTCTTGTTCCAGAGAACGCTTGAATTAATAGAACTACAAATACTTCAGTGTTATTTCAAGTGAAACATGAATTATTAAAGCAAAATATATTTTTTAACTTTAAGGTGATACATACAAATTTTAAGGATATATATTATTTTAATGTACCGAATTACATATGATATTTCCATGCATGAATAAAAATGGTTAAAATAAAGACGATAATGTATGAGAGATTTTATAAATATTCGCTTACAACCGAAAATAAAAGGCTGTGCCTACAAGACCATATGCATATAAGCCACTAAAAAAGATGAAGGGTGGAAAAATACAGAAACGATTTCTCTAATATAGGTCTATATATTATTTCATTATTCGTATCACAGTTAGACAAATGCACCTTGGCCTTTTACGTTCTTACACAAATGAAGAATGTGCTTGTATAGTAATTTCTGCTCAATATTACTGTTTTTAAAAAATGAGACAATGTAAGATAAGAGAGCAGTCAGTCTTTGCATAAGGGTAATTATGCTCTTATTCCTCTTCTCTGAAATGGAATCAAACTAGTGTCCGCGTGTTGGTGCTGCCAGAAAAACATGTGGGAGTGCATAAATATTGTTAGTAGTAATTATTTAACAGACCTTTCCAACTAATGAAGATTCGTAGCTACCTGAGTCCTGAGACGTTTGTTGCTTTACTTTTAAACCCAAGCTAAACCAACCTAACTGAAGATAGCTCTGGTTTGAACACACCCAAAGTTTTTTCAAAGGTTGGCGCCAATGGCATTGTTGTCTCGAGACTAGCCTCATGGAATGAGGAAGAAATTTTAAGTATTGAACAACAAATAATTAATATAACGTAATCTATAACAATTATGCAATGACGAGAAGGCTCAACCTTGTTAAATTTAAAAACGGGAAGTACAAGACATATAAAATACTCGTAAATATCAAAATTGCATTTCAAATACGGTACCGAATATCATTCCCAACCATGCTCACAATAACAATCACGAATACCATAAACATTTCATGCAATTATAGCAAATACCTTACTATAATAATACCGGACAGCTAGCAGTTTCACGTGCGAACGACGATGGTGCTGCTACCTACCTGCCGGGATGGAGATACTCGCAAAACAAGCTGTAATCAACTGCAATGTATATTGTTGCTGGGCTAGTTAATTTGTTAATACTTTTATGAATTAGTACTAGTGTTAAAATGTCAGGGTGTATATGTGCTGTTTATAATTGTGACAATTGCAGCATTACAAATTGCTCCAAATCGTACTTTCGATTTCCGACAGTTCATAAAACGTAAGTAAACAACATTCTTTAGTAGACCTAATTCCTTTGTCTTTGTGTTGATAGAAAAATACAAATTAGTTTTTTTATTTAGACCTAATAAATAAATATAAGTTAAAATGTATTGGATTTTAAGGTTTTATCAAATTAAGTTTTATTGTTGTCCACATGCCTTTACTAATTATTACAAGCATCAAATTACTATCAATTTTATATTTGCAGTTGTCAGCAATGCGTACCTATATAAAACATTACTGTAAATTCATTCCTAATATCAGATTGATTTTGTCTCGGTAAACCAAAGAAAAAATATGTAACAATTAATTACGGAAAGTAATATGAAGTATGCAATATTTCTCATAATATGCAGCTTTGATATAAGATAAGATATGTTGAATAATATTTAATGTAAAATTATTAAGTGTTTCATGTATAATTCCACATTAGTAACTCACGTTTTAAACAATAGTCCGAATCTCGCTATGTTAATATTTGTGTATGTGGACGTAATTCCATCCCTCTGCGCTAGATGTCAGGTCCGCGATTTTTCGCACTCACGCCAATGCTGCTAGTATACAGCTGTCCGGTATTATTATAGTAAGGTATTTGATTATAGGATTTCGATGAAATCTCATTTTTGTTTAGGTACTGTTTCATCTTTCCCACTGAACAAACAACGTCCCTAAAAATTTAGCGCTGGAACCCGAATCAGGTTGACATAGCCTACATATATTTGTTATTTTTTTAATACTGTCTTCCAATACAGAGATATGACAGAATTACTGATATGGCTATGTTATGAAGAATAAGTTAAAATGTGATTACCGGTACCTAATTTCGTAATTTTCTGGAAGTATTAAGAAAAACAACGAACTCCAATCAGAGTAAGTATGTTTGAATTACTTATTCTGAAACATAAATACACCGCTTTACACATAATATGTATTTTTTTATTATTATTTACGCGAAGTAATGTGTTGCGAAAGACCACGAATTTCCCGCTGTCCATGAAAGTTTAGGCCTGGCGAGTTGACATGTCCGACCTACATTAACAGTGTTAGGTCGGAAACAACAAATTGTAAGATAGCACAAGCAAACTATAGTGTGAAAACAAATCCGAGATAAAAGAAAAATATTACATTACCTTTTTCCCATTCACATAGAAGACCAGAGTTGATTCCGTTTCAAATACAGGTTCTCCCATTTTGTTGTGATGTTTCGTCTGCTACCTCACACTTATTTGTTGGAAGCAGAAGTGAGTAGCGTCTGAGCTCTAGATTGTTATCACGAAGACTAACTTATGCTGGCGCTGGGGCCAGTCTAATCCATATGCAGCTTCAGACTGGTCAGGTTTCACTCAAGGTCAAATTATACATCCTTCAGCTGTTATTTGCGATGTATTGCGTGTTGCAATCGAAAATCTTGTTTGTGGTCAGTGTCTACTGACCCTAGACGCTTTGCCTTCGGAACTATCTGGATTAAAAGACGAGGCTGATCCTGGTATTTATGATATTTAATTCAAGTATCTTAAAAATTAAATTATATGAAAATCGCGTTATTTCAAGTCCAAGGAAAGCTGTTACGAGGACTGGCAAGGTAATTTACTCGTTATTTTTTTAATTAAATTACATGTAATTTACTTACGTAAAAATACTTCTACATTGGACAGACTGGAAGATCATTTCAAATAAAATACATTACAAGGAACGTAATCACAGCCATAACCAAACTACACAACAATTCAACTTACGCAGAACACATCACAAACTCCAACCACAACTACAGCAACATAGACACTGACATGAAAATACTACACATCCAGCCAAAAAACCAGTGGTTGCCAAACACCACGAAATTGTGACGTAATAGAAATGCAACCCGCACACCTCTATCTAAGGGAGAAGGGTGGAGTGGGTATATCCTCAGGTAATGCAGTGAATAACAGTGCAGAGACGGACAGTGACCAAAAACCGAAAACAATATAATATTCTTCTACTTATTAAATATACATACTTTTTTCATGTTAATTTTTTATCCTCCTATTAATTATTTTTGTATTATTAATGGAATGAAATAAATTTATTTTCTTATTTATTATAGAAAGCGCGTGTATTTTACATCAGCAGATATTTGAAATTAGAAAAACGTACCAGACTGGTCACGAAGTTGTAAATTACACTACATACTTCAAAAAAACGTTGAAGTATTTTACTCCGATTAAGACATAGAAGCCGAGATTTTTTATTGTTTATTCATTAATGAAATATTCAAATTACACTCATACGTAGAAAAAAACGTGAAAGTATTTTACACCGATTAAAACACAGAATCCAATACTTTTTATTGTTTATTTATTAATGGAGTATTCAAATTACACTACATACGTCGAAAAAAAACGTCGATGTATTTTACCCCGATTAAGACATAGAAGCCGTTACTTTTTATTGTTCGTTTATTATTCAACTTACAGGTAAGGGCGTGGTAGTCTTCATAACAAGAAGAATAATGACAACGTACATTGTTCCTTTATACTTCATTTAAAATTTTACAACAAATTAAGTATCTCATATTTTTGCCACCTGCACAAAATAAATACTTTTCCTTCCATCCTCCTTAAAATTAAGTTTTTACTTACTATCTGTTTTGGAAAAGACATCGAAACATATTATCCTACACACTTGTAACATTACATGCGTACGTCCGCTGCTGATAAATGTCTTTACTTATATCGAAGTGATAGCTGTAAACAGAGGGTGGGGGTATGCTGCCATGGTTACGATTGAGAGGAGGCAGGGGCATGTGTCGCGACACATCTTTTGGCGATCACTGCCCTAGAACAATATGAAATGCACAGACATATAAAAACATACCCACAGCACATCCTGAACACTCAACTGAATTTCAAAACACACACCCTTTTCGACACAATCATGAACACATCCCACCACAACAGGAAACCACAGGCTTCAGACAATGAGAGACACCACCTCGAAATTAATCAGGTATTTTTATAATATTAACACAGTAAAGAAGTTATTGTTAATTAGTAAAAAATAATTTATTTTGTGTATTAATAAAAAAAGAACTACTTTAATTATATTACATTTTGAGCTTTAATTTTCTTATATATTTCAGCACGAAATCGTTATTTTCTAAAGATTATAATATATATTACTTACTTGCTTACTGGCTTTTAAGGAACCCCGAGGTTCATTGCCGCCCTCACATAAGCCCGCCATTGGTCCCTATCCTGAGCAAGATTAATCCAGTCTCTATCATCATATCCCACCTCCCTCAAATCCATTTTAATATTGTATTCCCATCTACGTCTCGGCCTTTCTAAAGGTCTTTTTCTCTCCGGCCTCCCAACTAACACTCTATATGCATTTCTGGATTCGCCCATACGTTCTACATGCCCTCTAAAGATTATATATACAGCCAAATATTAACGGATTAAAAAATTATAGCTATTCTTTCAAGTTTTTAATTGAGAAAATTTGTGATATTTACTTCTGCACTAGTACTTATATAATGAATAGTACATTATGCAACGAGCCTATAATGATAGTAATTAAGACGCGAGGATGTTTATGAAACGAGCGCAAGCGAGTTTCATAATTTTCATACGAGCGTCTTAATTACCATTATAGGCAAGTTTCATACGACTTTTTATGCTCGACCATATTTCTAACTTGAAATTATTCATAAGTATTCATGTTATTTTTATGTGACTGGGGAGCGAACTGACCTCGTGCAATATCTCGTAAATTGTGAGATTTTTTCCGGGCAACGAATGTCGACGACCTTGATATATAATCTAGAAAGTAAGATAAACGTTAAACTTCATATAACCTTGAAATTAAATTCGACATTGAAAAACGAGATGACAAATTGAATTTAACCCTGGCTATCGCTAATATTTCTGTGCAGTACGTAAGCAAAAACATAAAAAATATTTTTTCTCCAAATTGCATCACATACGCGGAATTTATATTATACTCATTTTTTTACATATAAATTACAAAGTTCTAATATTCTCTCTCATTTTGTGCTGTAGTTAGACTGTTAACTTCAAAGATTCGGTTCAAGCTCAGACTGAGATGCGACTCTTATTTTAGTCATAATTTTCAAAACGGGTGAGGTGTCCACTCAACCTCCTATAAAAACGAGTTCTGAATCATAACCTGCGGTTAAAGACGACTTTATGGTCTAATCACAGTCTAGTATATACAGTCACGAAGCTCGAGTTGTGAGGGTGCTAGGAACAATAGACTGTGCCGGTACTAATTCGCATTGTCTGTAATGGGGCGATAGTAGCGATCCTAGTGGTGAGCAACTATCTATGGGTGCATATTTACTACGTATTGAGCTTCGCGACTGTATATACTAGACTGTGGTCTAATGTTGAGTGCTACAAGGAATGCAACGTTGATCTCCTTGATGAATTTAAACACTATAATAGTCACAATCATGCCATGGTATGAAAGAAAAATTTCTCAACCTCGAGCGGGAATCGAACCTGCAACTTCCTTGTCTCTTGCACGCCTTAATGTGCATAGACACTTCTGAATGTTTCCTGATTGCGTAAGTTGGGATCATAGGCCTATAAAATATGGCCGTAAACGAAGTGAAAGTTTTGTGAAAAACGAATTAGTCTGTAAGGATTGCCTTTCTTCCAGAATTTCAGAAATTTAAAATTGTCATGACAAGGCATAAAGAATGGTACCATATCTAAATATTTCAAAATAAGAATTTTACAATGCAAAACTCTTTATACTTTCTCATTATACAAAATATAAAGAGAAAGAAGAGTTATAGTGCTACAAAAATTGATTAAATATTTTTATGAAAATTCATATTCAGTATCTGCAAGTAAATTCAACCGGTAATGGTCATCCATAAAGTAAAGTATTTATTTAATTAAAAGATAATGAGCAGAATAAAGGAACGACATAAATTTGTCTCCAAAAATGTATATTTGAAAGGTAATAATCATTAGCTACAGCCAGTGACGTACGCAGAATTTTGTCAAAGGAGGTCATTTTTTAAATTGTTTACAGCTTGCAATATCGGCATTAAAATTTTTGTGTATTATTATTATTATTATTATTATTATTATTATTATTATTATCATCATCATCAGCTGAGTTATCACAGGGGATGTGAAACTATGAACGTTCCCGACAACATCGTCACGCTACGGCTGCGAAGAAACATTTGCCAATGTGAAATTTTCACTAACCTCGCGAGAATCACTACTGATTTTTTGCTAAAAAAATTTTAAAATTGAGTTTTGTGGTCGCTTAGACGTATCAAAGAACCCGGAACGATAATGTGAAGCTGGTATTAAAAATATGAACTGTCAAATCCACAAAATATTAAACGAACGTTTCACAATAAAGTCAGAACTCAAACTAACGAACGGGTGGATACCTCTCTTATAATGAGTTTAAAATCGACAATGCACAATATTTAACATCTGCATTGCAGAACTGTCAAAACCACTTTTTCAATATGTTTCACAACAAGTTAAATTTCATATTGTGTCAGCTTCATTTTATTACAAGGTCGGTACTAGGCGGTAGATCTCTCTATAATAAAGATAGCATTGAGCTACTCAGTTTGTAGAGCGTTGGTACGTTTAACCAAAGGTTCCGAGTTCAATACCCTGCGCCGGAACAATTTTCTCCTCGAAATTATTCAAGTCAACTTTACAGGGAGTTATACCTGAAAGCTTGATTTGCAAAGATAGCATTGTTATAATCTGAACGTGCTACAGCATCAAGCACAGGGATTATATTGAAGGAGGGGTAGGAGTACTATGTCTTATGTCGATGTAGATTTTGTTGGTCTGACAGTGAAACATTAGAGAAGGAAAAACGATTATGGATAAAAAGATACACAAATCTAAATATGTCATTTTTTGTTTAAATAAAAGTTGAAGGGGAGTTCAAACCCGGTAACTTCCCCCCCCCCTTGCGCTGGTTACAGCGTTATATTTCCTATCGGAAACGTTGTCGGGCAGACATTTTAAGGCTTAAAGAGCTCAAAATGATACTTTTAAAAACAATTTTATACATCTTTGCTAGGATAAATTAAGAAATTGGGTTTGTTGTCGTAAAATATGTGCTAAAATAAAAAGTGAGCCTAAATATTCATCGTTATCGAAAACCTCAACAAATATGTTAAGGTACAAACAAAGAGATATACACGAATTTTGGTCCGTGAATATAAAATGTTCCACGATATAGAACAGGAACAAGAACAAAATCTACCGAGCGAGTTGGCTCAGACGGTAACGTTTGAGACTCGTAAGCCTATTCGAGAAGTTCCGGGTTTAACCCCATGGCCGGCCAATTTGATTGGGGTTTTTTCCTGGTTTCCCTCAGTCACAAAAGTAAATAAAGGACTGTAAATTTACATACCATGATTCATCATTGCCTCAATAACCAATATCATGGACATTGATAAAGATTTAAAATCAGTTACATGAACACAAGCCATCTACAACACGCAATAGAAAACAGTAACTCAACAATAGCAACAACGGCCTACTGGTATACCCACAGATTCTAACACGCGATATGACCTCAGATGTTAAAGCGTGTATAAATAAACTTAACAAAAAAATCTGAAACTCATTTCGTACCAGAGTCTGTGCCGTACATGCATCGCACACTCTCTAGCGGACTCAGTAGAAATTAACTGAACGAACGGAAAATTCTACTATTTTTCACTACAAGGACACAGGACTAATGGCATAATAAATTATGTATATGAAAAAAAAGTTAGTGTTATTCCTGTGATATTAAGATTACACTTTTTTTTATTATACATTGTACCCGTTCTGCAAAATTTAGTTCTGAATCATGTTGTAAATGATATTTCCTGTTGCAGCTTATTTTCCTGAACTGTCATTTACGAGACATAGCTACAGAATGAAATCACGGGCCTATTCTCTGGATATAAATAAGAAAATCATCCTTTAACTTTGCACACTGCTGCACACGAAAACTTTCTTTGTAACCTAAAGAGTAGGATTTTTATTTCAGTTGTAAATTGTAAGATTTAAGTAGAATAACATGTAGCCACAGTCTACTATATACAGTCGCGAAGCTTGAGGTGTTTTTTTTTTTTTTTTGCAAATCTCGTGATAAAGCGCTCCAAGCGGTTAGCAACTAGAAACAATAGACTGTCCATAGTCGACTTTGGACTGTGTCGTATTTCTATCGAGTGCTAGCTCGTTGCGTATTTCACATTGATGCTTGTGAAATGTTCGTATTGGTTATAATGAAAATGTTAATTGCTAAAATATAATAATTGGAATAATAATATGGGACAAGGAGGAGACGTTTGTAGTGCTATAAATTGTAGCAACAGTAAGAGAAAGAGGCCAGAGTTATCCTTTTTCCGATATCCGAAAGATTCAGAAAGGTTCCTGGATTTCCACAAGAAACAAAACTGTTAATTTGAAGTTCTTTGTGACCGTTAGAATAGCCTACATTATATCCTTAAATTTCACAATGAAATGTTTCAGTCTAACCGAAAGGACATTAGATACCGGTTAAAGTTCTGTCGCTTAGGCTGTTAAATTTCCAGAGAAATAAAGGTTAGGTCTACTTTTTTTTTTTTCAAAGGATATATTTTTAATTGTAGCTATTAATTTTGTTATTATTTTTATGTGTTATTTTACTAAAGACGTAGAAAAATTAAGTTTGTTTTAATGAAATTTATTGATCACGTTTTATTTTCAATTCTGGTGAGATTATTATTGCTTAGGCCTACTTTTTTTTTCAAAGGATATGTTTTTAATTATAGCTGTTAATTTTGTTGTTTTTTATTTGTTGCTTTACTAGAGACGTAGAAAAGTCTGTTACAATAAAATTTATTGATCACGTTTTATTTCCAATTCTGGTGTGATTATTATTGCTTAACCTCATCCCACTTTGTTAACTACGTAAACATACACTACAAGTAGTCTACCGGTACACGTAAGTAACTCCATTAATTCATATTTCCATTATTATTGTCGTAAAGAGAAATGCAAATTAATATTTATTGGTTTCATAGTTAATTATCGCTATAATCTTGAATGAGTGAAGCTATTATAGTAAATTTCAGTTCGTTTTGCACAAACAAAAATTAAATTAACCTATTTCTTGCAGGTATCTTCGAGTTTATGGTGGAATTTAATATACTTCATTAAAATAATAAATTAACTTTATGCATTTAATATTTCAATAATGGAAGGAAGGTGTTAATTTTTCCAAAAGAACACGACAACGAAAGTGTAACATATTTTGTCGGCTGCTAGGAGAGAGATCTGCGATGATGAGGCGATAGTAGCGATCCTAGTGGTGGGCAACTACCCATGTTTGCATTTTTACTACATATTGAGCTTCGCGACTGTATATAGTAGACTGTGATGTAGCCTAATTAATTCTTCATAAATCCTCAACTCTTATTTTATACGGTATTCGCTTCTCACGTCACTTTGCTACGCACGGTATTTACAGAAATCAATCACTACTTAAAATTGATAGACATATGGAAAGATAAGTAGTTACAATAAGATTCTGACAGTGTTATTTATTACGGAGTCAGCCATTAAAGGAAAGCGTTCAAGTGAAAATAATTTATAGACTGTCTTTCTCGAATATAAAAGTGATGCTTAACAACTTACTGTACTGTATGATGCAGATAATCATTTATTACAAAGAGAGCCTTCTAGCTGACTGATCTCTCCTGATATTTTTATTTATGGTGAGAAATAAACTCTTATGTACATTTTTACGTTTTAACGTCATGACGTACTACTTTCCCCCGATTTTTAAAGTCTAAAGTTTCTTTTTGTGGCAAATAAATCTCCATTCTTTCTCCTTTTTTCTTCCCTACCTAAGGCCTGTGGTTAGGTTAATTCAGCAAAAACATTCGTGTAGGTATTTTTAATCTCTACGTAATTATATTTTTGTTTAAAGAAGTTTTCAATTGGACGTAGTAAATTATAATTAATTTCTCATTAAAATTATTTTTTGGAAGTATACTGTCTATATGCCATGTATTACTCTAGTGAAAAAAATAGGGCAGTTTTTCAGTAAATCGCCAAAGTTTTAAAATGAGTATCTGTTAATGTTTTAATCCAAACGCTATTAACAATTCACTTCGCTTCACTGCGTTTTTATTTAACGACGCTACTGCTAACCTGTCCGGTCCTGCCTCTGCGTCGTAGCGTGACGTCGAAAAAGTTCGTTTTCACGTAGTAATCTTGTCGAAACGCACGGCCTACTTGTAGGCCGTGGTCGAAACATTGCATGTATTTTCGCGTTTTACATTCGTTTTCGTAATTAAATTACTTCAAATTCAGAACTATTGTGTTCGTAGTACCGAAGTACCGCACCCTAAGGTGACTAACAAGTTAATAACTTAGGTGAATAATGGATGATACTGGATGATGATGAACACGTCTGCACTTCACGGGAACAGACGGATGGATGCTATTAACAATTGAAATACCTGCGTGGGAAGTCAATGGCATGCACTACTACCTTAGGAGTTACGCAGGAGGAAAATTGGCAATGTTGCCAACTTCATTTCGAATAAACAGCGCACCCGTATTTTTTACTTATATATTTCTGGGGGGAAAAAAAGTGTGCGGTGTATTCGAGAAAATAGGGTATTATAAAGGTAGACGTTGTTCGTAATAATTCAGTTGGTACAAACGCAATACAGAGCTATTAAAAAAAAAAGAGCAGATTTCACATATACGTTTTTAAGTAGGTTATTTTACGACGCTGTATCAACATCTCAGGTTATTTAGCGTCTGAATGAAGTGTGATAATGCTGGTGACATGAGTCCGGGGTCCAGCACGAAGTTACCCAGCATTTGCTCATATTGGATTGAGGGAAAACCCCGCAAAAAAACTAAACCAGGTAACTTGCCCCGACCGGGATACGAACCTGGGCCACCTGGTTTCCCGGCTAGACGCGCTAACCGTTACTCTACGGGTGTGGACCACATATTTACTTTAAACGAACAGTAAAACCATTTGCCGCGCACTATTGGATAGAGGAATATTCAAAGTTTTTTTTTTTTTTATGTTTTATTACACGCGACATTCAGTCCAGGGTCTTAAACACAACGGAAACAACAACAGCCTGTCTGCCGCAGTTACTCGGCAGTTCGAATTTGGGGGACTGACAATCCTTGTGTAGTCGTTGAACAAGCAATAGACTCACCGAACGTGAATGTTCTTTTGCTTCATTTCTGTAAAGAAAGTGTATGGAACTAATTTTTTGTGTCGGATGACCTCATCTTCAATCAAGACGGTGCCCCACTTCATTTTCACCATGCGGTTCGGCATTATCTGGACGACACCATTCCGGGTCATTGGATTGGAAGAGGTGGACAAGGAGATCGTGTTCATCGTCTGTGGCCCCCCTGAACCCCGAACGTTCAGTATTTTTGAACGTCAGAGTATTATTGGCAACACTGACTGACATCTTCGCCATCTATTCATAGAAGTAGTAATTAAAGAAGCCACACTTACACGAACAAATTATCGATCACTAATCGATTAGTAGGGATCAGGTATCTTTGAACGTCAGTGTACACCAGGGCTGGGCACATTACGAGATTCTGAGAATTGAGCGCTGTTGCTTTAAAGAGCAGGTCTCGCGAGCGCTGTGACGTATGCGTACTGTACGTCATTCAGTGTCGGTGCAGTGGTGACTCTGCTGTATGATGGCGAACTTTGAAGACGGAGCTTCCGCTCATACACTAAAGCGGCCCGCTATTCCCAATGCTTTTAATGTATCATGGGGGGGAGGAGTTCTTTTTGGTAGAGAGCAGTGGATTAGCAAAGTGTTTAATTTGGCATAAAACACCCCAACTGATTAAGGAGTTCAATATCCAACGACATTATTCTTTACAACATGCTACTGAATATGACAATATGTTGGTAATGAACGTCATAAATTAATACAACTTAAAGAAAATGTTTCTCAGGTACATTATATTAGAGTATCTATTTGATATTTGCATTGCATTATAAGTTATTATACATTTAGTAATATATAATTTTAAAGTATACAAGTATTATGATATATAATATATCATATAATATATTATAAATGTAGATACTCTAATATAATGTACCTGAGAAACATTTTCTTTAAGTTGTATTAATTTATGGTCATATCATATCATCATATATCATATATCATATCATATCATATATCATCTCATATCACATATCATATATCATATCATATATCGCATCGTATCATTTTGTATTATATTATATTATATTATATTATATTATATTATATTATATTATATATTAACAGGATGACAATAATGCACTTAGTGAATCGGCTACGAGAATTAGCTACAAAATTTGCCACGAAATTGCACAGAAATTGAAAACATTCAACGAAGGTGAATTCATCAAGCGATGTTTAATTATACTGGCAGATGAACTCTGTCCACAGCAAGTAGGGGAAGTGGAAGCCATACGCCTTCTCGTAGAACCGTGGTGAGGAGATTGCAGTATGTGCGTATGGGTTATGTAAATAAGCCTAATGATTTGTGTGTGTGCATAGAGCGAAGTTTATTTCATTAAATTAATAAGAGTGTTATAAATTCTATACTGTACAATGGATTGATGTAATATCCTTATAAACTATTATGTACTGACAGACTGAATGACTAGAACAACCGTGGCTCTTGTTACATTAATGCAGGGAAGGTAGCTGTAATGCGAGTCCGCCACTGCGTGAGCGTTCTGCTCTGGCTTGGAATTAAAGTGCCTTGTGGAGCGAGAGCAGCTCTGGCCGACTAGACTGAGCCGCTCTCATCCCCGGCCCTGGTGTATACCTTCCACTACGAATTAAATCCGATTGAGATGATATGGAGTCAGGTAAAGGGATACTCCGCGCGTTATGACAATCGCTTAAAGAAGTGAAGAGTTTAACAAACATTGTTTTCGACGCATTTAATCCGCAGGATTGGACCCATAGTTATCGACATGTTAGCAAAGTCGAGAGTCTGTGTGGAGAGCAGACGAATTGCAGTATAACATGGAACAATTGACTGTTAACAAGCAGCAGTTCAGGTAGCGATGATGGAGCAAGTAACAATGGCGAAGGCAGCAAGGAAGATTTTTCAAGCACAGAGGCGAGTAAGTGTGCATTTGTAAAAGCATATTAAAGATAAATAATTGGTTAAATGGCGATCTTACTCGTGTTAATTATGTAAGCATGTGCGGCTTGCATAAGAAAACAAAAACACACACAAGATCGCATCCTCATTCAAAAAACAGAAATACAACATAGCATACAGGACAGAAAACACACTACAAAGACATCTCAACACACAAACAAATAAATACAACCACACAGGCGTATACAAACTCACATGCAATAGTTGCGACAGTTTCTACATTGGACAGACAGGCAGATCATTCCAAACTCGATACAAAGAACACATTAAAGCAATAACCAGAGGACACAATACATCTACATATGCCAAAAACATAACTAATGCCAACCACACATACAATAACATAAATACAGACATGGAAATCCTACACATACAACCCAAAAACCAAAAACTCAACACACTAGAACAATATGAAATATACAGACACACTAAAACACACCCTAATCAAATTCTCAACACACAGATCAATTTCAGAACACACACTCTATTTGACACCACATTTCAACACTTTTCAACAATCGAACGCACCCACACAACAGGCAGCGAAGTTCGAGATGACGCCGAGATCTAGTAGGCTCTGAGGATGGTGTGAAGAAGCACCGAAACAGCTGTAAGCCGCACATGCTTACACAATTAACACGAGTAAGATCGCCATTTAATCAATTATTTATATTCAAGTGTTAAAAGTAGTGTACGAAAGATTCAACATGGCATATTAAGATTATCTAACTCGAAAGTAAATAGGCGAAATATGAGCTTTGTTTCTTATTTCTTTTATATCTTATGTTTACTTCCGTAATATCTGACTTCCGGAATTGATACTTAGTAGTTAAGAATGTTTTTCACTTTGTGAACATTCTTTGATTGCGGTGTTTTTTTTTTTTTTTTTTCCGAGATACAGTAATCATTCTGTCACTACTTCATCGACATTATCACCTTTTCACACTATGGTGATGATGATGATGATGATGATGATGACGATGATGGGAAGAAGAAGAAGAAGAAGAAGAAATAATGCTGTCTCACTAAAAAACAAGTAGCACTACCACACTATGATATTTACTCTTTAAAAGCAGGAGCTTTCCTATTTTCTTGCTGCGTTTTCCACATTGCAATGGTTCACTGTCGTATTCACTGGACACAACTTTGCCAAGTGCATTACTCCGTTGGATAGATGGCAGACCTATCGCAGAGAGATGATGGGATGATAGCTTAAGAAATGATTATGAGAGATAGAACTTAAACTTAGGGGATTCGATCTGGCATCGGGACTGGAATCCGGTGTGGCTTAGTGGATAAAGCATCAGCACATAGAGCTGAAAACCCGGGTTCGAGTTCCGGTGCCCGAGAGAATTTTTCTCTGTTCTATCCATCCTTCATCATACAGATAAGTCGGCCTCAAAGCGTAGTCGGTATAGTGCTGGCCTTCTGTGCTCGAGGTTGCAGGTTCGATCCCGGCCCAGGTCGATGGCATTAAAGTGTGTTTAAATGCGACAGGCTCATGTCAGTAGGTTTACTGGCATGTAAAAGAACTCCTGCGGAACAAAATTCCGGCACATCCAGCGATGCTGATATAACCTTGGCAGTTGCGAGCATCATTAAATAAAACATAATTTAAAAATAATACGGATGACTAAGCTCATGTCATGTTGTGAATAACAGAGTGAAGAGAAACGACTAGAAGCATTTAAAAGGTGGGTATGGAGAAGCATGGATAGACAAAATAAGAAAAGAAGCTGTGCTAAGATGAGTGGGTGAAAAAAGAATAATGCTAAAACTGATCAGGGAGAGGAAAAGAAATTGGCTAGGTCACTGGCTGAGAAGAAACTGCCTACTGAAGGGTGCGCTGTAAAAAAAATCATACCATCATTCACGATGGGAACATAAACATAACAGCAAACATACTTGGTAACCATGGAAACATAACAACGACGCCATTTCCTCATATTCTGTCGTATACTTCAGCGATCCACGACTGTGTTCTGTTTGCAAATCACGTAAGATAAGCAAGAAAGTTTGGAGTTTGCAAACTTTCATGTTAACGTCTTACGATAATGTTTATGTCAATGCTTATGTGAATCATTGTGAATGATCCCATTTGGTAGCCTGGGCGCAAACTTCTGTGTTTATGTTACGGTTATGTTTAATTTTCATTGTGAATGGACCTTAAGGAATGGTGAATGGGAGAAGAGTTCGGTGCAGGAGAAGATATCAGATGATAGACGACATTAAGATATATGGATCATATGCGGAGATGAAGAGGAAGCCAGAAAAGAGGGAAAATTGGAGAATGCTGGGTTTGCAGTGAAGGACTTGGGCAGAAAACTATGAAGCTCTTGAAAATCCATAGCTCTCGGCTGTGAACCTGTGAACCTAGGACCTGGTGGTAACCACCAGACCACGGCCATTATGATGACTGAGGCTAACTTAGAATTCAAGAGCTGTTGTTTACTATGAATGTGCAGGTAGGGACTAATTTGTATTCTGTAAGGGTTATTGTTTCTTCTGGTATACAGGGTTAGTTAAAAGTCCCGCACCACCTAAATAACTTTCGAAGCATGTGGTTCAGTGACATGAAACTTGGTATGTGGGGATAACCATATACTAAGAACTCAAAAATGGTATTACCGAGTTTTTTCTACTTCCGGTTTAACTGAAAATAACTCCAACTCTCTTATTTTAAATGGAACACCCAATATATGTTTCTATCCTTGACTAGTGCTCATTACGAGCTTTTCAGAAAGTACCCACACTTGATACTTCTGTACAAATTCAGTGTTGCTAAGTCAAGAAAACAGAAAAGTGTATCGAATATTAAAATAATAAAATACTCCTTCCTTAACAAAAACAAAACAAAGCTAGCTCACCTTCTAAATTATGTGTTCAAGTATAAAGTATATACATGGTTTCATGTGTTAATTAACTAGTCACTTTGTTAACTAGTTTTGGGTGGTGGGCCATCATCAGAACTGGGTGGTCTTCACGCCTTCTGATTGCGTTTCCTGTGGGGGCGCGTTTGTGTAATGTAATGTGGAGTGAAAAAGTGTGTGTGTTCTGAAATTGAGTTGTGTGTTGAAGATTTGATGTGGGTGTGTTTTTGTGCACCTGTATATTTTGTATTGTTCTAGTGTGTTTAGTTTCTAGTTTTCGGTTGGAGATGTAGAATTTCCACGTCTGTGCCAACCACATCTACAGCAACATAGGCGCAGATATGGAAATTCTACATCTCCAACCGAAAAACCAGTAACTAAACTCACTAGAACAATACGAAATATACAGGCACACAAAAACACACCCGCATCAAATCAACACACACACTTTTTGACGCCACATTACACCACACAAACACACCCCAACAGGAATCGCAATCAGAAGGCACGAAGACCACCCAGTTCTGATGATGGCTCACCAGCCGAAACTAGTCAACAAGGTAACCTAGTTAATTAACACGTGAAAGCATATACAGGGTTAGTTTAAAAGTCCCGCACCACCTAAATAACTTTTGAAGCATACGGTTCAGTGATATGAAACTTGGTATGTGAGGATAACCATATACTAAGAACTCAATA
This sequence comes from Periplaneta americana, assembly GCA_025594305.2. Taxonomy (NCBI): domain Eukaryota; kingdom Metazoa; phylum Arthropoda; class Insecta; order Blattodea; family Blattidae; genus Periplaneta; species Periplaneta americana. Next base: position 6,371,096 of record JAJSOF020000005.1, read on the forward strand.
ATGGTATTACCGAGTTTTTTATACTTCCGGTTTAACCGGAAGTAACTCCAACTCTCTTATTTTAAATGGAACATCCAATATATATTTTTATTTTTGAATAGTGCTCATTAAGAGCTTTTCAAAAAGTACCCACACTCGATACTTCTGTACAAATTCAGTGTTGCTAAGTCAAGAAAACAGAAAAGTGTATCGAATATTAAAATAATAAAATACTCCTTCCTTAACAAAAACAAAACAAAGCTAGCTCACCTTCTAAATTATGTGTTCAAATTGGTAGCCCTCAGCTGCGTTATAATACGTCACTCGATCATAGAAACCATTTAAGGAATGATTTAACCAGGCTTCAGGAATATCTTGCACCACTTCCATTTTTATTTAGCAACACTGAATTTGTACAGAAGTATCAAGTGTGGGTAATTTTTGAAAAGCTCTTAATGAGCTTTAATCAAAAATAAAAATATATATTGGGTGTTCCATCTAAAATAAGAGAGTTGGAGTTACTTCCGGCCAAACCGGAAGTAGAAAAAACTCGGTAATACCATTGAGTTCTTAGCACATGGTTATCCTCGCATATCAAGTTTCATGTCACTGAACTGTATGCTTCAAAAGTTATTTAGGTGGTGCGTTTAATATTTTAATATTCGATACACTTTTCTGTTTTCTTGACTTAGCAACACTGAATTTGTACAGAAGTATCAAGTGTGGGTAATTTTTGAAAAGCTGTTAATGAGTACTATTCAAAAATAAAATAATATATTGGGTGTTCTATTTGAAAGAAGAGAGTTGGAGTTACTTCCGGTTAAACCGGAAATATAAAAAACTCGGTAATACCATTATTGAGTTCTTAGGCCGTGTCTCAAAGCTCAAGTCCATACTACACACTAGTGACTAGCAACTAGGTGACTTGTAAACTACACACTAGGGAGCTTTGCAAATGTATGCTTGAAACATGGCCTTCTTCATAGATTATTTTTCTGAAAACCATGACATTACGGTGCAGCACTGAATTAAGAAGGCAGTGTCCTAATGCAGTTTCATTACGAGTTATATGGAAAAGATAAGGGCTTAATATCTTACAGTACTGTTTAAAACATTGTACAGAAGGTACTAACAATGTCAGTGTTCAAAGTTAACGTGTTATTCTAAATTATATTTACATTCTTTCACTTCCAAAGCATTTTCAGATTTCATAACCCCATTTGCTGATGAGGTATCCATGTTTGTTTAGTGAACAAGTCATCAATCAAGCAAGCATTTTCGTTGACTAGCTACTACGGACTTGATTGCTATGGACTATGTAGCTTTGGATCATGACTTGTGACGTCACATCCGGCTATTTAGTCAACATTCTAGTTCACTTCAGCTGAAAATGTAGCTTTGAGACACGGCTTTAGTATATGGTTATCCCCACATACCAAGTTTCATGTCACTGAACCACATGCTTCAAAAGTTATTTAGGTGGTGCGGGACTTTTAACTAACCCTGTATATATCTTTTAAGCAAACTACTAGGGCACTCGATAATTAATGGCAACAATGCTGTAAATCAGTGCCCGTAGCAACGACCATTCATAAATTTGCAATATTGAAAGTCTCGAAGTAGCCATATTTTGTAAGTACAATGGCTGTTTCTGATTTGTAATAAACAAAACAGTCCTAAAGGTACGGACAAAGATGCTTCATAAAACCCAAGTTGCAATAGAAAAACATGCAACTCAGTGCTTTAGGGCATTACCAGAAGCCTGTGGGAGAGAAGTCCTGCCATACTGAACTATTGCAAGTTGGGTGGAAGAGAGGCATTCGCTTTCAATCAAGAGTTGACATCCGAACAGCTTTAGGTTGATCAGTGAGAGAGATATCCAGAAATGCTGCTGCAGATGGAGTCCACCGTCTTCCAATATAGTTGTTACTCGTTGGGGTTCTTGGTTGGAAGCATGCTGCTATTATTCTGAAAATTTCCAATCTGTGAAGAAAGTAATTCAGACATTTCGTTCAGGTGATGCTGCTGCAATACAAATATCACAATCACTATTTACAGATGCTTCGGTTGAACATAATATAAAATACATCAAGACAAACTTTGGCTTCATTTCTGGTGTTATTGAAGCCTTGGAAACATCGGGTGCGGAACTGATTACTAAGGAGCGGATTCCTATGTAATTAAATATTCTTTTTGCGTGTGATAAAACACAATTAACAAAGTTAAAAATTCCGAACATGAAGTTTCAAGCTTAAAACCCGAATTTTATTTCACATAAAAACACATATTTTCACAAAAAAAATATGTAAATACATATTTTCTGGAAATCTATTATAAACACATAAATCTTGGAGTTTTTTTTTTACTTAAATAATTTTTTTATAAGATATTTTAAATATTTTAAAACTAAATCAATTATATCACTCAGAAGTACGTTATCTTTTTTAAGAATTCTTGGTTGCTTCGTGTTTCTAAGCACTGTGTGGTGTATCCGTGATCCATTTTTGTAATAGTATCGCCTCAAGTTCTGAGAACTGCTAGGCAGCATAGCCTATCAGTGTTATTATTAGAGAATAAATTAACGTGGACAAGAAGGAGAGATCTTGCAATACATAATTAAGAATGTTTATTGTTGCTGAAGATGATTTCATTCCACGCTTTGTTTGTCAAACACAACAGATAAGACCTCGGGTATGAACATTATTTAATTTAAACAAATCTCTCGCCTCTCGCTCATGTCTATCAAGTAAGACAATATATCTTGTGATTCCCTGTTATTGGGCTTCGTCAATCGATATCCTTCAAGATATACTGAAAGATGGTTGTTTAAAAAACGATTTGGCTTTCCTATTAGCAAATTTAAGTTTTTTGTGTGACACCATAAAAAAACTCGAAACATCAAAAAACCTGTTGTCTGAAACAGGGAGGTGCGTGCCGTAGAAATTAAACTAGACTCGCTACCAGGTTCAGAAGTACAAGTACTAAGGGACAAATTCCAGAATGTGTTTGGGAAAAACAGTGGATATACATAAAAATATGAGTAAAGTTGCTCAAGTATTGGAGGATGTGCCTGTAGGTGAAATTGACGGTGTTTGTGTTTGTGACATTCCTCTCTTTAAATATGCATGTCTGACGTCCTGTGATGTGGAAAGATCGTTTTCACAGTATAAGTCGTTGTTCAGAGATAATCGGCATGCATTTGCGATGGAGAATTTGGATATGACCTTTGTTGTTCACTGCAATTCTCGGCCAACTACTAGCACTCAAGTGTGGTTGGTGAGTACCTAGTAACAATTTTTTTTCCCTAAGCTAAGTAAGGTATTTTTGTCATATTAAAAAAAATGTTTTTTTTTTTTATTTTTAGCAAATATTTTCGTACTCTTTAGCACATAAAAAATAAATATATTTAAATTTTTAGCACATAAAAATCCGCTCCCTACTGATTACATAAATAACATTGATAAGCACTGTTATTAGTCGTCTTAACAATGTTGAAGATGAGACTGGGAAACTAGTGCGTGCTAAATTGAAAATGGTGTTGGATAAAAATTCTGGTTTCAAGACTCTTAGCACGATTGCTGAAATTTTCTCAAATAAGTACTTCCCTACAAGTGTAAATATTAAGTGTGACATAAATCATTCCAGGTGTTATCCTATTGTTTCAGCAGATGTGGAATGATCGTTTTCTAGGTATAAAACTTTATCTGACAGAAGAAAGCATTTCTCTTTTAACAACTTGAAACGTGTATTCTTTCTTTATTGCAACTCATCATTACATATGTAAAAGTAATCGTTGTAATTCCTATTTTACTCTTTCAAGTGTTTTATCTTTAAACTTGTAATTTATTAACAATTGATGCCATAGGGTCTCATGTGTTAAAGTCATTCTTAGCTATAATTAGTAATCATTTGTACTCAAGAAACTTTTATTGTAAATGATTTCCTATGTTTTCTTATCATTTATCTTAATGCTTTTTTTTTCTTTCAAATTGTCACATAATTGTTTTTAATCATTGTTCATTGTGAATTGATTAGTAGGCCGATCTATCGAACCCTTATTTAGGGCGGCTTTTTTATTTATTTATTTATTTATTTATTTTTTTTTTGGCAATACCGTACTTTCTTATAGAGTAACTGTACTGCATCAGAAGTTCAGAAGTCAGTCTGCTATTGTTATTCCTTCTCTGCCAACTCAACTATACAACGTAGCAAAGCTAGTTTTTAGTAATACTTTTTGTTATCTCTAATAATAACTAAACAAAATTATATTTCAGTTTATTAATACAATCTTTACATTTTAAACTACTGCAGCAACAAGCATTAAAAAACATTCTCACATATGATTCGAAGAAATTTCATGCAGAAAATATCTGTACATAATACCAAAATGACATACTATGAGTTGCTGCACTTCTGAATACAATTGAGATCAGAGTGTTTCCTAGAAATGTAGGCCTACACTACATGCTTCTAACCAACGTATTCGTACAACAGTCTTCATGCCTCATTGGATACTTCATGAACTTCACCTTTATTAGTGAGATCATAATCAGTTCCTTCATATTCCGTATGTTTCTTCATGATAGTCTGCAACTGTCCATATGAAAACTTTGTTTTGGACCACTGCCATCTACAGTGAAACCTGTAAATAGAAATAAACCATGGAAGGTATGAGATTCAACAAAACAGAACTGCTCTAATAATCCATGTTGAATCTTTCATACACTACTTTTAACACTTGAATATAAATAATTGATTAAATGGCGATCTTATTCGTGTTAATTGTGTAAGCATGTGCGGCTTACAGCTGTTTCGGTGTTTCTTCACACCATCCTCAGAGCCTACTAGATCTCGGCGTCATCTCGAACTTCACTGCCTGTTGTGTGGGTGCGTTCGATTGTTGAAAAATATTGAAATGTGGTGTCAAATAGTGTGTGTGTTCTGAAATTGATCTGTGTGTTGAGAATTTGATCAGGGTGTGTTTTAGTGTGTCTGTATATTTCGTATTGTTCTAGTGTGTTGAGTTTTTGGGTTGTATGTGTAGGATTTCCATGTCTGTATTTATGTTACTGTATGTGTGGTTGGCATTAGTTATGTGTTTGGCATATGTAGATGTATTGTGTCCTCTGGTTATTGCTTTAATGTGTTCTTTGTATCGAGTTTGGAATGATCTGCCTGTCTGTTCAATGTAGAAACTGTCGCAACTATTACATGTGAGTTTGTATATATTATTATTTATATTTCTATCGTTTTAGTTTTTATTATACTGATATAAATGTTATGGGGGATAAGCTCTATTAATATATTTTTATAATTTTTATTGTCCTTAATTCATGTTGGTTTTATAATAATTATCAGTTTAAGTTTGTTAAAATTTTATTTTGTTAATTTGTGATTTATTATTATTTAAGTATTTTATATTGAAATTTTTTATTAAATTATTGTTAGAGTTTGGGCCGAATAATGGCATGTTAAAGGCCCTACCACTGGGGGGGGGTTTCCTTTTTGTGTACACATAATAATTCATCTGGGTTCTACTAATGGTACCCTTTACATAAACAATAGTATATTTGGACAACTGCATTCACTCTATTATAATGCAATTACCAATAAGACATTGTCACAAGAACAAAGGATGAGAACCCCACGTGTGTGGCCATTCGTGTATTACTGGTGAACAGGAAGTACCCAAGACCTCCTACAAATCCACTGCCAATTCCATATAGGAAACTGCTTCTGAAGCAAGGGATGTTGCTTATATCCCGTTTGAAAATAATCACTGGTTTCTGTAATAGAAAACATGACATTATTAATTTACATACCCATACCAATATTTTACAGTGAAATGCAAATTATTTTGTGATAATAAAGTCAAAGAAATCTTATCTCAGTGTTTATTTCTAATGGCATTAGATAGGTGATGCTAGTTAAATCATTTTCTGTACTAGTAGCCTATAATGTCAAACTTTTCTGTATATATTTCTATATTTCAACTATAATTAAGACTTTATAGTACTATTAAGATTTTTTTGACATGTTCCATATTCTAGTTGCAAAGCAATGTGCAAATACCATGGAATGTTAATAAATACAATACAATACAACACAATCTTCTAACATTCTTCTACAGTGACCTAATCTGTATAAACATACACACATACTGTATATACATCCCCCTCTCCCTTCCTCACCCTCTTGCCCACTCACTCCCTCTCAGTTATTTGTGTTGTACTTGTACTGTTTATGTTAGTGAAAGTGAACATACTTTAACACCAAATAATAATACTTACTTACTGGCTTTCAAGGAACCCGGAGGTTCATTGCCGCCCTCACATAAGCCCGCCATTGGTCCCTATCCTGAGCAAGATTAATCCAGTCTCTATCATCATATCCCACCTCCCTCAAATCCATTTTAATATTATCTTCCCACCTACGTCTCGGCCTCCCCAAAGATCTTTTTCCCTCTGGCCTCCCAATTAACACTCTATATGCATTTCTGGATTCGCCCATATGTGCTACATGCCCTGCCCATCTCAAACATCTTTTTTGGATTTAATGTTCCTAATTACGTCAGGTGAAGAATACATTGCGTGCAGTTCTGTGTTGTGTAACTTTCTCCATTCTCCTGTAACTTCATCCCTCTTAGCCCCAAATATTTTCCTAAGCACTTTATTCTCAAACACCCTTAATCTCTGTTCCTCTCTCAAAGTGAGAGTCCAAGTTTCACAACCATACAGAACAACCGGTAATATAACTGTTTTATAAATTCTAACTTTCAGATTTTTCGACAGCAGACTGGATGATAAAAGCTTCTCAACCGAATAATAACAGGCATTTGCCATACCGAGCTTATTTGAAGGATTCGTAACAAGCTTTTTTACGGTGAAGTGTCCAAATAATAATAATAATAATAATAATAATAATAATAATAATAATAATAAAGATAATATTTTTGGACCAGAATATTTAAATTTCAATAAATAGTAGTGAGATTAAATTGTCAAGATTAACTAAGTTACCAAAGCCACATAACAGAATATACAATACTATGGCAGTTTAACCAGGTCTTCTGTGTCCTCTTGGTCCATTGGACATAATTATCTTTGGGATTCTTGTGTTATCCATTCTCTTTACATGGCATAAGCAAATTATTAGACTTGTATTAATTTTGTCTTTAACTGATTCAACATTTCATTCTGTTAAAATGTCTTTATTTTTTTAATTTAAAAAAGAATATGCTGCTCTTCTTTTGAGAAATATTATTTCAACGATTTTCAATTTTTTTATCTCTTTGTTTTACAGTCCAAAATTGCGCTTCTTTATACAACTACCAAAGCTAGGGTATTATATGCTATATTTTGATTCGAGAGGACTTTTGTACTAAATTAGACTTTAGAGAATTATTTAGTTTTCCTAAAATTTATTTGAACTTTTTTTTCTAATTTCATTTATTTTATTTCATAGATCTCACATCAACATTGAAGCTGTAACATATGGAACAAGTCAACAATTACACATTTATTTGGCGAGATGAGGTAATGTATAGTGCATCTTTCAATTTTCATAATAATTATACCCTCCTGGGTCCTGAGACATTTGTTGTTTTATTTTTAAAGTTCAATATAATTCTACACTTAAAAAAAAATCACTGATATGAGGAAAAATGATGAAAAAATTCTGCAGGTTACAGTTAGAGCACAAATGCCGGTGCCGTGGAACCGTCTAGAGTCGACCTGGGGTCCTAGATTCGACCAGTGTGTACACTTTCTAATTTCACGTGTTTATTCCAATAGAATTGCCTACTAGCCGCCACTGCTTGCTTCCAGCTGACTAATAACACTTCCCCTTTCAATCTCGCAAGGTAGTGCCAAATGTATTTTGCGTCCTTGATTATGTAAAATGTCGACCTGGTTGGCAAGTTGATATAGCGCTGGCCTTCTATGCCCAAGGTTGCGGGTTCGATCCCGGGCCAGGTCGATGGCATTTAAGTGTGCTTAAATGTGACAGGCTCATGTCAGTAGATTTACTGGCATGTAAAAGAACTCCTGCGGGACAAAATTCCGGCACATCCGGCGACGCTGATATAACCTCTGCAGTTGCGAGCGTCGTTAAATAAAACATAACATTTAACATTATGTAAAATTCATTGTTGCCAATAGCAAAAATAGTAACAAAAAGTACTCCATCTAACTTTTAACAAATTTATCCTTGTTTAACTCTAATGCAATACAAAATAACTGTATTTCTGTAATCAGAATTTTAAGCTTAACAACATATTACAACAAAAATACTTTTCAATATTATTGAGAGATGTCAGAAGTTGAAGTTGTATTCCAGTACAGAGTCGACCATGCAGGCCTGTGGAATTAATCCATTCCAACCACAAAGAGTCCTTAATAATCTGGTTTAACAGAGTCTCTAGAATCTCAGTCCACACCGGCACTGGTGGGAGAAGGGGTCATCAAAGTGCTTCAGGTCATGAGATGTGAAAAATAATTAGCTGCCAAGAAAAGGAAAAGGAAAATTGAAACTGAACCAGGGAAAAATATTGTATCAGTAGGCCTACTGAAGGCGGAACATCTCAGTTAAATGAAGAAATCTCTCATCCTGTCTCAACTGAGGAGACCAGAAAAAGAGAAGCCAAGAAAACCACCAAGAAAAGAAAACAGAGAGGATACCAGGAGTCCAGTGATAGTGATGAAGACGGACGACATTCCATTAAAGATTCGTCAGATGAGTGGGTTGAAGAGGAAGATAACAATGATAATGACAATTTCGATGACCCTAAATCAGGAGTTCAGCTTTTAGTGAAGTTCCCAACTAAAAAGACAATTAAATTTTATGTCGGTTGCATTGAGGAACTGGTTCCAGGAGAAGGACCTGAACTTCGTTTTGTTAGAAATTGTGATGGATTCCAGTTCAAATATCCTGAGGTGGAGGATGTGAGTCTTATTGACTATGTTCAAGTAGAAAGAAAACTAAGTGCTTCTGTTCCTATGGAGAAAAAGGAATTCTTAAAATTTGGTGTTGATTTTAAGGGTTATGGTATTAATTAGGAGATGGAAACTGTATTTTCTGTATTTTTCAGGGCTATTTTATTAATTAGTACATTAATAATGTGATAATGTTGTGTGTAGTTTGACGTAATTTTATGTCTGCTAATTAATTAAACATTTCCTATTAAATTTATGAGCCTTAACCTATTTAATATATGCACATTAAAATAACTGTATTAAAGTTCGCATTTTTCTATCCCAAATAAATAAAAAATAAAATATAGAAAAGTAAATAATAATAAAAGCATCCAAAAGGAGGTCGATATCGACCGGAATGAGAGCAAACATTCATTTACATGTATTTTTAATGTGGTGGTCGACTTAACACCATGTACAGGGTTGAGTCAACCGGAGTTTAAAATTTGTTTTCCTCAGTGATCGTGGAAGTTCATAAAATGAAAATAACACAAAACAATCCCTGAGTTGTGCACTATAACATAACATTTTCAGTGAAATAGTAGATCGCATTGTCTGTCAAGTAGCGTTGAAAATACGAAAAAAAGTGGTCGACTCTAGACGGTTTGGCAGTACCTATATTATACTATATTTTGGGTCTCTGCACATACTGTAGCCTACAACTTATATCATAATCATGTATGAAGTATGGTATAGTATACTATACTCTCAGGACTCAGGAAGATTTGTCACATCTCAGGTATTGAAAATTTGAAACTTGAACTAATGTAATGATATATTTTGCGTTGTAAATATGCCTCTTTGTAAATTATTCTCCTAGTCAGCGATGATCACTTGATTATCTGCAAAACAAAAGATGTTTAATTTCGCAGACTTTGTTAACGATCATGAACAGTGTTCAATAGTGGTGATCACATTGCATAATTACTTGTTATCAGAATTCATATTTTTCTCAAGTGGGGAAGCATGGTCGGTCACAAGTAGTACATCTGAAGAGAAAGCTTGCATTTCTTTCATTGCTGATGATAAATAAGGGAATTTACGACGTTTCGGAGGATGACTCTATCTTCGTCTTCAGATGAACAAAAAACAAAGGAAGAGCCAACTCCTCTCACTGTGGGAAAGTCTGAAAGCAAAGAAATTTGAAGCTCGCGCCTTAAAGTTCTGCAGCTATCGAGCACTACTGCTTAGTTGAAATGACTGTCGATTTACGTCAACAATCGATACTTGCGCAAGCAAAACATTGTCCTCAACTCAAAATGGAAGCTAGGAAATTATTTTTGAATCAGACTATTCAATATTGCAAACATGGCAACTATGTGATGCAACGATATTTGTTCAAGTAAAGTGGTTGATGACTTTTTAATAAATGAAAGTGTGCGTTCTTCTAAAGAACAAGTGTTGTGTTAAAGTAGCACGCAAAGACATAAATAATTCTTCAGCAGTATTTCGTAAATACAGATGCACGTTTCATGCCACGTACCGAATCTTTGAGTTTTAATTATATGTATTCATTTCCACAGCTCTCAATAGAACATACCTGTATATCATCCAGGTCATCAGACATCGTGTTATTTATTAATAATCATTACCCAGTTTATTTTCATGAAATATAATTACGACATTTATCTCACGTTTTCAACATCGCCATGTATGATAGTGGAGACATCTACGAAGTGCACTGGGAAGTACCGAGTCTTGACAGTTTGGTGTGATACCGTTTCTAATTAGAAATTATCTATCACTTAACATATTCCGTATCAGTTTTCATATAAAAAGGTTAGTATTGCGCATAAATAGTCATTGTTTACTACTAGCGTTTGAACATTATCAAATTATATCTAGAATAGATTAAAATGTAACAATGTCACACGGAGGTTAGATTAGATTAGACGTGAATGGTTTCACACTTGATACACATTTAATGTTATAAATCTTATTCCAAGGTGCTGTGCACCTCCACTGCCATGCAATGGAGGGGCGAGAACTTGACCCGTACGAGCAGCAGCTGTTGGCTGTGTTTGAAAGCTGTGATCAAGACCAATCTGGGAGTTTGGATGGTCATGGGTTAGAACAACTTTGTGAAAAATTGCAACTTGAAGAGCAAGGCTTTCAGTTGATGAAATGTTTGCTTGGAAATACTGCTTCTAACAAAAGAGTGACATTCCCTGAATTTAGAGATGGTCTTCTCGCTCTGTTGGGTGAAGATCAAGGGGAAAGACCGGAAAGAAGGGAAATTGGAGATAGGGGGTCGCCAGGTATGTTATGATCAACATTTTGGATTACTTACCCAAAATATGTAACAGATAGGCCTATATCATCTAGTATTAGGGTATTTGTATTTCTGTCAGTTCTTTAGATACAATTCTCTTGCAATAAAGAAATAGTGTTTATGATTTAAAATAAATCTAGGCCTAGGCTATTCTATTACATAACCGGGAGAAACTAACGCACAAGTAGTTCTGGTGATTTCGGATGTAAAAATCGTTGAATTTGTAAGGGATAAAATCCTTAATCTTTGAAATCCATCTCCGCAAGAAATCTCTTACAAATTAGACCATTTTCACTTCCAAAATCACCGGAACTACCTCAATGCTCGCTTTTCCGGAATTTTTTTGTGGAGATGCAGTTGATGGTATAGCCTATGCAAGGCATAACAAAAGCCTAAACCAACCAAACCTAATGTGTCACAGATTCGTATATAGCCTATGCAAGGTGTATAAGCAGAGTACGAAGGACTGCCTCAAGTTCTCGATCGAAGTGAGTTGAACAAAATAATTTCTGTGTATTCCAGCACCACATCAAAATCTGTGCTTCATTGGTTGGTCATGATAATATCTTTGAAAAATACTGGAGTGCAAGAGGTCAAATGACTTTGTCAAACGCCTGGCATTAGAAAACAACAACATATTCCAGCACCAGTCGTTTTATTAAAGTTATTGCCAACTTTAGAGCCATCCATGTAGATGTGTACCCACTCAGTTTGTATTAATTTCTAGTGCAATTTGTTTCAAATGAATAGGATTTTTATTCTGTTGTTTAATTTGTTCTATCAAATTTATATTATTATGGATTTTTAATCTGTTGTCAGAATAAGGCGGAAGATGTAAATTTTTCATATTATTTTTGTCTAATGGAAGAGTATATTATTTTTGGAAATATTTAACTTTCTGATGAAACATTGTTGGGTCTCTAAGGTTGTAAGAGTATCGGAGTAGATTCTCCAGTAGTCTACGTTAGGTATTCTTTTCAGTTTTTGATATAAAATTAGGCTACATTGATTTCTGTCTGATAGTAATGGAGTAATGTAGCACGTATGGGCGAATCCAGAAATGCATATAGAGTGTTAGTTGGGAGACCGGAGGGAAAAAGATCTTTGGGGAGGCCGAGACGTAAATGGGAAGATAATATTAAAATGGATTTGAGGGAGGTGGGATATGATGATAGAGACTGGATTAATCTTGCTCAGGAGAGGGACCTCTGGCGGGCTTATGTGAGGGCGGCAATGAACCTCCGGGTTCCTTAAAAGCCATTTGTAAGTAAGTAAGTAATGGAGTGTTATCTGTAAAACCTTACAGAACTGATATAGGTATGGATGAAACAGCACCTGTAATAATGTGTAGTTTGATTTTGGACTCTCTCAATTTTATCTAAATTTGATTTTTTTGCTGTAATAATTGTTTCGCAAACATACTGGAGAATTGGTTTAATATGTGTTTTATATGTTGTAATCAAGACTTGTCTAGAGCATTCCCATTCACTTCCAGCTAGTCTTTTCAAGGTGGAAAGTCTTCTACTTGTCTTCTCCGTTACTGTAGCTACATGATATTTGTAAGTTAATTTGCTATCAAAAGTTACATCTAAATATTTATAACCTTGTGTTTGTGTGATGGGTTCATTATTCAATAGAAGTGAAACCCTTGTTATTTGATGAGCTGAGGAGAATATTTGGTAATTTGTTTTGTCTACATTAATATTCATATAATTTTTTCTGCACCAGTCAGCTAATTTACAAAGCGCATGATTCATTTGTAAGGAGAGTTGGCAATTTAAATGTTTAGAAAAAGTAATACCGAGATCAGTGTCAAGTAGCAACTCTATTATTGATAGGAATCAGGTTGTTGGGATCCTTGCTGGCTCCTAAATTTTTGGGGATACTCCTCAAATGAGATGAAATTTCTGCTCCCCTGAAATAAGGAATGTTAAAGGGAACTACTTTTCATCTACTTTTATTTATTTATTTAATCCACTCAGCAATGTAATTACAGAGTAGATAAAATGAAAATAACAGTAGTAATACATATACTTGCTTACTTACTGGCTTTTAAGCAACCCGGAGGTTCATTGCCGCCCTCACATAAGCCCGCCATTGGTCCCTATCCTGAGCAAGATTAATCCAGTCTCTACCATCATATCCCACCTCCCTCAAATCCATTTTAATATTATAGTAATACATATAATAATGGTATTTAAACTTAAACAGTTACAATCCAATACTACTCAACAAAAGATATCAAGCAAATATTACATGCAAATCTCGGTAAACAAAAACAAAAGTATTCACAGTATGAAGAAAACATGAAATGCAAATAACTAGTCACAGATTAGTAACAATAATACAATAACTGATGAGGGACTAGACCTACGTTAAGTCAGAATTAGGAGTGAGTTCGTAATGATAATTGATATGAAATAATCTAAGAAAGAAGACCAAAAATACAATATGCAAACCAGTTAAGATCTATTTATTAGCAAAATACTTATGGAGTGTTTTGAACGCTACCGGTATTTGTTTCTCTGAAGAGTGTGGTTCTATCCTGAAAGATGTCAATATTTCTCAGTTTATTATAGAAGGAACAGATTCTAAGAAGTGGAGAGTCTATGTCTATGTATGTGATGGCAGCTTGACAGACTGGGAGAAAGTGTCAAATCCACAAGAGAAAAATTTGAAATTATTTAATTCTCTTGATTGATCTTGGAGATCTATTGCATTGCAGAATTTAACAGTTGTAGTTAAATATTTTCTAGTGCAAAGTGACAGAACAGACTCGATATCTTTATGAAGTTATCAGTAACCTATAGCACGTGTCCGTCAGTGTCCTGACTTTCACATTTATTGATAAATCGCTTTGATATTGATATGCTTCATTATACTCTAAACTTTTATTGTAAAAAAATTTGGTAGGCCTAATCATTTACATTAGCAGGTGGCGTATTTTCTCGACCAACTTTATTTCAAGCTCCTTGATTAGACTTGAGAAATAACTTAGGGTGCTATTGATAGACATTTTGCAGCACGCGCTACGAGCATACTAAGCTAGCCCCGGCTATCCACTGGTTACTAGTACAGAATTCAAATCATATCCTATCGCTAACACTGGTTTATGAATACGAAAACGCTGATCATCCACTGGAAGCCCGCGCTAAAAATGTCTATGAATACGGCTCTTAGAAACTACTAAAATTGAGGAGAAAGCAATATAAAATAACCTCTACCTTGTCAGAGTCTTGGCCTCACTTCACTTAGATATCTTCTCAACTAACCCACTCTAACCTTGTAACAGACCTCGGTCTCTGTCACTTAGCTCTCTCCTCCTCTAACCCGCTCCAATTTTGTCACAGTCCTTGGTGTCTCATCACTCAGCTATTCCCTCATTTAACCCACTATAACCTTGTCACAATCTAGACCAGTGCCGGGCATGAGAGCGGTTCAGTCTAGTCGGCCAGAGCTGCTCTCGCTCCACAAGGGACTTCAATTCTAAGCCGGAGCAGAACGCTCACGCAGTGGCGGACTCGCATTACAGCTACCTTCCCTGCATTAATGTAACAAGAGCCACAGTTGTTCTAGTCATTCAGTCTGTCAGTACGTAATAGTTTATAAGGATATTACATCAATCCATTGTACATTACAGAATTTATAACACTCTTAGGCCCGATTGTATAAACCATTTAATCTTAGATCAGAGGTTAAATTGATCCTTGTTTCAGCTGAACTTGGAATTTTGTGTTGTATAAAGTCTAATCTGAGATTAATTTGTCTCAAACTAAAGTCAACTTTGACTGACGAAATTTCTCCGATTAAGTTAGATGATCTAAGTTCAGTTATTCTTTCCTGTTTGAAATATACGAGTGACAGATTGTGCAAATAAAATATCCATTATTATTAATATTAATAGATATGTTAGGTACATTTATATATATTTCTTTCAATTTCTTGCCTTAATACACAAACAATCTTATATTTTATAAGGCTCTATCGTGTTCAGCAGTATCAAATAACATAACCTATAATTATATTATGTTTATAACAACCATTAATTATTAATGGATAAGATAGGTACATTCATAAATGTTCAATTAACTGTATTACTAAATGAAAATTGTCGTTTTATAAAGCTTTATTATGTTTAGCAGTATCAAACACCATAACAATATGATAACTCGGAGAACAGTCAACCTTCTTCTTTTCTTCTTATTGTCCGCCATTATTTACATTGCAAAAAAAAAAAAACTAGTCTCCAACAGAGTGTAATACGGAAAGTTGCGAAAAAGTAGTTGTAAAGTCGCTAAATTTCTCATTATCAACAAAGAAAGATTAAATTTTGTCACTATGGGTGCTAAAAAGGTCACTAAATCCCTATTTAAGCAATATAAAAGTTAAAAGAAATTGTTGTTGAAAAATAGTTAAAATCACCAGATTGGCAACACTGAACAAACCTGTATAACATGGTCGCGCATCACGTATTTCACCTGTTTATGCGATGTTGCCAAATCCTCTTCACGTGAACTTAGATTGCATTTGAACCAAGGTAATTTGATCGCAGAAAAGTTTTATACAATAGAAGAAGTGTCTGAACTCGGTTTACTTTTCGATCTTCGATCAAAGTTGATCTTTAGTCAGGGAGTTTTATACAATTGGGCCTTATTAATTTAATGGAATAAACATCGCTCTACACACACACATATGCACGCACGCACATAAACACACACAAATCATTAGGCTATATGCACAATGCTTTAACAATTACATAATGGTATTAATAATACCACACTTACGGTAGCGAGGTATGGACAGTCAGAAAAGCTGGTGATGACAGCGGAAATGAGGTTCATGAGACAAACAGCGGGATGCTCTTTGCTGGAACACCGTAAAAATGTGGACATATTGCAGGAACTCAAAATGGATCCTATAGTTAATTTTATTCAACAATATCGACTTCAGTGGAAAAAACATGTCGAAAGGATGGATCGCACTAGATGGCCTAAACAGATTCTTACTTATGTACCAAGAGGAAAGAGGAAATTGGGAAGACCACGCAAGCGCTGGCATGAGACCGTAACAGATCCTGTAGGGTCTAATACGTGACGGATATGATGATGAATAATATAAACATATGTAATAAAGGATTTAAATCAGAAATTTACTATCTTTGTAAATTTAACGTTATGTTATAGGCTAAGACCACACTGTACGTGAGCCTGGCTGTTACGGTAGTGGCTAGAAACACTTTTGTTTTATAAATTTAATTTGTACTCACTAGCTAGCTAGTTAAATAAATAAAATAAATACAATTACAAAATTATTAATAAACATTCTCTTACACCTTTTTTGTATGAATAAACTATTGTAACAAAATCGTACTTCTATCGATCTGAAATCAATAAATATTTGCTATTGAAACAAAACTTTTTCAAACTCAATAACCAAAATAACTATGTGGTTGTTTTCTGAGACTTATGAGATCGTTTCATTTGCAGAAGTCGTTTAATGTTTGGAACAAATGAATTAGCCATGTTCAATCTCAAAACATAATTTAGGTTTTTGTCTGACATACAGCTTCTCAGACGGGTGCATCTTCAAAGTTCGCCATCCTACTGCAGAGTCAGCCACTGCACCGACAGCGAGTGACGTACAGTATGCAATTCCACACCGCTCTGGAGAATGCTCTTTAAAGTAAACAGCGCTCATTTCTCAGAATCACGTAATGTGCCCGGCCCTGATCTACACCTCACATCAGCTGTGCCCTCATCTAACCTACTATTATTCAGTAATCTGCAAATACATTCTAGAATGATGGGACTTTTGTCCACATTATACCTCAATGTCCCACCTCCTTTGCGTCCACAAGATAGTTCATATCGTGAGGCTTATTTCTCCCATGTGTGTTCTGTCTCGGAGGTAGTTTTTCCAAACCCTGAACAAATCTTTGCTTTGAGATTATTAATATCTCTGAGCCTATCTGCATAGACATCATTCTTCACAAAACCCAAACAAGTCGGGTGGTATCAGGTCTGGAGGATTTGGACATCGTGTAATTGTCCACCATAACCTCACCAATTGATGTTGAATGGTTATTTACAGTCGAACCATCGGATATGCGAACTGAACCCTAATTCCTTCTCAGCCTCGGTAATTCATTTCCCTCCCTGCATTCCTATCTCTCTCCCTTTCTCTCCCCACTACTCACAATTTTGAACCTTCTTCAGTTTATTTGCACTTGCAGTCCAGCCAGTGTTGTCAACTCAACATGAATACTGTAGCACGGAGTGGTGAAAAAAATATTATGAAGCAAATAATAGCATTTTTCAATGAAAAGAAACAAACAGGTCAATATCTGTTTCCTCTAAATCAGGCAATGAAAAGAGCAGCTGCGATCACAGATGAGGCTTATTTTATTTCAATTTATTATGTATTAAAATTACTTAACTAATACTGATATAATACAACATTTTTGTGTAATTTATAAAGGCGGGTCAGAGCGCCTAATAAAGAAAATCAGGCGAGAGGAGTCTGTGCAGGAGATGAAAAGCTAGAATCACCAGGGAGGAACAGACCAAGGGAACTTTTAATTCTTGTAGATGATATGGACCGATGTATTTTAAGAAGAAAGGTACAAGAATTTTATATCATGCAGAAAGAAGTTCCGACTTTGAAGAAATTATTGAAGGTTGCGAGGAAAGCAATAAATTTCCAAGATGGGAAAGAAACGTTACCAATTAATAGAAGAGGAAGTAGCTAGATTTGTTATCAACTTGGGTGAAGACAGCAACAGCAGCAACAATAGTAGTGACTCAGATTCAGATATGTCCGGGATATGCCCTCTGTAATTTCATGCATAATACAAGTCTTGGTCTTTTGTAAATATGTAAATTATTTTCATAAGAATAAATTAGAACTCCTGCACATTATCAGCATGTTATGTTACATAGTATGTAAATAAGATCGTAGTATGTATTAACTTCGCCATAGCCGGTCCTTAGCCCGGATGAGAAAGAAAGAGGGTACATGACTATGTGTTCATTTATTCCTACAATTTTATAATTTTATTAGGCCTTCAAGATCACGTTCCAAACCTAACAAAATAAGATAATAAGGTGAAGAAATAGTATTTTTGACGAAAACATTTCTTTTTGGAAACGAAATAGATTCCCTTCACGTAAATTCCATTTAACCAACAAATAGCCACTGTAATCATATAATTATCTCCAATTAATCGTAGAAGTCAGTCAGCCTTATTAGACCTTACTTACTTACTGGCTGTTAAGGAACCCGGAGGTTCATTGCCGCCCTCACATAAGCCTGCCATTGATCCCTATCCTGAGCAAGATTAATCCAGTCTCTACCATCATATCCCACCTCCCTCAAATCCATTTTAATATTATCTTCCCATCTACGTCTCGGCCTCCCTAAAGGTCTTTTTCCCTCCGGCCTCCCTACTAACACACTATATGCATTTCTGGATTCGCCCATACGTGCTACATGCCCTGCCCATCTCAAGCGTCTGGATTTAATGTTCCTAATTATATCAGGTGAAGAATACAATGTGTGCAGCTCTGCGTTGTGTAACTTTCTCCATTCTCTTGTAATTTCATCCCTCTTAGCCCCAAATATTTTCCTAAGCACCTTATTCTCAAACACCCTTAACCTCTGTTCCTCTCTCAAAGTGAGAGTCCAAGCTTCACAACCATATAGAACAAGCGGTGATATAACTGTTTTATAAATTCTAACTTTCAAATTTTTTGACAGCAGACTAGATGACAAAAGCTTCTCAACCGAATAATAACACGCATTTCCCATATTTATTCTGCGTTTAATTTCCTCCCAGTGTCATTTATATTTGTTACTGTTGCTCCAAGATATTTTAATTTTTCCACCTCTTCTAAGGATAAATCTCCAATTTTTATATTTCCATTTCGTACAATATTCTGGTCACGAGACATAATCTTATACTTAGTCTTTTCGGGATTTACTTCCAACCCTATCGCTTTACTTGCTTCAAGTAGAATTTCCGTGTTTTCCCTAATCGTTTATGGATTTTCTCCTAACATATTCACGTCATCCGCATAGACAAACAGCTGATGTAACCTGTTCAATTCCAAACCCTCAGTGTTATCCTGAACTTTCCTAATGGCATATTCTAGAGTGAAGTTAAAAAGTAGAGGTGACAATGCATCTCCCTGCTTTAGCCGCAGTGAATTGGAAAAGCATCAGATAGAAACTGGCCTTTAAGGACTCTGCTGTAGTTTTCACTAAGACATATTTTAATTAATCGAACTAGTTTCTTGGGAATACCAAATTCAATAAGAATATCATATAAAACTTCTCTCTTAACAGAGTCATACGCCTTTTTAAATCTATGAATAACTAATGTACTGTACCCTTATAATCCCATTTTTTCTCCAATATCTGTCGAATACAAAAATCAGATCAATAGTCGATCTATTACGCCTAAAACCGCACTGATGATCCCCAATAATTTCATCTACATATGGAGTTAATCTTCTCAAAAGGATATTTGACAAAATTTTATACGATGTCAACAAAAGTGATATTCCTCGGAAGTTACTACAGTTAGTCTTGTCCCCCTTCTTAAAAATAGGTACGATTATGGACTCCTTCCATTGTTCTGGTACAATTTCCTTTTCCCAAATAGCAAGTACAAGTTTATAAATTTCGCTAGATAATGCCCTTCCACCCTCTTGTATTAATTCTGCTGGAATTTGATCAATACCTGGAGACTTGTACTTTTTCAGATTTTCTATCGCAATTTCGACTTCAGAAAGTGTGGGTTCCGGTATAAATGGCTCAGCAGTTTGTATTTGAATTTCGTCCCGATCATTTCTATTTATGTATATTTAGTAGTTGCCCAAAATAGTTTTTCCATCTGTTCAAGATTGAATGAGAGTCTGCAAGCAAGTCACCATTATCATCCTTAATCACGTTTACCCTTGCCTGATATCCGTTTTAAATTATGAATAAGTAATCATTAACCTCACATTATTAATAAGCAATATTCAAGAGACATAACACTGTTTGGTGGAAGTTTGGCAACGCCACTATTTGGCAAGGTTTGTGGCCTGTTGTTTGACGTGGTGGGAGGAAAGCTGGTGGAATGGAGTGAGTACAGGTGTTAACTTTTCCAAGAACGATGACAGCACTGAAGGGGCATAGATCCGATGGTCCGACTATACGAACATCTTTTCCTCAATGAGGTGATGCATCATCCTGCTGGAATACACGCCCGTATTGATTTCCTGTTGCAGCTGTGGTATGAAAAGCAGAATATTATGTTATTTGTTTCTGGAAATCCACATAGTGCAATGCTTGAATATGTTGCATGAGATAGAGGTAAGGTTTCAGGTACCGTTGACAAGTTGTGTTTGGCATAGCTATCTCTGTGAACAGTCGTGTAAGAATCGTCTTGGGAGTTGCTGTCATACCAATGCTAACAGCAGCTTCGGTTTCGAGAACACGCCTATGGCCATCTGTGTATGTCATGTTAACACATCACTTTCTTCAGATGTGCAGTGCCATAACCTTATCAACTTGTAATTTGGAGCTCTCAGAACATAATACTTATGGTTAAAATAACATTGAACTGACATTATTCTTTCAAATTTTGCAACACATTTCACTAGTTGCCTTGCAGTGAATTGCATTTTGTTTATTCAGTCATTGCTAAGTACAGTCTGACTTCTTTTGTTTGTAAAAGCAGTAATACAAAACTCTCGTGTTTTAACGTCGTATTCAAACTACAATAGCTTTCGTGTCATTCGTGACGTAGGCTAATTTTTATAAGGATTTTATTTATGTCATCCCAAATTTACTTACTTACTGGCTTTTAAGGAACCCAAAGGTTCATTGCTGCCCTCACATAAGCCCATCATCGGTCCCTATCCTGTGCAAGATTAATCCAGTCTCTATCATCATATCCCACCTCCCTCAAATCCATTTTAATATTATCCTCCCATCTACTTCTCGGCCTCCCTAAAGGTCTTTTTCCCTCCGGTCTCCCAACTAACACTCTATATGCATTTCTGGATTCGCCCATACGTGCTACATGCCCTGCCCATCTCAAACGTCTGGATTTAATGTTCCTAATTATGTCAGGTGAAGAATATAATGTGTGCAGTTCTGCGTTGTGTAACTTTCTCCATTCTTCTCCTGTAACTTCATCCCGCTTAGCCCCAAATATTTCCCTAAGCACCTTATTCTCAAACACCCTTAACCTATGTTCCTCTGTTAGAGTGAGAGTCCAAGTTTCACAACCATACAGAACAACCGGTAATATAACTGTTTTATAAATTCTAACTTTCAGATTTTTGACAGCAGACTGGATGATAAAAGCTTCTCAACCAAATAATAACAGGCATTTCCCATAACATTGAACTGACATTATTCTTTCAAATTTTGCAACACATTTCACTAGTTGCCTTGCAGTGAATGCATTTTGTTTATTCAGTTATTGCTAAGTAGAGTCTGATTTCTTTTGTTTGTAAAAGCAGTAACACAAAACTCCCGTGTTTTAACGTCGTATTGGAACTACAATAACTTTCGTGTCATTCCTGATGTAGGCTAATTTTTATAAGGATTTTATTTATGTCATCCCAAATGTATCAGACATAATAAATGTTATGTTTTATTTAACAATGCTTGCAACTGCCGAAGTTACATCAGCATCGCTGGTGTGCGGGATTTTGTCCCGCAGGAGTTCTTTTGCATGCCAGTAAATCTACTGACATGAGCCTGTCGCATTTAAGCACACTTAAATGCCATCGAACCCGCAACCTCGGGCACAGAAGGCCAGCGCTATACCAACTGCGCCAACCAGGCCAACTCAGGCATAATATATCTTTATTTATTTATATTTTTATTACATACTGATTGGATTTGATTCTTGAACTGCTGTCAGAAAACTGTATATTTTTAATTTATGATACAGGGTATCTTTTTTATTTGTATTTGTCTTTGTTTGTAATTATAGTTATTCCTTTATATGAAATTGGTATGTTACTTTTGTATTCTGTAATTCGTAAGAATCTAAATTGTAATTTCAGAAAGAGAAGTGTCTCCCAAATTTGTATTTGGAAAAAGAAATATGGAAGACGGTCACGACCTGAAAGCACAGAGCAGGATCTGACTCTAGAGCAAGATGAAAACTTGGAGGATTCCGATTTGGAGATATTTGTGCCTGTTGAGGACAAGACTAAGGAAATTACAATGGTGTGTGCCAAAATTTGTGTCTAATCACGTTAATAATAACTTATTGTTATTTTCACACACGAAACAAATTTCCAAACATTTTATTCACAGAGATCAGTGCCTGTTGCATCCTCAATTGAAGACGAGGTTACAAAGAAGAGAAAAACCGGGAATTCTCCAACAGACAGAAAAGCATCTTCTCTTCCAAGTGCTCAGAATTCAGGTAATGTTGCTATTGATAAATATTCACCTTAATATAATTTAATTTGTATCCATTCAGAATTATATGACAGCATTCTCCAGTGTTGGTAGTTTGAGTATTTTAATACGTTCAAAGAATTTTGATTCTGCGGTAAAAAGAAAATAATAGGAATAGCACACACTTCGAAACTTCACACAAATTAGGCTACTACATTTCTCTCACATTTCCAAACAAAACTGGACATTTCTATAAGATTGTTGTCTATAAAATGCACAGAAAATAACTAAAATAATGAAACGGACGTAATATGCATGACATAAAATTATCATTAATT
Source organism: Periplaneta americana (assembly GCA_025594305.2). NCBI lineage: Eukaryota > Metazoa > Arthropoda > Insecta > Blattodea > Blattidae > Periplaneta > Periplaneta americana. The sequence goes on from JAJSOF020000005.1 coordinate 6,394,066, forward strand.
TTGGGATAAAGTGAAGGCTCGATACAGTTTTTTCTGCTTCGTGAAAAAAATACTATTTTGGAAAAGACTGGTTTTGTTCGCAACCTCCACATTTGTAATTTGATTTATTCCTATAAGCCGTTCATAAGACATTTTTACACGTATTTTCTGTTCTTGCAGTGGTTATTTTATCCTGCAATATAAATGATTACGTGGACATATTTGTTAATACAGAACAATGACTTCTCATATGATACAGATATGTACTTCAACCCAATAGGGACTTAAATTTTAGGAATAGGAAATCATAACTCTAGAGTGTAATTTGTAATAACTAACAATTAAGTCTTACTTACTTACTGGCTTTTAAGGAACCTGGAGGTTCATTGCCGCCCTCACATAAGCCCACCATTGATCCCTATCCTGAGCAAGATTAATCCATTCTCTATCATCATATCCCACCTCCCTCAAATCCATTTTAATATTATCTTCCCATCTACGTCTCGGCCTCCCTAAAGGTCTTTTTCCCTCCGGCCTCCCAACTAACACTCTATATGCATTTCTGGATTCGCCCATACGTGCTACATGCCCTGCCCATCTCATATGTCTGGATTTAATGTTCCTAATTATGTCAGGTGAAGAATACAATGCGTGCAGTTCTGTGTTGTCTAACTTTCTCCATTCTCCTGTAACTTCATCCCTCTTAGCCACAGATATTTTCCTAAGCACCTTATACTCAAACACCCTTAACCTATATTCCTCTTTCAAAGTGAGAGTCCAAGTTTCACAACCATAAAGAACAACCGGTAATATAACTGTTTTATAAACTCTAACTTTCAGATTTTTGACAGAAGACTAGGTGATAAAAGCTTCTGAAGCAAATAATAACATGCATTTCCCATATTTATTCGGCATTTGATTTCCTCCCGAGTGCCATTAATATTTGTTACTGTTGCTCCAAGATATTTGAACTTCTCCACCTCTTCAAAAGATAAATTTCCAATTTTTATATTTCCATTTCGTACAATATTCTGGTCACGAGACATAATCATATACTTTGTCTTTTGGGGATTTACTTCCAAATCTATCTTTTTACTTGCTTCCAGTACAATTCCCGTGTTTTCCCTAATCGTTTGTGATTCTCCTAACATATTCACGTCATCCGCATAGACAAGCAGCTGATGTAACCCATTCAATTTCAAACCCTCTTCGTTATCCTGGACTTTCCTAATGGCATACTCTAGAGCAAAGTTAAAAAGTAAAGGTGATAGTGCATCTCCTTGCTTTAGCCCACAATGAATTGGAAACGCATCTGACAGAAACTGACCTATACGGACTCGGCTGTACAATTAAGTCTATGTAACAATAATAATAGAATTTTTAATTACATTCTTTGCATCATAATACCACTCATTATATTATATTGACATCACTGATTGAAATATTAAATTTGAAATAGAGTTAACACTGTTATATCACAAACAGTTTAATAGAATCTGTAAAGTAACTTGCCATATGTGATGAGATTTTGTGTGTATGTAGGCTTATTGTATCTCTCAGTGGCGTGCGGTGCTATTTCTCGATGGGGAACAGGTCAGAAACAACACTAATAATAATAATAATAATAATAATAATAATAATAATAATAATCTGTATTATGATGTAGCAACATTATCAATTCTTTTTTTTTACTTCATTTACAATTTAATTAGAAAAAGAGTATGTTAATATAAAACAAATTAATGATATTATATTATCGTTATTATTATTAGACCTAAATATATAACACTGTTAACTAAAAATAAAAAAACGTAAATTAAACCTACAATTTACCGCTTGACGAGCACCCAGTTAACCATTTCACAGAATTACAGTAACTATTTTGAAAATGTCTTGTATAAGATTTTGTTTTAGTTTTAAGTTCTGTAAGGAGAGGAGTAGGTTTGCCATTGAAAATAACCGTGCTTTTCTCAGCAAAATTTATCGAACTAATTGCTCTCGACTTCTGCTGATCGATAACACAACACTCGCTGTCTTGGTTCGCATCATGACGCAGGCGCTCTCTCTCTTTGAAGTTGGAACAGGCAGGAGTCACCTGTTCCATTGCCAATATTTCGTCAGATTTAACTCAGGCCGCGAATATGTAAATCGTACGGATTTTTTTAGGAACTATTGTATAATTTCACACACATTATTATGTCACACGAAAAACTCTTCGAACTTAATTGTTTTCCGAATTATCACTATATAAGTAAACTAGCTTGATGAAACAGTATATTCCACACTTCTCAATACTCCGCGAGGGAAGAGGTAACTTTACAGCTTCCAGCGATACTCGGGTAAGTTCGTGTCCGCTCGAGCCTGCTAACGATAGCTGTTTTCGCTTTTCGAAAACTGCAAGTAGGCCTATCCATTATAATGAAGTATATCTCACAATCTCAGTTAAGGGGGCAGGGAGGAAGGGAACAGCCTGTTCCCTCTGTTCCATGGAGGAACCGCCACTGGTATCTCTGTACATTATTTATGTATTTTCATGTCTGTTGGTAGTTTTTAAAATTGAAATATATTTTATGCTTTTCCATCGATATATATTTGTTTCCAGATTATTGAAAAGTTTTGTCTGCATAGTTGTATATTCCACTCACAGATGTTCTGTATGTTTGGACTATTTAAAATGTTTCTGTTTGATTGTATTTATTTGCATCTTTGTTTAGAAATGTCACAAGTGAATTTCCCCAGCTGGCAGACATCAGCAGTTTGCAGTGACAGTGCTACTCCCAGCTTGGGTGAGAATGAAGAAGAGTGCCTTAGAGCTGCGTGGGAGAGGCTGGGAGTTGGCAAGGACGGCTTCCTTGACAGAGGAGAACTTGCCCTTGTTTGTGAATGCATCGGCATGGAAAAAGTAGCAGAGGAGGTAAAGAAGGAAGTACACATTTAATCCACATGAAATAACTTAGCGGAATGTATTTTTGTTATACCACAGTCTACTATATACAGTCGCGAAGCTCAATATGTAGTAAAAATGCAAACATGGGTAGTTGCCCACCACTAGGATCGCTACTATCGCCTCATCATCGCAGATCTCTCTCCTAGCAGCCGACAAAATATGTTACACTTTCGTTGTCGTGTTCTTTTGGAAAAATTAACACCTTCCTTCCATTATTGAAATATTAAATGCATAAAGTTAATTTATTATTTTAATGATGTATATTAAATTCCACGATAAACTCGAAGATACCTGCAAGAAATAAATTAATATAATTTTTGTTTGTGCAAAACGAACTGAAATTTACTATAATCGCTTCACTCATTCAAGATTATAGCGATAATTAACTATGAAACCAATAAATATTAATTTGCATTTCTCTTTACAACAATAATAATGGAAATATGAATTAATGGAGTAACTTACGTGTACCGGTACTTGTAGTGTAGGCTTACGTAGTTAACAAAGTGGGATGAGGTTAAGCAATAATAATCACACCAGAATTGGAAATAAAATGTGATCAATAAATTTTATTGTAACAGACTTTTTCTACGTCTCTAGTAAAGCAACAAATAAAAATAAGAACAAAATTAACAGCTATAATTAAAAACATATCCTTTTAAGAAAAAAGTAGGCCTAAGCAATAATAATCCCACCAGAATTGAAAATAAAACGTGATCAATAAATTTCATTAAAACAAACTTAATTTTTCTACGTCTTTAGTAAAATAACACATAAAAATAATAACAAAATTAATAGCTACAATTAAAAATATATCCTCTGAAAAAAAAGTAGACCTAACCTTTATTTCTCTGGAAATTTAGCAGCCTAAGTGACAGAGCTTTAACCAGTATCTAATGTCCTTTCAGTTGGACTGAAACATTTCATTGTGAAATTTAAGGATATAATGTATTCTAACAGTCACAAAGAACTTCAAATTAACAGTTTTGTTTCTGCACAGCATTCTTGTGGAAACCCAGGAACCTTTCTGAATCTTTCGGAAATCGGACAAAGGATAACTCTGGCCTCTTTCTCTTACTGTTGCTACAATTTATAGCACTACAAACGTCTCCTCCTTGTCCCATATTATTGTTCCAATTATTATATTTTAGCCATTAACATTTTCATTACAACCAATAACGAACATTTCACAAGCATCAATGTGAAATACGCAACGAGCTAGCACTCGATAGAAATACGACACAGTCCAAAGTCGACCATGGACAGTCTATTGTTTCTAGTTGCTAACCGCTTGGAGCGCTTTATCACGAGATTTGCAAAAAAACACCTCAAGCTTCGCGACTGTATGTAGTAGACTGTGGTTATATCTCGATATATCATCACTATCATATTCCTTGCGTAATAATTAGTCAAAACTTTATACCCTTTATTCCTTACTATTATTCAAAATTTGTCATCATATCATAAGCTTCACTTAGCTATACCATATATACGGGAACACTCTGTGTCATAGAACAATCCACGCTCCCTAATTTTAGGAGAGAAAATAAAAAAGAAAGAAAGAAAGAAAGTTGACTGTAATTTGTGTTTTATTTACAAGGAATTAAGTGTTTGCATTTTCTTCAGGACACGATATTGAAATCCAATTGGCTAGAAGATTTAAAGAATAAGGTGAGTAGATTAGGTCTAAAATGGTTATGGGATGAAATTGGGATAATGAATTTAAGTGTATTTTGTAAAATCATAAAAGAAAGATGTAACGAAATCACGAGACAAGAATTATATTAAAATCTCAAGAACATTGCAGCGATATTTTACTACTTAATTAACTTATTATTCCCAGAACATGAATTTTACCAGCAATTGAAAAGTATTTGGAATAAATTTAAATAAGGAACAAAAAAAAAAGTATCCTTCCCAGGCAGGATTCGAGCCACGAAAATCTTAGTTACCAGTCTATCGTGCTCTGGCGTGAACAAGGCTCTGAAATCAGCTACAAGGGTCGGTCCGGTTTTTTTTTTGCCACTACTTTACATTTTACCTAGAGTATTTTCATTCAGTCTTTTATATACAATAACGTGGAATCTCTGGCTTTACTTTCCTTCAAAAGAAAGTCTTGTTACAGATTTTTATTGTCCTTAAAAAAATCCGTCGCTCATTATCAAACAATTCCAAAACACGTTCTAAAATACAAAACCAAACGTAAAAGAAACCTAGAAAGACTGTTGAAAAGATAGGACTGATACTTTAACGAACCTTACAGGCTAACACATGAAGGATAGTGATGGTAATGTTGGTGATATGATTAATGTAAAGAGGAATGAATTGAATCTTTTTGTTCTTATTTTGCAGGTTGTTCAGCAGCTGTTTGAAAAGCTAGATGTAGATCGAGATGGGCGAATCAGCTTTGAAGAGTTCCTGCTGTTGTTTCGGAGTGGTGGCAGTTGGGTTCAGTCAAGTGCGGCTTCTCAGTCGCGTACTGGGGGAAAGACTGCCGCAGGGAGAATTGGATCTAACTTCCAGCAACATTCTGAAAAGAACAAAGAAAGACAAGCTTTGGGATCTTCATCTGATCAAGATTCACAGTTCCTCTCTCTGGATCCAAACAATGCAGGGTCAGCTACTTTCCATTTTTTTACACTTGAGAATTTACTATCCCTTTTTGGTTTTTATATAATCGACAGCTGTAGAAGGCATAGTAGTGAAATAATAAAAAATACTTTCTGAGGACATCATTGAACAGATTGACCCAGGAAAGGATTGATATACAGAATGTCTCGAAATTCAAGCACAGATACATTATGTGATTTCTAGATGAAAATGAAAACGATGTTAGTGACAAAATTTCGTCCAAAGAGTTTTTAATTACATAATTGGGCAACATTCCATAACATAGAATGTCTTTACATAAATCTGGCTTTCAGGTAGTAGCTCCCTGTAAAGCAGGTTTGAATAATTTCAAGGATACCTGGCCCCGGAACAATTTTTCCTTGAAATTATTCAAACCTGCTTCACAGGGAGCTACTACCTGAAAGCCAGATTTGCATAATACATTCGTTACTGTGATTCGTTAACAGAAAGCCACAATTTAAGTCACACAGAGTATTGTGTGCACTCATAATTGAGTTCTGGCGTTTTGTCAGCTCACTTGAGTTGTGTGGATACAAAGGAAAAATTGTGTATGGTTCCTGGGGTAGCTCAGTCGGTAGAGCGTTCGCACATTAGCGAAGGGTCCCGGATCGATACCCGGTCCCGGAACAATTTTTCCTTGAAATTATTCATAGAATGTCTATATATAATATAATATGGATTCGGAACACCTCAAAATCTTAGCTTCAGTGGCTGACCATGACAATATCTTTGATAAACATTGGAGTGCAAGAGGTCAAATGACTTTATTGTCAAACGCCTGGCATTAGAAAACAACAACATATATATATATAATTAGGTTATTTTACGACATTGTATCAACATCTCAGGTTATTTAGCATCAGAATGAGATGAAGATGATGTTGGTGAAATGAGTCCGGGGTCCAGCACTGATAGTTGCTCATTTTGAGTTGAGGGAAAACCCCGGAAAAAACCTCAACCAGGTAACTTTCCCAAACTGGGATTCGAACTCTGGTCACCTGGTTTGCGGCCACATGCATTAACCATTACTCCACATGTGTGGACAGAATATCTTTGTAGTCTGCTCTAATCCATTGTTTACTGTGTTTATTATTGTAGCTAACAAGCAATGAAATGACAAGAAATGGATAAACAGTAATTTATTATGAAGGAACATAAAGTAACAGAAATAATTTGTACTTTACAGATAGGTAGTCCAATTAAAAATTAAAAAAATAATAATAATAACAAAGTGAGGCCAATGGTTTGAACCATGAACATTCAGTTTTAAAGCAGTGTATGGATAGCTTGAACTACAATCACAGGAGTAACATTTATTTGCAAAATACAGTATTGCCACATTGTGCAATTAAAAATTCTTCGGACAAAATTTTATCACTAACATCTATGTCTCCATTTTCGTCCAGGATTCACACTGTTGTCCATGTGCGCGAATTTCGGGACACACTGTATATGTATACGATTAATTAATCCTCTGAAGGGTAATTTCACCATCACTCACATTACAATGCAACAACTCTCACCACACATTCTTTATTATACAGTTCCTGATTTTGATTGTATATTTTCATTTGATAAAGTATTTCCTTGCCCAGTAAAAAGGATGAAAATAGGTGTACAGTTACTTGAGAAATAATAATTTATGTTGTTGTTGTTTTCTAATGCCAGGCGTTTGACAATAAAGTCATTTGACCTCTTGCACTCCAATATTTTTCAAAGATATTATCATGGCCAGCCACTGATGCACAGATTTTGAGGTGTTCCGAATCCATCTCTTGGTTTGAGTTGCACAATGGGCAGTTAGGGGACTGATATATTCCAATTCTATGCAGGTGTTTGGCCAAACAATCATGGCCTGTTGCCAATCTAAATGCAGCTACAGACGATTTGCGTGGTAAATCGGGAATTAACTGTGGATTTTGATGCAGAGAGTTCCATTTTTTCCCTTGGGATTGTGTTATCAAATTTTGTTTGTTGCAGTCTAAGTATGTAGATTTAATAAATCTCTTCACAGAGTAATACGTAGATTTAGTAACAGGTCTGTAAGTAGCAGTGCTGCCCTTCTTTGCTAAAGCATCAGCATTCTCGTTTCCCAGGATTCCACAGTGGGAGGGTATCCATTGGAATACATTTCTTTTATTGAGTGATATTAATTGAGAGAGCATTTTAGTTATTTCTGCTGTTTGAGATGAAGGTGTGTGTTTAGAGACTATTGATAGAATAGCTGCTTCGGAATCTGACAATATAACTGCATTCCTAAATTTACCGATGTGGCATAGAAGATTCCTGAGACTTTCACTTATTGCAATGATTTCTCCATCGAAACTTGTTGTTCCATACTCAAGAGATCTATAAAGTGAGAAGATACAGCACGTAACACCTGCACCGGCACCTTGTTCTCTGGAGATCAAAGATCCGTCGGTGTATAAATGAAGCCAGTTTTGTGGAGGGTACCTAATATTAATTGTCTCTAAAGACAATTGTTTCAGTATTTCAGTGTTTACTTCTGATTTCAGTATTTCTTCTGTTAAATTTAGATTATATTCTATATTTAATAGAGTTAAAGGGTTTGGTTTAATTTGTAGGTTTTCTTTTAAATTCGGGATATTGATTTTCTGTTTTAATTCTTGAACAATGGATATGAAACTTTTTTGAGTTTTCAATCTACAGAGAGGACTGTATGAATGCCAATTGTTACCTGGTAATCTAATAAGTTTTTCATATTGAATCAGTGCTTTTTCTTCTATTGTCATTTTGATGCAGTTAATATTAGTGAGGAATCTCATAGAATCTATTGGATTTGTTTTGATTCCACCAGTAATGAGTCTGAGAGCTTGGTTTTGAACATATTCTATTTCGTTTATGAAAGGTGAAGTAATTAAAATTTCTCCGCAGTATGTCAGCACTGGCTGTATAAACATTTTGCAAATATACTGTCACTCACATTACACGACAAGGACATGCATACACAATAACGGCAAACTCTGCTCTTCTAAAAACTAGAAAGGTAATATTTTTTCTGTTGGACATCACAATATAATAGTTGATAAATGAGTGGGAATAAAATTTCTGTAGAATATATTTAAATTATGTAAAATCTATTGTATTATGTCACTCACTTTACAGTTCTCTGTCACTCACATTACTTGATCAGAATTTCTTAGTCGAAAAATTATTTTGAAGTACAATTTATGCTAAGAAGACACTGAAATATATCATTAACACATTATAAAATGAAACACAAAGAAAAATCGTACAATTTATAGTATTTAAAAATATATATAATGTCACTCTTAGTATTGGTATAAAGTTACCAATTATCTTGTATAACTCAGGGCTTTAGAGAAGCCGAATCTTAAAAGAGTTCACTTATATCATGATAAGAAAATACTGACCTTAAAATCACCGAAATTCGCATGCGCTATACTGGAGAATTAGCACGGTCACTTTGAACCATGCCGTTACGTTTAGCACCAAATTTAAGTAAATACACAATGTCACCAACATAAGAACGTGACGTTGGTGTGTGGCGTAGTTGGCGGGAGAAATGTTTTCTCTCTCTGTCTACCTCCTTCGTTCTGAACATTATTGAGAGATAGCACCACTGTTAGCGACAATGTGTATTTGCGTAAATATTGCGAGTAAATTATGACGAGTGCCTTAGATGAGAGGCTCGGGACAGAAACAGTTTTGCTGTAGCGCATGCGCGGACCTCTCATGCAGTGGGAGCGTGATCCTTACTTGAATTTATTTTTGCGTGTACTTGCAGATTAAATGATTGAGATCCCTTCTTGCTCCGGTTACAGGCCTTGCATTTACGAAGGTTATGTTATGTTATGTTATCTTAGCTTAGATTAGGTTAGGTTAGCTTAAATTAGCTTTGGTTAGGTTAGATTAGTTTTGGTTAGGTTAGCTTAGCTTTGGTTAGGTTAGGTTAGCTTTGGTTAGGTTAGCTTAGGTTAGGTTAAATTAGCTTTGGTTAGGTTAGATTAGTTTTGGTTAGGTTAGCTTAGCTTTGGTTAGGTTAGGTTAGGTTAGCTTTGGTTAGGTTAGGTTAGGTTAGCTTGATTTGGTTCGTCCATGTAGTAGTTAAAATTATATAATATGACAGTTTTTGATTCGTAATATTGTTAAAAAATAATAGGCCTATAATGAAAGCGGTGAATAATTTCATGGTCCTTAAATTTTTTTTCGTAAAAGGCTAGGTATTTTTCTATAGGCCAGAAATAAAACAGCAACGCCGTCATAATTACGTACTTTACGCTTTGGCGAACATTAACCGGAAATTTACTTTCCGTCATTTTAATTGTATTCCGTGAAACACATCTTTTTTCCTGTTAATTTCCTTGTGATAACCTAGTTTATTATCTTATTACATCTTCATTTTCATTTAATGCATTCAAAAAACCGCCGTTGTACTACATAAAACCTTGAACTTGACTAATGGAGTGAATTATTTAAGAATATAGTCGCGAATTTGACTACCACCATTTCGATTATATTTTGTTTGATACGGCTCGGTACGGCCCGGTGACTAGTGGCCAGCGAGTAGAGTCGACTATCGATATTGGTCTGCCGTGCGTATTATCCAGTTGTTCCTTCGCATGAAATAAAAAAAAAAAGCAATTGATGATGATGATATCTTGAAGCTAAGTTTCATAAGGAAAACAGTTTTCCACCAAAATATCCTTGTAAATAGGAAGTGCACGGTGTAGGCAATGGTGACAATAAAATTTCCACTTCGTCTCATAATTTTAAAATTTTGATGAAATGTCCCACTCCTCATGGAATGGCCGTTGGTATGACAAACCTGGTAAATGGATTATTAAAAGGAATTAATTGTTAAGGCCTTACTGAGAGAATACATCTGTAGAAAACTTGAATAAGATGAGACTCTGTGATGAAATCTCCCTCTCACTGTCTTTTTCCTCCTTTACATAAGTTTTCTTTCTCGGTTTCTTTTTTACGTTCCTTCTTTTTACCTCTCATCCTCTCATTTTTTCCTTTACACTTCTTTCTCCCTCATTCTCTCCCAGTCTTCTCTTCCCTTTCACTCTTCATCGCCTGTGTGTGTCTCTCTCTCCCTCTCTCTCCCCTCCCCTCCCCCTCTCCCTCCCACTTCCCCTCCCCCTCTCCCTCCCACTTCCCCTCCCCTTCCTCTCTCTCTGCGGTAATAATCTTAATTGTTGATATAATTTATATACCAGTTTGAGACAACAGCAATATAGTTCTAATCTATGGCTCTGAGGCAGAATTTGATATACTGTCATCCCTGGCAGTTCTCCAGGAGCAAGCATTTAAAGTCTGAACGCCCAAATAAAATCATTTTAATCATGTTTCACAACAACAGGTTAGAGAGAAAAAAATAGAAAACTACGAAGGAGAATCAAAAAGTAACCTTAATAATTGTTTTATTAATTGAATATGTACTAGTAGTATACGTTACAAGAGCGGTATGTTGACGTTTTCATGGTCGAGGAAAAGATTGAAAAAACGAAACGTATTTGAGCTTTTTTAATTCCCGAGAACATGAAAAGAAACATACTGCTCGTGTATCGTACATTATTTTGTGCGAAGATCGTTTATTACATACCTGAAAGACGAATTTCTAATTAGTTGCAATGAAATCTCCATGTTGGTTTCTGTTTAATGACGGCAACTTCGGAAAATCAAAATATATTTCTTGCTATAAAATGTTTTCTGTGTTTACTATACTCCAGCAGGCCGTGATATACGTCTGTCTTTTTTTTTCCCCCAGTCTATAAATGCGAACTTAAAACAAACGGTAAGGTTATGTAATGATTTATTTTTCATTTTAATATTTTAACAATATTATTTATATAACATATTGCAGTAATAACATCGGCATCTGGAATCTCGTCGATTTTTTCACGGCTTCCTTAATGTTACTTGTATCAGGAATGCAATAAGTTTCGTGGAGTAGTAGACTTTACTTAATTTTTGCAAATATTTAAAAACAATAATTAACATTGCAATTTACGTGAAATTGCAGTGGTAAGTTTCAATTTATAATTATTACTATGTTAAACGTCTCTAAAAATAATATGTTAAAAGCCTAAAGCAGTAAAATGAATGTCGCAAAAGCGGTAAGAAGAGGGAAATTATGTGTGTTACGTTGGGAATACTGAATGTGGTATTGCACACTTACCGCGTATTGGTTCTGTGCGGAAAACAAGCAAATACGCACGATCTCGCACAAAATAAGATTACAAATACTTCATCACTTTTCAAAATAGTTTCCACTATGTTCAGTGCAAGTGTTCCTGGTATACTATGTTAAAATTGATGAAGTGTTTGTAGTCTTGTTGTACATATTGAATTAATAAAACAATTAATTAAGGTTACTTTTTGACTCTCCCTTGTATGCACGTCAATTTTTACCACAATAAAGGTACTATTATATATTTTAAGACAGCTCTGTTGGTTCTCTGATCCTTTAATGATACTTCGATGAAAGTATGATGCAACTGATGAAAGTAATGATGACTTTAAAATTAAGTCTAGTACAGTGGAATTGGCCTCCGCATGCTGTAACTTTTGCATTAACAATAAGGTAAACAGTGTTAATATTCATGCAAGGAATATTTATTTATATTCCAGGTTTGTAAATGCTGAGCTTATAGTAGAAATATGGGAGGCAGCTGGCATTCCAGGCCCATCTCGATTGTTACAAGATCTGGGTTACAATGAGTCTCAGCGACTGAACATTGCAGATTTGGCAGCCATATTAGAAGAAGAGCTTCGCTCATTGGCTGAGGAAAGGAGAAATGAGGACGCTGCTGGTGCCAGAGTCCACTCTTACTCTCCACATGAAACGTTGCTACAAGCGACGCTGGCTCTCTATCAGACAGAAGTTCGTTGTCTGAAGTGAGTTTTTGTGCAGTTCTTTAAGTATAGCCATATAGCTCACTTTTTAGTGAAAGGACTGGGATTCAATTCTTGGCAAATCAAATTATTAATTTCACATTAAAATAAAATAACCCATCTAAAATAATGTTCTAAATAAAATATTAACAAAGAGATGAAAAATTAGCTGATCAGGTTCGAACCTAGGTTCAATTACACCTCGGCCTTTGACTTTGCCATTACCCTACAGACACCTATTCCTAGTATATTGGTTGAATTACTCATACGTGCTATGATTGGTTTCATGTTTGGTGCCTATTATATTTAATTTTGAATTCTTAAAAAATAAACAAAAATATGTTTTATGCCATATCGTTCCTCATTTGCGTAATTTTAAATTAATATTCTTATTGTCCTCATGTAAATCATCAAACAAGGTATAGAATAATCCTCGATTCTGTCTTTCCAAAACTAATGGAGGGACTCAGACTCTTCTTATATTTTTACGTCTATTCTTTCTCCGTATGAGCAAATTTGCCAAAAGTATATCTCCTTCTACGTCCATGTTCGCTGGAAGACTGAAAAATGCTCTACAAAAATTTAGCAGCACCACTAATGCACCACTAAAAGTAGCCTCGTCTGAAGGGACTCTTAATCATGTATTGTTGTATGTTAATAATAGTCTCATCTATGTCTTACTTAGTGTTTATTGGTTGTTATGCTTGCAATTAGATTCGAGGTTGTGAGTTAAAATGGAGTTGAAGGTGACAGGTGTGAACAGTAATAATTCTTACCATAGTTGTCCTTAGAAAGGAGGTAAAATAACATGAAACATTTCTTACCCAGCCAAAGATACTGGCCAGGTATCGAGTTTGTAGGTTCTGGCCCAGTTAAAGGTGACAGACATGGACAATAAACATTCTTAGCATGGTTGTCTTCGGAGAGGAAGTAAAACTAGACGTCTTATGTCTACATTTATGAGACATTAAAAAACTCTGACCCAGGCAAAGTTACTGGTCAGTTTTTTTCTCACCATACCTAGTTCTTTTACCCTATTACATACACATTTATCTCTGGACCAAAGTCTCGATTAAGAGTAAAGATATATTTGCAGGGCAGTTTCCCATGTAAGTACAGAGATCTCAGATGGACAAAACAGGAAACAGAGTAGAAAATTTGAAATGGAATTGACCTTTAAAATCCGCATCATGCAAGGATATAAAGAACAACAACTATAAATTATGTAGACTATATTTAGTCTGAACTGTATTTTCTAAGAATCTCTCTCCAGAAAATGAAATAATATTTCAGTTTATTATAAAGTATAAAGTATGTATTTTGGTATTTTAGTGTATGGTTTAGTTAATTTGTAACTGTTGGCAGACTATCTCTCGAACATATGAGTGGTGAACGTGACAAACTTCGAGCAGACATAATGGATGCCAATCAGAGAGCTTCACTTCTAGCACAAGAAATTGATGACCACCATGCTCGACTTGAGAAGTCTAGTCAGTTACAGGTCAAGTAAGTACTATTCTGCTTTCGTATTTATACAAATACACTGTCATTTCAAAGGAAAGGAACAAATTGTCAGCACTACTTCATAATTTTAATAATTATAGTAGACGGAGAATTTAAAAGCAGTTGAATGATCAATACCAGTAGCATTCTCTTGCAATGTTGTCAAATGATAATCCTTGAGACTCACACAAGCAGAGTGAAAATAAAGGCATACAAGCATAACAAATGCGTTTATGGTACTGCAGCTGAGGAAGAGGAAAGTAAATATGTGGTGTGCGGTAAAAAGGACATAAGTCATAAATTGCAAGTTTTCAGTAGAGCAAAAGCAAAGTTCGAGGACAAATATCATTATGACGGACTGAAACTCTTGATGCTGTACATGATTATGGAAGGGGAGAGAGATATGCCCTTTATACCAACTGAAAAAGTACATTTTCTATATTCCCATGGAAATCATAACTCAAAACTACCAATTTTTATCGTGCATGATAGAAATAATCTTAACTCTAAATAAATATTATAAAGTGACATCAAAAACTTTGTTCTTGCATTTTTAACTCTGTCCTGATTGTACCTATGCAGTGTAAAATATCACCATGGCAACTAAAACTTACATTAAACAAAGCCTGCATGGTATAGTCAAAAAACAAGGTACAATAAAAATGTAAGGAAATAGTAATATATGTTACAAGAGCGGTATGTTGACGTTTTCATGTTCGAGGAAAAGATTGAAAAAGCGAAACGTAGTTGAGCTTTTTAATTTCGAGAACATGAAAACAAATATACCGCTCGTGTATCGTACATTATTTTGTGCGAAGTTCGTTTATTACATACCTGAAAGACGAATTTCTAATTAGTTGCAATAAAATCTCCATCTTGGTTTCTGTTTAATGACGGTAACTTTAGAAAACAAAAATATCTATACTCGAGCAGGCCGTGATATACGTCTGTCTTTTTTCCCCAGTCTATAAATGCGAACTTGAAACAAACGGTAAGGTTATGTAATGATTTATTTTTCATTTTAATATTTTAACAATATTATTTATATAACATATTGCAGTAATAACGTCGGCATCTGGAATCTTGTTGATTTTTCACGGCTTCCTTAATGTTACTTGTATCAGGAATACAATAGCTTTCGTGGAGTAGTAGACTTTACTTAATTTTTGCAAATATTTAAAAACAATAATTAACAGTGCAATTTAGGTGAAATTGCAGTGGTAAGTTTCAATCTATAATTATTACTATGTTAAACGTCTCTAAAAATAATATGTTAAAAGCCTAAAGCAGTAAAATCAATATGTCACTTAAGCGGTAAGAAGAGGGAAATTGTTATGTGTGTTACGTTGGGAATACTGAATGTGGTATTTCACACTTACGCGTATTGGTTTTGTGCGGAAACCAAGCAAATACGCACGATCTCGCACAAAGGTTTTTGATGTCACTGTATATCACTGCAGTCATCTGAGAATACAGGCCAGAAATAATACATACAGTATGCTTTACATTGAAACTGCTAGTAGTTTTTGTTTTCTTGTATATAAGTCCCATTGATTTTAAAATATTAAACATAGACGACACTGAAGTCCTCTTTTGGGAACCACAGTTTTAAATTTAAGAGTCATTCTTCAGTTTAGTTACTGTTTATTGTTAGGTTGTTGGAACAGCGTCATGCAGAGCAACTGAAGGACTTGTCAGAGCAGCTGGGATCAGACAGGGAGCAACTTGCTTCTCAGAACTTATCCCTTGAAAAACAAGTAGAAAGCCTTCAAGAGGAGGAATCTCGTTTGAGGACTCAAGTTTCTACATTACAGACTGTAAGTAACGTTACGTGTTCTTGGAGTGTTCGTAAATCTAGACGCACACTGAAATGTTTTAAAGTTTTCCTTCTACTTATTAGTTTATAGAAGAAGATATTGACAGTAATTTGTAAATTGAAGTTTAGAAAGTGCAGCAAGGGAAGATACAATGATGACAGAGATTTGCATTCATTCCGTAAGTTATAAAATCTTTGTTACTCTATACTGTATTACTTATGACACTATGATTTCATATTTTTAAAATAACTCTTTTTATTCTATAGACAAACAAGTACAACCTAGTTTCTGTAGTAATCATAATTATTAGATTTCGTTGTCTGTCCCCTTCTCTCTCATAGTGTCGATATCTTCACATTTACTTTTACCTTAACATGTTGTTGGATCAGCAGGAAGCTGTCTTCATCTAAGACACAGCAGGATATCAAATCTTTAAGTAACCAGTGGATTTTGGATGAAGAAATTGTTGTGTTAAGTGCCATAACTTTATAATAGAAGAATTTTTCATTTAATTGCATCCAAAAGAAACCATATAAAGTATTTTTATCAACAGTAATCTTACTAGAGGTTTTGATTTATCTAGAGAAAATCAAAACTCGAGTGGACTTTAATTGACTATTACACAATTAGAAGAAAGTATATAAAGATTAGAAGAAGTAAAGAACTCTAATACAATAAAATATTAATTGGCTTACTGAAATTCTATTTCACTAATGTTAGCTTCACTAAAACGTTTGAATGGAGCCTCCATTTTCAGTTGATTGTCTATGCTCTAAATAAATGACGATCACAAAGCATGTTTTATAGTACTGTAAAGAATTTGCAATTTCAAATGTTGGCAAACAAAGAAACAGATGGTAATGAGGTGATAAAAACAGAAGAAAGTATATAAAGATTAGAAGAACTTATTGTTGTTGTTTTCTAATGCCAGGCGTTTGACAATGAAGTCATTTGACCTCTTGCACTCCAATATTTTCAAAGATATTATCATGGTCAGCCACTGAAGCACAGATTTTGAGGTGTTCCGAATCCATTTCTTGGTTTGAGTTGCACAATGGGCAGTTAGGGGACTGATATATTCCAATTCTATGCGGTGTTTGGCCAAACAATCATGGCCTGTTGCCAATCTAAATGCAGCTACAGACGATTTTCGTGGTAAATCGGGAATTAACTGTGGATTTTGATGCAGAGAGTTCCAGTTTTTCCCTTGGGATTGAGTTATCAAATTTTGTTTGTTGAAGTCTAAGTATGTAGATTTAATAAATCTCTTCACAGAGTAATACATAGATTTAGTAACAGGTCTGTAAGTAGCAGTGCTGCCCTTCTTTGCTAAAGCATCCGCATTCTCGTTTCCCAGGATTCCACAATGGGATGGTATCCATTGGAATACAATTCTTTTATTGAGTGATATTAATTGAGAGAGCATTTTAGTTATTTCTGCTGTTTGAGATGAAGGTGTGTGTTTAGAGACTATTGATAGAATAGCTGCTTTGGAGTCTGACAATATAACTGCATTCCTAAATTTATTGATGTGGCATAGAAGATTCCTGAGACTTTCACTTATTGCAATGATTTCTCTATCAAAACTTGTTGTTCCATACCCAAGAGATCTATAAAGTGAGAAGAGACAGCACGTAACACCTGCACCGGCACTTTGTTCTCTGGAGATCAAGGATCCGTCGGTGTATAAATGAAGCCAGTTTTGTGGAGGGTATCTAATATTAATTGTCTCTAAAGACAATTGTTTCATTATTTCAGTGTTTACTTCTGATTTCAGTATTTCTTCTGTTAAATTTAGATTATATTCTATATTTAATAGAATTAAAGGGTTTAGTTTAATTTGTAAGTTTCTTTTAAATTCGGGATATTGATTTTCTGTTTTAATTCTTGAACAATGGATATGAAACTTTTTTGAGTTTTGAATCTACAGAGAGGACTGTATGAATGCCAATTGTTTCCTGGTAATCTGATAAGTTTTCATATTGAATCAGTGCTTTTTCTTCTATTGTCATTTTGATGCTGTTAATATTAGTGAGGAATCTCATAGAATCTATTGGAGTTGTTTTGATTCCACCAGCAATGAGTCTGAGAGCTTGGTTTTGAACATATTCTATGTCGTTTATGAAAGGTGAAGTAATTAAAATTTCTCCGCAGTATGTCAGCACTGGCTGTATAAACATTTTGTATGTAGTGTTCAAAGTATTCCTAGAGCATCCCCATTTCTTTCCTGCTAGTCTTTTTAGAAGGGAGAATCTTTTACGAGCTTTTTCAGAAATGTATTTCAAATGGTTGCTCCATTTTAACTTACTATCGAAAATAACTCCAAGATATTTGGATTCATAAGTCCTAGGAAGGTGTTGGCCATTGTATTTTACCATTAAGGTAAAATTATCCGGAGATTAGAAGAAGTAAAGTACTCTAATACAGTAAAATAGATATTAATTGACTTACTAAAATTCTATTTCACTAATGTTAGCTTCACCAAAATGTTTGAACAGAGCCGCCATTTTCAGTCAACTAACTATGCAGGAAACAAATTACGATCGCAAAGCATGTTTTATAGTACTGTAAAGAATTTGCAGTTTGAAATGTAGGCAAACAAAAAAACAAATGTTAGGTTAGTGATAAAAAGAAACAAATGCTAGGGAAGCGATAAAATTGTGCGATAAGCAGCCATTATTGGTTGAAAGACGTCCTTTCATACCGTTTTATTGGTCAAAAGTAGTATGACGTAGTAAAAGTGTAATAGTCATCAGTTGGGTTTGGAACTGTAAACCACTGATCTAATCACAATCCTGGACCACCCAGGACGACTAAAACTCACACAAAAAATTAATTTTTTTAGTTTATTATTTTATTTTGGCAACAGTTGTATGAGTTAAAAAATAACTTGCATAGAATCTCTCCATAAAATATTGTTACGCTTAATAAAGTTATTGTAATACTTTCGTAAATAATAGTATTTTATAAGTGCTTTCATGACTCTTTGTAGGAAAATGAAGTTTTGGAAAAGGAGAACCAAAATCTCACAGAGCAGTTATCAAAGTCAGAAGAATCGAAGGTTCAGCTGCAACAGGAACTGGAATCATTGGCAGGGCTCCAACAAAGGGTATGCATTTTTGTTGTAATTTTACAGAAAAAAGTTGTATGCTCGTGTGCAATTTTATTGTTTAGACAATGTGTAATTGCACTATATAAATTTTATACTTACATTAATTTCTTCATAATAGTGGGGGTAGTGATGATGATGAAGGTGACGAAGATGATGATGATGATGATGATGATGATGATGATGATTATGGTTATGATTGATTGTGGTAGGTGGTAGTGGTGATATTTATGAACATATGGGGGATTAATGGCAAGGAAAAATGGAAGTAACTGAACATTCGTTTATGCTGATTCATACTTTTGTGTTAAAATTTAAAAAAATCCAAAAAATTATCCACTCTCGCTAATACGCAGTCCTGTTTAATACATTATTTTTATGCAGTCCCTTGAATAGCGTCTTACCGAGGTTTCACTGTATCTCTATTTGCCTGAACTGGATCCTGTAAGAATTTCAATTTTGCCTGTTTCTTTCTTTACTGCCGTGCAACAATCTTCATCAAACCACGGTTTCTTTTTCTTAGTTTCATAATAGCCTATGCTTTGTTCAGCTGCAATTTTTATATTATCTCTGATACTTTTCCACACGCTATTAATATCTAATTCCTCCTCAACTTCGTCGGGACTTCCTAAAGTGGCAAACCTATTTGAAATTTCGACCTGATAATGTTGCTTAAATTCCTAATCTTTTAATTTTGGAATCAGCCATAAATATGTTGGCCGATGACTTCCCACCAAGGAAACTTGAGATTAATCCCTGGATAATTTTATAAGACTTGTGTTTGGCAGAATTACTTAGAAACAAGTTTTATTGGAATAATTTCGACGGAAAAATTGTTCTGGGACCGGGCATCGAATCCGGGACCTTTGGTTTAACGTACCAACGCTCTACCAACTGAGCTACCTGGGAACTCTACCTGACACCGATCCAATTTTTCCTCTATATCCACAGACCTCAAAGTGGGCTCACAACCGTCAAGCAACCAACATTGAGTGCACACTAACTCTGTGTGACTTAAATTGTGGTTTTCTGTTAACGAACAGTGACGTGTATTATGCAAATCAAGCTTTCAGGTATAACTCCCTGTAAAGTTGATTTGAATAATTTCGAGGGAAAAATTGTTCCGGGGTCGGGCATCGAACCTGGGACCTTTGGTTTAACGTACCAACGCTCTACCAGCTGAGCTACCCGGGAACTCTACCAGACACCAGGGAGTTATACTTGAAAGCTTGATTTGCATAATACACGTCACTGTTCGTTAACAGAAAACCACAATTTAAGTCACACACAGTTAGTGTGCACTCAATGTTGGTTGCTTGACGGTTGTCAGCCCACTTTGAGGTCTGTGGATATAGAGGGAAAAATTGGATCAGTGTCTGGTAAAGTTCCCGGGTAGCTCAGTTGGTAGAGTGTTGGTACATTAAACCAAAGGTCCTGGATTCGATGCCCAGCCCCAGAACAATTTTTCCCTCGAAATTATTCAAATCAACTTTACAGGGAGTTATACCTGAAAGCTTGATTTGCAAGTTTTATTGGAGTACTTCCGTTTCCTTTTTGTTTCTTATCACACAAGTTTTTCATTGTCAGTGTGTCAAGGGCTATCGTCTATAGTGGCTGTAGTTTAAAAATTACGTGTACAAAAGTGGTCCACCTTGTTCCGAGGAAAGATGTGCTATTGTGAGATAATTGCAGGAAGACTATTCTGCAAGTACTTTGTGCTATATTTCATTCAGTCATTTCTCAACGTTATCTTGCCACATCTGAGTAACCCATGTAGATTAGAAGGGACATAGAGTAACTAATTATAATTTATCAGGCTTGTACTAAGAGAGAAGCGTGTATCTTATGACGTGATCTTAACACGTATGCGTTATTATCAGACTGTGATTTTTTATGGATTGTCATGAAAAATGTAATTGATTAGATATGAAGTAAGTGTTCGTATTTATCATGTTTTTTTTTACATGTCAGTTAAGTGAACTGGAAGGCAGTCATGAGCAGGAACAAGTGCTGCCACTTCTTGAGAAACTTAATGAACTGCAGGCCGAGAACACAGGACTTCGAGATCGGAATGATGAGCTGACAATGGAAGTTGAAGCCCTCTCTGCAAAGTTGGCATCACTGAAGACAAAGAAGTATGTTATTCATAACACTTATATGTAGGATTTCAGCGTTTATTTTGTTCATAAAGGCCATAAGTACTCTTCTTTTACTAATCTAATATGATAATCATTTGCATGAGTTTTGTTTGTATGCAGGTATCACTGTATGTTTGTGACGGTTTATATGTTTTTCCTATCTGTTATTTAAACCCATCCAAACAATATCTGTGTGGGTAGCTTCATTTTGTATACAATCTTTTTGTTTCTTTTCTTTTCATTTTTGTCCTAGTTATTTCTCTTGTATATAATTATCATTATTATTATTATTATCATCATCGTCATCTACCTGTCAAGTAATAAGTCCAGTGGCCTGTAACAGTCTCTCATCATAATCATCATCATCATCATTGTTGTTATTATTATTATTATTATTATTATTATTATTATTATTATTATTATTATTATTATTTCCACAAACTATTAGGGAAAACACGGGAATTTTACTTGAAGCAAGTAAAGAGATAGGTTTGAAGTAAATCCCGAAAAGACAAAGTATACGATTATGTCTAGTGACGAGAATATTGTACGAAATGTTTGGAAGTAAATCCCGAAAAGACAAAGTATACGATTATGTCTAGTGACGAGAATATTGTACGAAATAGAAATATAAAAATTGGAAATTTATCCTTTGAAGAGGTGGAAAAATTGAAATACCTGGGAACAACAGTAAAAAATATAAATGATACTCGGGAGGAAATTAAACACAGAATAAATATGGGAAATGCCTGTTATTATTCGGTTGAGAAGCTTTTGTCATCTAGTCTGCTGTCAAAAAATCTGAAAGTTAGAATTTATGAAACAGTTATATTACCGGTTGTTCTTTATGGTTGTGAAACTTGGACTCTCACTTTGAGAGAGGAACATAGGTTAAGAGTGTTTGAGAATAAGGTGCTTAGGAAAATATTTGGGGCTAAGGGATGAAGTTACAGGAGAATGGAGAAAGTTACACAACACAGAACTGCACGCATTGTATTCTTCACCTGACATAAATAGGAACATTAAATCCAGACGTTTGAGATGGGCAGGGCATGTAGCACATATGGGCGAATCCAGAAATGCATATAGAGTGTTAGTTGGTAGGCGGAGGGAAAAAGACCTTTAGGGAGGCCGAGACGTAGATGGGAGGATAATATTAAAATGGATTTGAGGGAGGTGGGATATGATGGTAGAGACTGGATTAATCTTGCTCAGGATAGGGACCAATGGCGGGCTTATGTGAGGGCGGCAATGAACCTCCGGGTTCTTTAAGAGCCAGTAAGTAATATTATTATTATTATTATTATTATTATTATTATTATTATTATTATTATTGTATGAGTTGATTTTTCTCATTTTTCTACAAGAAAAAAATAGTTTATGGCTTAATAATACGAATTTACATCAAGAATGTGACTTCTGTCTAAAATTACTAATTTTTGAAGCAGTGGTAAAATATGTTGCAGATGTAGAGTGTAGCTGCTGAATTGATGTCTTTTTATGATGCCATTAATTTCTGTAGGTCGCCTGTAATTCAACCGAGTTACGACCTAGTGGATGCTGGAGCCTCAGAAGGAAGTGGGGTACCATCTGGGGGGTCTGCGACAAAGAGAAGGGGTAATTCTCCCTTGGTTCTGACAACTGAGGATAGTTCAGAAGAGGAGAGTCCTCGTCTGGGCAAGATGCGTCGCTGCTGTGATGGTGGAAGTGGAGATAGTCAAGACCTCTCACTAGAGGCTGTCAATATGGAAGGCAAGAATTGCACTGTGTTATATGGATCTGAAGCTCTGGTACTCTCTAAGAAAATGCATGTTGCGAAAATTGTTTAGAACAGCGTTTCTCAAACTTTTCTGAAGTGGGGACCGCTTTTTTAAGTCAGGAGAGTTACGCGGACCACCTTACTCTTGTTCCCCTCAAAAGCAAATTTAAGCATATTTTAATACCAGTATACTTACATTTTAATGTAGAAATAATTAATTAAAATTAATTTAATTAAATTAATTTTATGTTAGTACGGTATTAACTAATTAAGTTAATGCTAATAAAAGAAAATGTCTTACAGACGTGGACAAATTATTAGCAAAATTGAAGATTTTTATTATATATTTTTACAAAATATGATTCTTCAATTTAGACTACAGTTGACATTTTTGTGTATTTCCAAATAATTAGCCAAGTTGAAGATTTGTATTGTATATTTTTCAAAA
Source organism: Periplaneta americana (assembly GCA_025594305.2). Lineage (NCBI taxonomy): Eukaryota > Metazoa > Arthropoda > Insecta > Blattodea > Blattidae > Periplaneta > Periplaneta americana. Next base: position 6,417,282 of record JAJSOF020000005.1, read on the forward strand.
TTTAACTCTTCAATTTGGACTACATTTGATATTTTTGCATATTTGCAAATTGTTAGCAAAACTGAAGGTTTTTATTGTATATTTTTACAAAATTCGATTTTTCAATTTCGACTGCAGTTGACATTTTGGATATTTCCAAATTATTAGCAAAACTGAAGATTTTTGTTTTATATTTTTACAAAATTTGGCTCTTCAATGCAGTTGAAATTTTTGCTAATTTATAAATTATTAGCTAAATTGAAGATTTTTATTATATATTTTTACAAAACTTGACTCTTCAATTTAAACTACAGTTGACATTTTTGCATATTTCTGTCTACTGTAGTGATGGAAATATGAAAAATTGTCAACTGTAGATTAAATTGAAAAGTCAAATTTTGTAAACAGAATTATCATAAAAATCGTCAATTTTGTTAATAATTTGTCCACGTCTGTATATAGTCGTCTGTAAAAACAAATAAAAAAATATATTTCAGAAACATGCCCGATTTTCAACAAGTAAAGATGCAATTTTGCACGTTCTCTTATTGGTGTACGATGTACAGTACGTGACCATTTCAATGTGCAGGCTGGGTGTTGCCAAACTATTAAGAAAGTCATAAATACATGAAAAGATTCGGTACTTTGGTCTTGTTATGAATTCGGGTAGTCCCTAGCTGGGTTACAGGCTCGACGCCAGATGTGCACAGAAAAGATAGCGAGAAACACCACGTTCATAGTGCTTTAAATCCCTCTTTTGCTGCTGAGAGTAGAGTGGGAAGTCAATGGACAGGTAGGGTAAATAAATTTAATAAAATGTCAGTACTGGGAGAAAAAGTGAAAGGCGATTGCCATGCGTCGTAAACTCTGAGATTTTCAGCTATAGTGTGATACGTAATTCTTTTGAATTTTTTTTTCTGTCTTTTTCAAAGGACCAGACCTCGAGGACCACAGGTGGTCCGCAGACCATAGTTTGAGAAACGCTAGTTTAGAACAACAAAATATTATATCGTATACAAAATTAAAATTTACAGACAGAATTGTATATATATATATATATATATATATATATATATATATATATTTATATTATATTAACTGAAATAGAGCATTATGGGACTCGTAACTAGAAAGGTTACCAGTACTAGCATACCTACAGGTGTCCCATAAGTCTGGACCCATAGGAGTTACTCATATTACATTTTCTGCTGTTATAGGTAAATGTTACCATTGAGTAAGGAGGAGTGAATACAAGTTATTTTGTTGTTGGAAACCCATTTAAGTGAAGATGATTCTGTGAATGAGCAGGACAGTGCGAAAATAATCTGGGAAAGTTAACCGTCAGAATACCGAATACTGGTCACCATAAAATCCTCGTTGGTTCATTTCTTCAAACGATCAAGGAAGTGACAGAGTTGTGGTGTGGAGCGGGATATGGAAAAAGAGAATCTTTGGTTCCCTCATCTTTTTTGACGAGACGCTAACTGGTGAAGTGTATCTGCGAATGTTGCAAGAAGAAGCATTTCCAAGCCTACTAAACCAGAAAGAATGGAATGATTTCAGCAGGATGGCGCACCTGTGCATTATGCACGAACAGTGCAACAGGACTGTCATGAACAGTTTCCCGAACATTGGATTGGATGCTGAGGAGCTGTGGAATGGCCTCCAAGGAGCCCAGATCTTACTCCACTTGATTTTTATCTCTGGGGCAATCTCAGAGTCAAGATATACAAAATCAAAATTCGTCATCTCAAAGAACGCATTGTTTATGTGCTACTGGGATTCAGAAAGTGATGCAAGAATGGAAATTGAGTCTTCATCTGTGTATGCAACACAATGGCGAACAGATCCTGTAATTCCATTGTGTTCTTCTCCTATGGGTTCAGACTTATGGGACATTTTGTATTATAAACTTTCATTAAGCATAAGATATGCGGTGAGGGGGGGGGGAAATGAATAAGCAATGTAGGGGAAAGAATGGGAGGATAGTGAGGAGGAGGAGGAGGAGGATGATTGAAAAATATAACCACAATAGTTATTGCAAATAGTAATAGTTGTATTGGATTTAACAAATTGATATTACAATTCACCTGAGTAAGACAGGGCTGCCCATTGTCGCCTACATTTTTTAATATTTATTTAGACGCAGCAATAGCCGAATGGCAAGCGCAGTTGAAATATGATTTTAAAGTAGGATCGACGATTTTAAATACTATTCTATTTGCCGATGACCAAGTAGTCTTTGCTGATAAGGAGGACAAACTGCAGCTAGCTCTCTTTCAGCTAAACAAAACAATGTCCAAGTACAATCTAAATGTCTCTCATGAAAAAACGAAGGTCATGGCCTTTATTGGGAAATATCAGATACGTTCCAAAATTATCCTCAACAATATGATATTAGAACAGGTGCGACATTTTAATTATTTGGGGTGTGATATATCTTCGATGAGGATCGAGATCTCAAACAAAAGGTGCATAGATTTCAAAGTATATGTGGCACCATAAAACGAACATTAAAGAACAAAACACGAGGAGACACGGTTTTAAAATTTTATAAAACAATGGCAGTACCAGTATTGGCTTATGGAGCAGAGACTTGGGCCATGAACAGAAGTGATAAAAGAATAATAGAGACAGCTGAAATGAGATTCTTAAGATATGTCGCTGGCTGTACTCTTAGAGATCATATTAGAAGTGAAGATATAAGCGCACATCTGAATATTTTTTGTTTGAATAAGAGAATTGGAGAAAATCAAGTTCAGTGGAAGGAACATATATCCCGGATGCCGGATGAAAGATTAGTAAAACAGGTTCTGCAATATCGCCCAACAGGGGTGCGTGATATCGGCAGACCTAGGCGTCGTTGGGAAGACAACTTTTGAGACGAAACAGGCCAAATGGCCTATCTTGTTGTTGAAAAAAATGTTATGTTTTATTTAACGACGCTCGCAACTGCAGAGGTTATATCAGCGTCGTCGGATGTGCCGGAATTTTGTCCCGCAGGAGTTCTTTTACATGCCAGTAAATCTACTGACATGAGCCCGTCGCATTTAAGCACACTTAAATGCCATCGACCTGGCCCGGGATCGAACCCGCATCCTTGGGCATAGAAGGCCAGCGCTATACCAACTTGCCAACCAGGTCGACCTTGTTGTTGATGATGATGATGATGATGATGATGATGATGATATTACAATTCACGTATTTATTGCAGGTTTACAAATTCATCCGCTTGGTCATGGTGAAAGTGGAGTAGAGACCGATCTGGAGATTGATGATTTTGCAGAATCTAGTTTCAAGGTAAGAAGCCACATGCTAAGATCAGTACTCAATAACACTAAGGCCCGGTTTCTTCTACCTTTGTTAAAATGCACCTAACAGTTATTAACTGTAAGTTAAAAGTATGAATTGCTGTTAAAAATATTGCGTTTCTTCAACTTTACATTTCACATTTTAACATTCTGTTTGTTAACTCTCTGTTAAGACCAGAGATTCTAGAGTTTAACCATAACCTATAACCAAGTATAAGCTCAGTTCTGTTTTCTGAACTCTGATAATTGCGATTCTCGCTTGTTTCCGTTGTTTGATTCAGAGAGGATAGAAGTCTTTCTATCCTCTCAGGTTTGATTTCTGCTTCTTTCCTCGTCTGTATCACAATAGCGTGGAGCGGCGTATTGGTATTGCTGTTATGAAATGGAAAACACTGGAACAAAAAGAAATCGTGGGACTAATTTCTCTCCGTTCGAAAGAAATCTTTTGCTGGAAATTATTTCGCAGTATAAACCAATTAATGAGAATAAACAAACAAATGGATCTAAGTTGAAAGCGAAAAGTGAGGCTTGGCAGAAAATAGCCTGTAACTTTGTATGAACTTCTGGTCTGTCAAATCACAGAAATCATCTGCTCTATTTATGTATTCATGGATATCATTTTCTAAATAATCCAGATATACAAGTTCAGCATCTAACGCACCAGCCATATTGGATATTTCTATGCTGACAGAGAGTTAAATGATTTAACTGCATGAAATTGGGCAGTTAAGTTAACATAGGTTTTAACAGCCTGTTAGTACTATCAGTAGTTGAAGAAATGCTTCAACTGTTAAGTTCACAGTTAAAATGAAATAACACACTGTTATAATTTAACTAAGGTTGAAGAAACCGGGCCCTACACTACAGATGGTAAGAGAAAGTAGCAAATACTATGTGTTCAGTCTCGTTAGGTCAGAAGGAGGAAAGCTATAAAAGAAAGAATTTTACTCCAAATGTAATTGCTAACAAAATGTGATGGCCTGTTTTATCCCAGCTTGAAAGAAAACTGTTTGTACCTTCTTTCTTTCTTCACTCTCTCAAAAAAAGTACCATACCATTCGTCTACATAGCACATTTTTCTACATTATATATGTATAAAAATATCACTTGGATGATTCAAAATAATTGATATCAAGAATTATTTTAAGACATGTCATTAGAATGTACAAACATTTTGGGAAGATAGTCCGGGTCAGCTTACTTCATACCCTAAGGGTGAAACCTAACCATTTTTCCCCCATTACTACATATGCTAGTGGATTATGGTGATTTTCTAGTTTGCAGGTTGAATTTTCTTTTGCCAACTTCGTTTCGAATTTCGATATTGACAAATACTACAAATGATAGTGATTTTGTAACTACTATGTTGGCAGCTGAGACAATATTTGTCGGTACTAGAGTTTCATGAAATTGAAATTGTACTAGATTTCTGAGCCGGTTACTGGAAGCTAGTGAAATTTGAACATACTAATAATTAATTAATGTCAGTATTAATATTAATACATAATAGTTATTTTCTGTGTTGCATTGTGGTTATAATTCAAGGCTATAGTCAGGTAAGTTTTCGGAGTTAGTACTAATAATTTCATGTGGTCAAACAAAATACATTTTTAAATTAGGTTTCGTGAGTCAATTGTTTAGTCAAACCAATGAATTTCGTAATGCCAGACAAAATACTTAACATGTTGATCCCTTTCTCGTATAGTTTACCTATGAAAACATGTTATAAATTATTGAATTATTTAGAATAACCTTCCAACATAAAGTACGGTATGTAAATAAGTCATTTAGTACGAAGGATCGTGTGATATCTTGTAACCATTGGCAACACTGACAAGACGGCAATATTTGCTGTTTGGGAACTGTTCTTATGTGACCCTCACTATATTTGCAGCGGAAGATCCACTTATCCGATCAGTGGCCTTAAAAAATGAAACACGAAGTTTATGTTACACTGTACAACATAAAATTTATCTCAATTCAGAATAGTGTGATTTTTTATGTTTTTTGTGCATGTTATTGCAAAACGAATTCCTCTTTTTGTGTCATTTAAAGTAAAATGTATACACTGAACTTCCTGTAGGCAAAGACGAGATTTGTGATAAGCTCCATAACGTATACCTTTGAACTCATATCTGCTCCCTGAATTTCTCGGCCTTTGGGAACTGGATATGTCACTCATTTTTCTGGTGTCACACAGGAAGTGGACATGGCGTTGCCTTACTTACTTACTTACTGGCTTTTAAGGAACCCGGAGGTTCATTGCCGCCCTCACATAAGCCCGCCATTGGTCCCTATCCTGAGCAAGATTAATCCAGTCTCTACCATCATATCCCACCTCCCTCACATCCATTTTAACATTATCTTCCCATCTACGTCTCGGCCTCCCTAAAGGTCTTTTTCCCTCCGGCCTCCCAACTAACACTCTATATGCATTTCTGCATTCGCCCATATGTGCTACATGCCCTGCCCATCTCAAACGTCTGGATTTAATGTTCCTAATTATGTCAGGTGAAGAATACAATGCGTGCAGTTCTGTGTTGTGTAACTTTCTCCATTCTCCTGTAACTTCATCCCTCTTAGCCCCAAATATTTTCCTAAGCACCTTATTCTCAAACACCCTTAACCTATGTCGTTCTCTCAAAGTGAGAGTCCAAGTTTCACAATCATAAAGAACAACCTGTAATATAACTGTTTTATAAATTCTAACTTTCAGATATTTTGACAGCAGACTAGATGAAAAAAGTTCTCAACCGAATAGTAACAGGCATTTCCCATATTTATTCTGGTTTAATTTCCTCCCGAGTATCATTTATATTTGTTACTGTTGCTCCAAGATACTTGAACTTCTCCACCTCTTCGAAAGATAAATTTCCAATTTTTATATTTCCATTTCGTACAATATTCTCGTCACGAGACATAATCATATACTTTGTCTTTTCGGGATTTATGGTGTTGCTACATAGATATATTTCCTAACTTTTCTTCCACTCTTATCTGCTTGCTGTCCACTCATCCACCCTCCAGCTGTCTGTCTGCCATTGGGTTGAGGGAGGCAGGATGCTGTTAGTTGCAATGTTCACTCTGGCCTGATACCTTCCACAGATTGCTCTGCTAGAGACGTCGGAAGTCTAATCTTTCTTTGTGGCAACTATAGAATCCCTCTTTTAATTCACAGCTCTGCCAAGGGTCATCTGGCATGCACGTTTGTAAATTAAGATGATCGCTAATGCACTTTTTCCATTTTATGACACGTTTGATGATGTTTCCCATTTATATTGTTTGAGAAATGTCAGTTGTCGTGTTATTTCAAATGCTCTGAAAACTGAATGGTCTTGTGTTTATTTTGACATAGTTTACAACATTTTGGTGTGTTGTGATAACATTTATTAATGTACTTTAAAAGTCAAGGTATTACAGCTTGTTGCAATTTAATACATACACATTGGGCCAAAAAAAAAGGCACAAAATTAGAAATACTTTATTTTCGGAAATACATCACATTAATTTATAATGAATTCCAGCACACTGTGGAGTCATGGGGAATGAAACCGCAGACACACTTGCCAAGAATGTCACAACAATAAAACAAAAGTCTAAATTTAATTTCTCATATTCCTCAATAAAACGCTTGATCACTACAAAATTTTTCTCATTCATACCTACAAGAAATAGAATCAAATGCTAAAGACAAAAAATGGATTACTCTACTTTCCAACCCAGATATAATCCCCCAGAGACCAAGGAAAACAGCAGTTGCAGCCTTCAGACTATTGACAAATCATGACTGTCTAGCAAGTCATCTCTACAGAATAGGTATCTCAGCTTCACCCATATGTGTCCTGTGTAACGATCCAGTAGAAATGAATGAAGACCACTTGAAGACCTCTGAAGCATTAAGATCAGAAGAAACTACAGTTCAAAAGCATTGGAAAACACGACTGCTAATGGCTTCATTGCCAGATGCAAGTTGGAAAGAGGAGACTTTAAAGATGAGCAGGACTTTTTATTACGTTTTTTTAGGCTCAATTAAAATCTTATAGTGGTCAATACACAATGATGCGAAAAATGTGGTTTTTGAAGACAGTTTATTACTTCAAAATGCAGAAACTGAATGTTGGTAAAATTAATGATAATTAATGATCTTTCAAATAATCAGAATTAAGATTGATGCTCTACGTGACCGCCATTTGCCCGCACAACCATTTGTAGGCGTCTTCTCCATTGTCCAGTAGCACTGGATATCTGTCTTTGATCAAGCCGGTCCCAACATTCAAGAAGGCGTTGTCTTAAATGTTCAATATTACGAATTCTTGTTTTGTAGTAAACTGATTTTTGTAGTTGATTCCATACAAAATAGTCCATAGGATTAAGATCTCGTTTGAAACTCCAGCGGAAACCATCAGAGAATCTGAGAAATTCGATCTTTCACGCAATAATCTCTCAGGAGGGATATCATGTCCGTATCTTGCTAATCAATCGTTGTACACTTGAAACAGACCATTCTTGTTGAGCGTAGTTCCTTACAATTTGACGGGCAGATAAATTATCATATTGGTGCAAATGCTTAATGAAAATCTTGTCTTCGTTCGTCAAGCGATCCATTATTCACAAAATGAGAACTCAAAACGGATGAAAACAAATGACGATAGCACAACAAACGGCTTGGCCTGCTAACTCCTAAGACCAGAATGCTTAGTTCGGCATAAACGATCGATTTTGCACTGCCTTATAAAAGTATTCTATTTTTTTATTTTAGTAGGTTATTTTACGATCATTATCAACAGCTTTGGTTATTTAGCGTCTGAATGAGATGAAGGTGATAATGCCGGTGAAATGAGTCCGGGGTCCAACACTGTAAGTTACCCAGCATTTGCTCATATTGGATTGAGGGAAAACCCCGGAAAAAACCTCAACCAGGTAACTTGTCCCGACCGGGAATCGAACCCGGGCCACCTGGTTTCGCGGCTAGACGTGCTGTTACTCCACAGGCATGGACTATATAAAAAGTAAAAGTAATGTTTAATAAATCGTAAAAAATTAAATATTACAGTACTTTCCCGGTCTACAAGGACTGTGAAATAAACTTTGAAGTGAAATCATTAGCTACTGGAATATAACCATTTAAATTTTGTGCCCACTATGTATGTATGTATGTATGTATGTGTATAAAACTGTCCAAATGTGCAGAGCACTTACAACTTTGCAGCATCTGCTTTTCTTTCAAGGGAGAAGAAAAACTAAAAAACCACCATTGCAGTGACTGGGCCACTAATGAAATGTTGCCATCACTGTCGCAAAGAGAGGAGGAGTCTGAAGTGATCGCAAACTTGAAGGCCCATATTGCCAAATTAGAACAAGAACTGAAACTGAAAAGTGAGAAACTTGTGGTGAGTTGATTTATTTGTAAAGGTGGCACAACAGTATTCCATATCCCAGTGATCATATATATAGAAGTATTAATATTTTATATTGTTTTTAAGTTCGCATGTTTATTTGGGTATATGTGCTTACGTGTGTGTGTTTGTGTAAATGCCTAGCATTGTATTGTAGGACGGTAGTGGAATAAATATTTATACTTTTGTTTAAAGGACACATTTTTTTTATACATTTGAAACCTTTATTTAAGAAGAACACACATATATTTTTTACATTCCTTTCCTTTTGGTTTAGTTGTACAGGTAGTGCAAAGGATCATTATTTTATAACAAAGATGAATGCCATTTACAAGCAGTATCTTCAGCATATTATTGGTTAATTCGAAATTTTCTCGGGCTTCCAGCCAGGTCATAAGTTGGTGATCCACCGACGTTTCGAGGATGTTCATCTTCCTCATCTTCAGGGTTAAGTGATATATATGGTCACCGGCTATTAAATTTCTCACCGCCCGAACGACGGGCCGTCATCAGCGGAGAACTTGTCCGCCGAGCTCACCGTGAGACCCAAGGTCATTCAGCCAGAAAGCACAAAGCAAGACGACACGGCGGCAACGTTCTCGCTGCGGTCCGCACTAATAACAGCCAATCGGCGCACAGCTCCTCGGCTGACTCCCTCTGGCACTATAAATTAAGGAGCTAGGTACCCTCAGATATCACTTAACCCTGAAGATGAGGAAGATGAACATCCTCGAAATGTCGGTGGATCACCAACTTATGACCTGGCTGGAAGCCCGAGAAAATTTCGAATTGTCACGTCGCCAGGAAAGCTTCAGTAGTTACATTATTGGTTGTTGTTCAGAAAGCATACACATTGTCATTTTTGTTCAGTCTGGTGGAGTTTTTGCACATTTTATAAAAAACATTTATCACACATGCATTTAATTCTGTTATTTCATGGTCTCCTGCTATAATATTTGATGTCAGTTATTAGTATAAGCAATTCATGGCATGCATAAAGTTGGAGTAAATACTTTTGCTTCACTTCACGTGTTGCCCTCACTGAAACACAGAACAAACTGCATTGTGAGACCTTGAATACACCAGTTATCCCCGTAGAACGCGTTGTCAGCTGAGATGCTTTACGCAACTCAGTTCCGCGATATATGGATGACCCAGTAGATTTTGCACAGTACTTCCGTTTTCTGTACCAGTATTCCTCCATTTCTTCATTAATCATCAGCACCACCCAGTGATCGCCTCCCATGGTGCACTGAGGGCAACATTACAGCCCATATCACATATAGCTATAACAGATTGCTTAGTCTTATGGACTTTGATGGCAACAACTTTATGAATTTCCTATTGGAGTGAAAATGGCAAGTTGTACCCGATTTAAGTGAACACCATATTTTAACGTTTTGGTGGCTACTTCACACACAACCCCCAGAATGTCTGGAGGACCACACCTGCTGTTGGTCGACGGTCCATTGGACCTAGCTGGGAGATCTTGTTGATCACCAGCTTTTCCTCCTTAAGCCACTGGAGGACGATTTTAGTGCCATAGCAGGTCAGCACTAGGAACAGAAAAGTAGAAAGAGGAGGAAGGAAAGGGAAATGAACCCCTAGGCCTCAAATGCTCTAAAGCCGTCGGGGTCAAAGAAAGTAAGAGTTCAGTCAGAGGACTGGATAGGAAAGGGTAAAGAGAGAATTAGGTATTGAATAGAGGAAAATTATACCAAATTCGGCCATTAACTCATCAAGCTGACCAGTGCTAATTGATGAGTAGCCCCTCTCTTTTGTTCAGCTCGTAAAATTATGCTTACTAACAGCTGCACCACGGGAAGGTAGGGATGGGACATTGGGTATTTGTCCAGGTTGGTTCCTTAAAGCCTTCAATGGGAAGGATTAATGGCTCTCCCCCCTGTATCCGACAGATACCCTTTTGCATCCACAGTTAATTCCCGATTTACCACGAAAATCGTCTGTAGCTGCATTTAGATTGGCAACAGGCCATGATTGTTTGGCCAAACACCTGCATAGAATTGGAATATATCAGTCCCCTAACTGCCCATTGTGCAACTCAAACCAAGAAATGGATTCGGAACACCTCAAAATCTGTGCTTCAGTGGCTGACCATGGGAATATCTTTGAAAAATATTGGAGTGCAAGAGGTCAAATGACTTTATTGTCAAATGCCTGGCATTAGAAAACAACAACTTCTATGAATTTCACTCTGCTGCCATCTAGCGACTGCATAAAAAGTCACATTGTAACTCTCATTTGAATTGCATGGAGCAACTGTACTTCCATCTAGCGGTCGTTCTCAGTCGATACGGTGGTGATTCTGGTGGTTGTTCTCTTCTACATGTTACCAATTTTAACAGTTATGGCACATCACTTCTAGAGAGGGTTACTTGGATGAATGATGTAAAGTCGTGTATCTGCCATTGGATAAAAAATGCCTTCATTATGGTATAAAGATGACTGTTCATAATTTGCCATCATTTATACCAATGATTCCCAATAGCAGACATATGGCCTGCCAAAGCTTTAGATCTGGTCCACAGAGCAAACATTAGAGAACAGGAAAAATCGGATGATGTAGTTGTGTGAAATATGGTTGTTTTAAAAGATACGAAATTAGATGGAAATTTTCTGCTATTTTTATAAATTTATTGTACCAGCACATGTGACATGGCGGACATTATAACACCCTTACAGATAAATAATATTCCAGAAGAAGCAAAGCAATGTTATCCAAGATAAACCAAGGATCCGGTAACATACAATTAAAAATTTATGATACTCAGGGTTCAAAAGAACTTAAATCATTTTAAGAATATTACTGTTTTTGGACAAAATATTTGGATAAATTTTGAAAGTGCAAGAAACTTACATTGTTAGTTTTTTCACCGTTTGCGTCAACCTGCAGGTGAAAATAAAGCTTCCCTAACATAATGTAATATATAAAATTGTTATAGAAATAGGTTGTCAAACCTTCTATATGCTTTGAGATTATTCATCACCTCTTACATCTTATAGCTTAGATAAAATCTCCAGTTAACATCGTGCTCATTTCTCCCACTAAGAAATTCCTGAGTCAGTTTAGTTATGTATGTATTTATTTACACTGCAAGTGGGCAAACACCCGGTGGCAGTGGTATATACAATATAAACAATACACAATAAAATGATAAGCAATACACAATAAAAGTAGATGTAAAAGTATTATAGATATATTAATTTGTCCTACAGAATTTATCTGTAATATTGACACTTAATATTTTTAGGAGAAAAATTCGCTCCGGCGCCGGGGATCGAACCCGGGTCCTTGGTTCTCCGTACCAAGCGCTCTGACCACTGAGCTACGCCGAATTCAATCCACAGCACCGGATCGAACTCTCCTCCTTCAATGTTTCCCTTTGTGGCCTGACTCCAAGTCAGGCATATATGTTGACGTGTATCCAATGTCAACTGCCATTATACTAGGAACGCACTCAGCTGAGTGACTTGTTGGCCAGGAATCCGCAGTTATTATGCACTGCTAGCTGAGAGAATATTATAGATATATTAATTTATCCTACAGAATTCATCTGTAATATTGACACTTAATATTTCGATCCGGTGCTGTGGATTGAATTCGGCGTAGCTCAGTGATCAGAGCGCTTGGTACGTAGAACCAAGGACCTGCGTTCGATCCCCGGTGCCGAAGCGAATTTTTCTCCTAAAAATATTAAGATGTAGAAAAGTTCGCTGACAAAGTTGTTAAAAATTACAAGTTACTGCTATTAAATAGGTATTATAATCATGAAAGACACTTGCAGTACTGTAGTTAACTTAAAATATAAACAGTTTTTACTAAAACATTTCAATATTATGAGTTCTCTGGCCTCCTCCTGAACCGTGAAGAAAAGTGATTGGGAACCGCTGATTTTTACTGTGTTGCAAAACATATTGATGATGATCAATCAATCAAACTCCTGTATCTCCTCATGAGGAGCATAGGGCATTCACAAAGTGCCTCCATCGGAGCCTATTTGTAGCCAACTTCTTCACTTCGCTCCATGTTTTCCCCTCCCTAGCAATTTCCTCCAAAACTGTTCTCTTCCATGTATTTTTTGGCCTTCCTCTTGTTCTACTACCCTGGGGGTTCCAATCCAAAGCCATTCTTTCTACTGCTCCATCTTCTTTCCTGATTGTGTGCCCTATCCAATTCCACTTTCGTCTTTTGATTTCTATTGTGATTTCTTTCTGATTTGTTATCTTCCATAGTTCTGAGTTTGTGATTATATCTGGCCATGTAATTTTTTTAATTCTTCGTAAACATCTATTAACAAATGTTTGCAGTTTATTTTGTATAGAGGATGATGATAATGTTGATGAATTAAATAATGTTCATGGATAATTACGATGACATTGAAATTGCAGTACGTGAATATGGTTAGCAGAAAAAAAAAAGAGATGAAATAGCATAAATTATGTACAAGAAGTTGTAAGCCTTCTTTTTTAAATAATAATTATGTAACTACCCTTACATGTATTGTAATTTTAAAAATTACAAATTAAACATCATTGTGTCATTATTAACAGACTTAGATTTTATTTTTTGTCATAATATTTGGTTTGAAGTTAGCCTATATTCACTTAAGTTTTTTCACTGTTGTAATGTTGTAAACTCTGGTGGTAAATTACCTGGTTAACTAGTTTCTACGTGATTTGTGTCATCCTCATGAATCCTAATCTAGTGATTATACAAGTGTTGAAAGAGGTGTATCTAAGAATAAAGAATTAAGTTTTTTTATTGAATACCAAATGCTACAGCTTAAACCTTCAGTTTTTACAGTCTCAAAAGAAATGAAAAAGTATGTAGGGAATCTTGAGAGAAAATCCTGTGTGACACAAGGACTGCTTGGTGTAGAAACTCTGGCATTTAGAACATTTACAAGAAAGTCACACGTGCGATGAATTTTAAGAATACAAGTCGCCCTCTAAGCTATGAAAAGTCATAATATCTCAGCATAGAATAAGGTCTTTACACAAAAGATAGTTATCTGCAGGGCCGGGTATTTATGGAGATCACGAAAATCACGACATAATAGATATACAATAGATTTTTACTAATCTTTACGAATTAATTGATTCTTATTAATAATATGTGGATAAAACAATTGCGAAATAGAGTTCTAATAACGAAATATGAACACATTCGCGAATTGTTACTATTCTGTCGTTTTATAGCGAATTTCGTATTCTGAGTTTTTTTAACTTGAATTTGTTATATATCCAAATAGGCTACATTACATGGTATTCCAGGTGTTCTGATTACATTAGTGAACTCAAAAGACGGAGACTTCAGCATTTCACTAAAAATTGGAAAGTGTTAATTTGAGGGGTGCAATTTTTTTCGTTTTTAATGAATGTGTGTTAAATACAGTCTCAATCCAACAAATATTGTCTATTGGCCATACCACATCTTTACCAGAATCCAACGATGCTTTAATGTTAATTATTTGGAAAGTAATATTCATACCGAATTAATACTCTAATTCCAAAATAATTGTATTTTCCGAAATTTCCATTAATCTGCCAAGAGTACAAATCAATCTCCAATAATTTCCACCGACACCAATATTAAAAAACACAAATGATAAAATTAATCTCCATAAATACCTTCCCTTGGTTATCTGGTATTCTTAGCATTGCCAGATTTCTGTCTTGGGACATAACATGTAATAACTTCCTTCGCCTATGCTAGAGCTTAGTTTTCTTATTCCTGTTGCATTTATATTAACATTCGACTTAACTTAGATTTAATTTAATTTTTTTTTCATGATTTTCTTTAAATTCACGAGTCTTCCACAGTAAACATCAGAATGATCATTTACTGTATGGAAAGCTTTTTTCCTTTTCTTGTTTAATCACAAGAGTTTGCTTATTACTTTCACAATATGGTGCTCTTTTTTAAGACTGACGAGATTATTTGTTCATCTTCTTCATCTCCTAACTTCGGTATTTGCTATTTTCTCGAACTTTTAAACTGACTTAATCTAATTCACCGAGAATCGTAAACAGTTGAATTTTTCTTTTATAAATGTTTCCGTAATTAATTGAACAGTGTGAGACTGAAGAAAATAGTTCTTACAAAGAGACGCAAAAAACTACAGCTGCATAGTACTTACTTTGTAGCATAAGCATCAGATTTATGTATGGGATACAAAATTATTCTTCTGTTTTGATCTCATTACTGTAGGCAAAAAAAAAAGATAATGCTACAACTTTATGCATGCCACTAAATATCGAAACAAAAGTTTGTTCATATAACTTTTTAAATGTTTATTATTGCTGCTTAAACTACAAGGAAAAATCTTACATTAACAATAATTAAATGCATGTGGATAGGCTCAAAGATATTCTGCTATACAAGGCATGTATTCGCATGTTTGTGCACATGCACAAAAACCAGTTAAACATTTAGTTTTAAATTCACAACTTTGGGCATATACTCTGGAATTAAACTTTCATGATAAGTTGAAATAATTGCAGAGAAATACAGTACTCTTCTTTTTCAACTTCATGTTGTTGACTTTTAGGTAAAAGTAGTAATATTTATTTCGACCAGACATCGCGTAAAAATATCTTCAACCTTAAAACTGGGTGATTAGATTTAGAGAGACTGCAACATGGCAACCTGGCTCTCAGTTGAGCTGTTTGCAGAGCTTGCTGTTGCTGATATACAGTGCAGTACTGGTAATTTGATAAACCACAAACTATTAATGTAAAATATTACTAAATATAACCAGTTAAAACACATTGCTTTGTAGTGTAAATGCCTTCATTATAGATGCGTTTGAATGACTCTGGTCTGAAAGTTTTAACAAGGCACTTTTGAGTATTTGTATGTGTAAGGAACTTGGGAGTATGTTTTAAATTTGTTGTTTGTTTGTGCTCTGTAGTTAGAATTAGTTCTCAGTAGTTTAGTATTCCTGATACAAAAATTGCTGCAGTTGCTGTTCCTGTACACATTATTTGAATTCATTTTTTTTTTAAGAGTTGTCTTTTATAGAAAATTTGTAACCGAAAGCATTCTTTCATAGTCTAGTGGTAACTGTATTTGTAATTGAATCTTTAGTTAACAAGTTCAAATCTAGCAGAGATTGGCGGATTTTTAGAAGGTGACGAAAATCATTTAGCATCGCTTCTTTTGAAATAGTCCCATATCCTAGATTTAAAATTGTAAAAGGGCTCTTACGTTCATCTGTTTTCTACCTCACTAAATTCCTGCTCTGCAGACGCTTCAAGGAAATTTCTTTATTGTAACTAGGAACTGTGAGAGCACAATAAGACGCTTCCAAGACGTTAAGTCCATTGAAACCATGTCCATATGACTTATGTCCTCTAATATTTTAGTCCACTTTCATTTATGTCCACATTTTATGTGCGTCCACTTTTTGGGTCCATGACTGTTATGTCCACTTTTATTTAAGTCAGTTCCTTTTGTACCACTGGAAGATGTTCAGGCTGTTTTTGATAGCCCTATAGATAATATTGAGTCTGATATGATGGATTTAGCATTGTACATGGAAAGAACTTACATCCGAGGAACACCTTCTCGAGGAAGAAGAAGAAGAGCAATGCCACCTAGATTCGCACCTGACATATGGAACACTTATAATCAGATTCTGGCAGGACAACATCGAACAACTAACATAGTCGAGGGCTGGCACAATAGTTTTCAGAAACACATCGTCACACATCACGCGTCGGTCTGGAAATTAATGGAATTTATCAAGAAAAACCAAAGGAATAGTGAAATTATAATAATCCAATTGCTTGGTGCTCCCGCGCCGTGGCGTCGTGGTCTAAGGCGTCCTGCCTAGGACTCGCGTTACGGAATGAACGCTGGTTCGAATCCTCATGGGGGAAGAAATTTTCTCATGAAATTTCGGCTAGTGTATGGGACCGGTGCCCACCCAGCATCGTGATGCACTTGGGAAGCTATGATAGGTAGCGAAATCCGGTTGCGAATACCAGCTATAACGGCTGGGGGATCATCGTGCTAACCACACGATACCTCCATTCTGGTTGGATGATCGTCCACCTCTGCTTCGGCATGTGGACGTGAGGCCAGCAGCCGGCTGATCGGTCTAGGCCCTTCACGGGCTGTAGCGCCACGGATTATTATTATTATTATTATTAATTGCTTGGTGGGAATTTGAATGTGCGACACCCTATTAAAAGATCGTACCTACAAAATTTAAGTCGAGTAGAAGAGATTGTTCGGAATTACAACCACTACAACGAAGAAGGACACATCAGAACTTACCTCAAAGCTATCAGTTATCATCTGAAGCTGTGTGAAGATGAACAGGAAGAAGAGATTGAGTAGGGAATTGAAGTAAATTTGTAGATGGACATAATGTGGTGTACAATCATGTAGTGGACGTAAAAATGTGGACATAAAATTTGTGCAATTGGACTAAAATAAACTGGACATATACTTCATAGGACATATATTTATGGACATAGTGTAATGGACATAATAAAATGGACATTAAAATTGTGGACATTATAAAAAGGACCTAACGCCTGTGTTTCCAATAAGACAATAGGCTGCAGTGATTATAAAGAATGAGTCCTTGAATCTCGAGCAGTATTCATATAGTTTGTAAAACCGATAGGAACAGCATATCCAGCATCATGTTGCTCTTCTTGTATTTCATTCTAACTTCATGGCAGGAGCAAACTGCCTGCTGTAAGGGACAGATGAAAGACAATTACACGAGAATTTGTTTTAATGAACACAAGAATAACGAATAATTTAGTAAAACTTTTTTTCCTCGATATTCCTAAGAATAGGGTGACCAGATTCACATCGATAAAAAAGAGGACACAGAGTTTAAAAAACGAGGACATTGTTCGAAAAAAGAGGACAGTATACTTTAAATTACGTCAATATCTATTTTATTACTGTACAAAATATTTACAGTACGGATTTAGACTTATATCATATTAAAAGTGTGTTAATATCTATTTTATTACAAAATAGTAATGAAAAAAACTTAATAATAATACGATGAAAGAGTAATGGAACGGAGAAAAATTCTCTCCGGCGCCGGGATTTGAACCCGGGTTTTCAGCTCTACGTGCTGATGCTTTATCCCTAAGCCACACCGGATACAACCCCGATGCGGTTAGAATCGTCTCAGATTAAGCTCCAACTCTTGGGTTCCCTCTAGTGGCCGCCCTCTGCACTACGTCATAGATGTCTATGAACGCAGGACCGAAGTCCACACATGTGCTGAGGTGCACTCGATATGAGTGACTAGTTGGCGGGATCCGAGGGAATAAGCGCCGTCTTAAATCACAAAGTGATTTACGCATATCATATATATTATTTTAATGTACCGAAGTACATATGATATTTCCATGCAGATATTCTGCGTCATCATACGATGAAAGAGTAATGGAACGGAGAAAAATTCTCTCCGCCGGGATTTGAACCCGGGTTTTCAGCTCTACGTGCTGATGCACCTCAGCACATGTGTGGATTTCGGTCCTATGTTCATAGACATCTATGACGTAGTGCAGAGGGCGGCCACTAGAGGGAACCCAAGAGTTGGAACTCAATCAGAGACAGTTCTGTTCGACGCCGGGGTTTTATCCGGTGTGGCTTAGTGGATAAAGCGTCAGCACGTAGAGCTGAAAACCCGGGTTCAAGTCCCTGCACCGGAGAGAATTTTTCTCCGTTCCATTACTCTTTCATCGTATGATGACGCAGAATATCTGCATGGAAATATCATATGTACTTCGGTACATTAAAATAATATATATTAATAATAATGATTTTACAAAACAGGAATATTGCTGTCTTCATGATCATCTTCATTGCTATCTTCATGGTCACCTTCATCAGGATCACAATTGCGTACTGTATTTTCACGCTCTTATATTTTCATGGCAAACCTAATTTCGAGAAAAATTGATTTGAAGCATATAAATGACGTTTTGTATCTCCAGGGGATTTAAAATACGATTGTGTAAGTGTAAAGAATTAATAAACAGAAAAACATATATCCAAAGTAAATTAACATGGAGCGCATAGGACTTTTGCTGGGACCTCAGAAAAAGAAATGAATAAATGTGAAAAATGCATAAATGCGAAATGTATAATAGAAGTTTTACTGTTTTGCAACAGTCATGAGGGTGCCGAAGTTGCATATAACATTAGTTGGTGCCAGATAACCTCTCTTAGTAATATCTCTGCATCAAGAGCAGCTACAAACCTGTGCGACAATTTGTTTGATTTATAACTCTGAGTTCTGCATTATTAGTGATAATAGACACGTACGGTACACTTTGAGTGAAGTATAGTGAAAAATTTGTTGAGAGTTGGGACTGATTTCGGAATGTCACTTCATATGAAGAGAAAATATATTGCATGCCCTTCATTAATTATTCATCTTATCATAGACCCATACTCTCCATTTGTAAATCAAAACAAAATCAAACATTCAAACAAACATAACTCTAATTTTTGAAGACATGTTTGATCCGATAAGTTATGTTTATATACGTATTTTTGTTTTGAAGTTCAGTCAAGACTTACCTGTGGTAAAAATTGTAATTTATTAAACTTAAGATTGTTTAATGACACATTAAAAGTGTTAAAATTAAAAAAAAAAAAAAAAGGTTATGTACCTTAGATGGC
Source organism: Periplaneta americana (assembly GCA_025594305.2). Lineage (NCBI taxonomy): Eukaryota > Metazoa > Arthropoda > Insecta > Blattodea > Blattidae > Periplaneta > Periplaneta americana. Next base: position 6,436,658 of record JAJSOF020000005.1, read on the forward strand.
CCATTTCGACGCCGGTTCTGCATCATCTTCAGTGTCCTATGAACTACTGATGATCCTGTTGATCTTGCATACTGCATAGGCAAAACAAAACAGAATAAACCAACACAAACACCACGTGAGAATAAATACATAACATTGACATATCACAATACCAATACTCACAAAATTGCAACTTCATTCAGAAAACTAAAATACAAGATAGCATACAAAACAAATAACACAACACAGAAATATCTAAATAATCACATCAAACATTGAAATAAATATAATTCAACTGGAGTTTACAAACTAAAATGCAATAGTTGCCCACATTTTTACATAGGACAGACAGGAAGATCCTTTCATACAAGATATAATGAACACATTAAAGCTATAACCAAACTCTACATCACATCAAATTACGCAGAACATATTATCAACAGTAATCATGACTACAATAATATAGAAACAGATATGGAAATTTTACACATCACACCAAAAAGTTCACAGTTGAACATCTTAGAACAGTACGAAATATACAAACATACAATAACATACCTACAACATATACTTAACACACAATTACAGTTCAATACCCACACATTGTTCGACATCATGATACATAGCACACAAACAACCACTCCCCACCATAGGAGCAACACACCCCCACCCCTACAGCTGACGAATGCAAATGGCAGTAGGCAAGATCAACAGGAACATCAGTAGTTCATAGGACACTGAAGATGACGCAGAACCAGCGTCGAAACGGGACGTCTGTCTAAGGTACATAACCTTTTTTTTTAAATTTTAACACTTTTAACGTGTCGTTAAACAATTTTAAGTTTTTAAACAAAGTGTTAACGTGAACCAGAATCAATGTAATTTATTCGACAAACGTTTTTGCTCATTCGAGCATCTTCAGGTCTTAGGTATATATACAGTATGCAGACACTATTGTAAGAATGTTTTCTCATGTACATATTTATACCTCAGACCTGAAGATGCTCGAACGAGTGAAAACGTTTGTGAAATAAATTATAATTGAATCAGTCAGAGCTAAAAGGAACTAAGTCACTTTTCACAGCTTTTCAGGAGAAGCAAAAAACATTCCACTAATAACACAAATATTATATTTTTATGTTATAGAAGACAAAAGAATATTTAAAAGTCTTAGTTCCTTCTTTCACCGTTCGATGTGCATGACATCCGTTGTTCAAATTGTTGCATAACCCAAAACTGCATATTTTGACATAGTTCCTTTTAGCTCTGACCGATTCAATTATTTAACACATACAGTAGAAGTCTTCACTGAATTCATAACAAGAGTACGTATTTAATCATAATTCTAGTTTAATTCCTGAAACTGTGTGCCGTATTCTGTGTGCCTGTGTATATCTTATACAGCACAGATTTTTTTTCCCACGTATTCACACACAATTGAGTACCTCTGTGGAAAAAGGTTGGATGTAACATGTTGCCCAAGTGTTACATCCAACCTTATTCCACGGAGGTACGCAAAGATTTGGTATTATATCGTATTTAATTCTCAGCTAGAAACAGACAATTCATGTATGTAATATTAGTTCATGTAGCATAAATATTTTGATTTTAGTTGGCATGGGTGGTTGCACATATCTTGTGTTTTTACGGCTTCTATTTGGTTATTTTCCATATTACTACATTAGTATGGACGTGTTACATTTTGTGTATTGTGAAAAATAAAGCCTGTCCATATATCCCAGACTCCGTACTCCTTATTACTGTGTTGTGTCAACTGTTCGAAGACACCAGTAAGGCATCGCTCATGAGGCAACTATGCCAGGAGATAATAGGGTGGCCAATTCCTTTCCCTCCTGACTAGTAACACAGTGCACTAATCCTTATTGCTGTGAAATTAAGAAATAACTTTTCAATCTCCACTACAAGTATTACAGAACCATGTATGTCCATACCTCCTAGTAATAGTATGAACATGTAGAATTTCAGAAATAAATCGTAACTGACTCTTTTCTAATCCCCATCTTTTCACCAGTTTGTGACCTTACAGCAGGGATGAGACAATATTAGCTCCCAATCACGATAGAAGAGCTCGACCTTGATCACGAGCGCATAGCGCATCCACTGTAACGTAGACAACAGGGATGTACAGTACATGCAGCGAATAAAGGCAGCAATTATTACAATAACTTGCGTTACTAAATTTCTGGCTATGTAATAGGACTAATTACTCAGTTATTTAATATACATGTACATATATAAACAAATCGCAAAGGGAAGGGTTTTAGGAACAAAAAGAGAAATAGGAAATGTTAATTGTATGTAAACCATTTTATTGTTAACAGCAATTATTTATTATGTAAATACTTCACTTCATTGGTTAGGAGAAACTAATAGGGTCTACCTGCTCGACGTGTGTGATCTCTAAGTACTTTTGAGTATTCGTTGAAAAATAATAATGACAATATTGATTGAAATAGAGTATATTGATTGTGTGATTGTGAAAATGTAGTCCTTACTCTCCAGTCGTGATTATGTAATGAGTTTTCTTAGAGTGATTTGTGAGATGCACGTAACATGAAAAAACAAATTGATTAAATTAAGATATTGAGAGCCATCGTAATTTTTGGTGTCAATCATGACTTTTAAAACTTCCACAATTTCGGCCAAAATTTGTGAAATTTAAACTATATAAACAGATCTATAATAATATCATCTCTACAAAATTTTGTGCAATTAGGTCTAATAGTTTTGAAATTATATTTTTAAGTATATTTTATATTGACGTTACTAAAAAAGCTCCTTGCATCAAAGTTTTCAAAATGTTTAGTTCATATTTGATAAAAATCCTGAAAATAGTTATTGGAATAAAAGTGAATTAGCATTTTGAGTTTAGTAATAGTATAAGTTGAAGTGCAATCAAAGATAAAATATTATTTCTAAATTAAAGAAACACGTAGTGTAATAAAAGTAAATATCCAGAAACAAGCAACAAATAAAACATCAACAATACATTTAAAATAAAGAGATAAAAGGAATCTAGATACAGTCTGCTGACCCAAATGTAAATTAATTTACCTTCGATGTCAATTCCAAAATGAATTTATTTCTCTCTTCTTCTGAATAATGCCTATATATTTTTTTCACGTTGTGTCTCATAATGCCGTTTTATGTTGCTTTTTTTGCAAATGATATTTTTTTTACACAACAAACACTGGACTTCATCACCATGTTCGAAGCATAAGTATTGTATCTTCCACTCTTTCTTGAAAGCCTGATGCTTCCTTGAAGTCATGATGCGCTGTGTTCTAAGATCTGTACATCCTTTAGCAATGTTTACAGATAAAGAGCTCCGCGCTTGCGCAGCGGGCATAAAATAGCTCTCGCCTGCAAATATTAGTCACCATCGCAAGACTGCCCCACTGTCATCTCACTGATATTGAATAACTTCTGCAGTTAAAAATGTTATGAAATAAATCATCCATGATAGCTGGTATTTTATAGAGTTTTAATCTTACAATGAAATGTATAATTTCCAATGCTTTGAAACACTATTTATTCAACACCAATAAACAGATCTTGCCCATAAAATGAAATTATGTGAGGATTGTGATTGGCTTACAAAGCAGCACTATTTCCTCTGGGAACATATGCAGAGAATAGGACTTTATGGAGAAAATCTCGTGTGTAGATTTTGTGGGTTAGAAGAATGCATAGCATGGCATGTAGTCTTTGTGAATATTTGGAATCAAGAAGATATCAGTTGGTACGTTTAACCAAAGGTCCCGGATTCGATGCGGCCCCGAACAATTTTCCCTCGAAATTATTCAAATCAACTTTACAGGGCGTTATACCTGAAAGCTTGATTTGCATAATACACGTCACTGTTCGTTAACAGAAAACCACAATTTAAGTCACACAGAGTTAGTGTGCACTCAATGTTGGTTGCTTGATGGTTGTAGCCCACTTTGAAGTCTGTGGATATAGAGGGAAAAATTGGATTGGTGTCTGGTAGAGTTCCTGGGTAGCTCAGTTGGTAGAGCATTGGTAGTTTGACCAAAGGTCCCGGGTTCGATGCCCGGCCCCTGAACAATTTTTCCTCGAAATTATTCAAATTAACTTTACAGGGCGTTATACCTGAAAGCTTGATTTGTATAATACACGTCACTGTTCGTTAACAGAAAACCACAATTTAAGTCACACAGAGTTAGTGTGCACTCAGTGTTGGTTGCTTGATGGTTGTAGCCCACTTTGAGGTCTGTGAATATAGAGGGAAAAGTTGGATCAGTGTTGGGTAGAGTTCCTGGGTAGCTCAGTTGGTAGAGCATTGGTAGTTTAACCAAAGGTCCCGGGTTCAATGCCCAGCCCTGGAACAATTTTTCCCTCGAAATTATTCAAATCAACTTTACAGGAGTTATACCTGAAAGCTTGATTTGCATAATACACGTCACTGTTCGTTAACAGAAAACCACAATTTAAGTCACACAGAGTTAGTGTGCACTCAATGTTGGTTGCTTGATGGTTGTAGCCCACTTGAGGTCTGTAGATATAGAGGGAAAAATTGGATCGGTGTCTGGTAGAGTTCCTGGGTAGCTCAGTTGGTAGAGCATTGGTAGTTTAACCAAAGGTCCCGGGTTCAATGCCCAGCCCTGGAACAATTTTTCCCCGAAATGATTCAAGATATCAGTTGTTTGGCACCACAGATTGGAGAGATCGTAAGATTCTGAATTTGATTAAAAGTTCAAGTTTGTTTTATAAACTCTCCTCTTTATGTATATTATTTTCGTCCAGTTGCGAGTATGTTACTGTGTAATTACTCAAGTGTTCTCATTTAGAAGTGGCATGCCAAAGCTGTAGTCGTTTTTGCTGTTGCTTTAGCATTGTCGTAGGATTATTACGAAAGAATCTTTATTTCTCAACATAATCCCCCTGAGATTCATACACTTGGTCCACCAGTGCTGCAATGCTGCTACGAGGCGTGTTGTTAAAGTAAGTTCCAAAGGGTGTAGTAAGTAAATGGGAAGATATTTACAAACCATTTTTGTTGCATTGTATTCCCCACACTTCAATTACTTCTCAACATAATCTCCACCATTATTGAGGCATTTATCGAGTCATGGCACAAGTCTTTCTATCCCCTCATTGTAGAATTGCGATGTGAACCACTCTCGCACTGCTCTTTTCACTTCATCGTCGCCATCAAAACGTTGACCACCGAAGAACTTCTTGAGGTGCAGGAAGAGATGAAAGTCACTTAGAGCCAAATCCAGGCTGTAGGGGGGATGATCAATTTGTTCCCAGCCAAATTTCGAGATGAGATTTTGGGTGTCACAAGCCGTGTGTGGACTTTTTTCTAAGACTGTACATGTGCGAGATGCACAGATGGATAATGGGTATCAATTAAATCAAGACCATTCAAGAAAAGCCAGTGCTTAGTTGTCAATTATTCATTATTGGAAACTATGCTAGCAACCAAACCAAACCAAATACGTCCATCCATTACCATTACCAGTACCACCGGTCAACCACTAAAAAACAGAATCCTAAAATATCATGAACGTCCCATTTCACCACATAGTTGAACTTTCAAACTACACAGCAATCCAACCATTGTGAAGTCCCATAACTCAGAAGTAATATTTATTCATAGCGACAAAAAAAAAATTTTGTTTCCCCCACATTGAAAGTCTCGGGCACAGTTCAATGTATGAATGTATGAAAAAAAATATCATTGTAGTTAGTCATTTATTGAAAGCAAATTACAAAATATATATTGAGAAACCGCGTTGCATACTTTTGTGGACCAGGTTTGCGAGACAGAACGAAGTCGACTGAAGGAGAATCTTTACAAGAATCCTCATAGCGTAGCGGCTGCAGAGGCGGATAAGCCGAAGTCTGCAAAGCAACTGAAGGGCCAACTGAAGCAGGTAAGATGTCATGAAAACTGGAGAAACTTTAGTATGTAAGAAGTAGAGTCTTAAAACATTTTAGAATTTAGGTACGAGATGAATTTATTCTGTTGAGAGATGTAATGTATATTAAAGACAAATAATTTGAAAAAAAAAAAAATTAAATGTGCAAGTTTATAAAAGATAAAAGAAGATAGGCGTATTATAATAATGGTCACCTGAAAAAAATGTATGTAGCCTACAGTAGAACCCCGATTATCCGTCACTTTATTAACCGATTTTCAGATTATCTGACTGTCTTCCTCTTGCTTCTTTTTTCTACAGGAATATACAAAGTTCTGTACGTTATATTTTCGAGAGAGGATTATTACAAAACTTTGTGCTTTCACACTATGGTCTCCTGTTCAAGTTGTCGTACTCTATAACTTCTATATAAACTTTTTTTCCACAGGTATCAAAAGAAATTGTGTTGTACTATCAAAAAGTGCAAATAAAGTGGTTTGGGGAACGAGAAACTGTGACTCATCTCAGAATACGAGATTTGAATCACAACTGTATGCAATTTAGTAAAAATCAGGGATAAAGTGTATAAAGTACGTAAATCTACAACATGAAACGTCCACTCTTCCTATCTTCCGACAGACAGCCATTAGGGTAAGGAGTTTCCTTGCAACATAACAACCCATTGTTAAGAACCATCTTAAATCAATGAAGTTCTGATCCACCACCTAGCGTATTCAATACAACGCCATAGAGGAGTTTACGAGCGTGTAAGTATATTCACTAAATTTACGAAAATCTTTTATGATACGGATTATCCGATTTTTTCGATTAACCATTTAGCCCATCCCCTTCATTAACACGGATAATAGAGGTTCTACTGTAGTAACATCTGATTGGATTAGTAGATTAGACTAGATTTCAGAGGATGGGTGAGAACAGTCCAAAGCATAATGTATAATTATTGAACTATCCTGCTACTTATCTCTTACCCCTTTGTTTTTAATAAAGTGAACATGTTATCGGATTGCAGATTAGTGATATTGTCTTGGTTTCATAAACCAAATCCCATAATTTAGCTCTTCCTAATTCTTAAAATGCATCATTCATCACACACATTATGTCATCTGTAATACTTGGTCTTAGTGATACCCATGTTATAGGGACATTTCTTAGTGCATATATCCTGTTAGAAAATTAACAGCTCATCTGAGTTGATTTTTCCTAGTTTTAGTAGACCCTTAAGGTACTCATCTACTCTTAATTTTTCATATTCCTTAAAAAAAAATTTATTTTTTTATTTTTATGTCATCTAAAAGCTTGAACTTTCTAGTTTTTAAAAATATATCAGATTTGTCTCTATGATGATTGGTTAATAATTAATTAGCTGAGTTTTTATTGACCGGAAACACCCTTTCTTTAAACCGGAAGTGCAGTTCTGCAAGTGTCAATCCGTCACTTTCTGTCAATTTTATATATTTTTCGTGTAATAACAATTCGAATTTGGCGGTAGAGTTTGACTATTATTTTTCATAGTCAGGAAGCTGTGTGTTTGGTTTTACAATTTTTCATACCCTCAGGATGTAGATGATTTTTCTCCATGTTCAGCTTACAGCACTAATGTTAATTAACACGAAGTATACTTAGAATTGAGATATTTTGATCATTCTTGCACCAAAATGAAGCTGATCAATGAAGCTAAGTGCCAAACTACAAACAGTGTCCTACTGGTACTGCTTAAGGAAGTTAATTTGAAACTCCAAGATCTTAAATTTTTATTTTTATGTTTGAAATTAAAAAAAAAAATAAAATGACATTTTTCCTTAATGGGATAAGATAGGGAAAAACTGTTTTTGCAGCCTATTCTGTGTCCTTATAGGAATAACAGAATTCCGCTTCAGAATGATTCTGCATTTTCTAAATAAAAAGCATAAGTGCAAAGTTAACAGCTAGAGAAATATGTGAAGTAGGGAGTAAGGGGATAGTCAGTACTGGGACAGCATCAAACTGGTTCAGTTGAATCAATGCAGATGTAAGCCTTGAAGATAAATTTTGTTGAGGATGACTATAATTTACAAAGAAGTAAACTATATCTGTTAACTTTGATCAGTCGGTAGCAAGCATATGTTAATTGTTAGTTGATCTTTTAAAAAACACAATCAGTCATCAACTTCATCAACTTAGAATACTGTGAAAATGATGATTAATAGATTGACCGACGCACAAGTCCAACAGTGAGTTAATTATCTGTAAACAACTCCTTGGAAATCATACACAATCAGATCTGTAATGAAATATAAAATCTTAATGTATAGTTCTAACAATAGAAGGCAGTGGGTCCCATAGTGCAGCACCTCAACTGATAGTTAGATAAATTTGTATAGGGCATAAGATGATACTGTATGTTACATGTATTACTAGAATGTTCTACTAATGCCAAAATTTGCTCTGAACTGGATCAAGTACGTGAAGTTGTGAGGTGTCACTACCCTGCTGTGATCAACAGAATGTCGGGAGTTTGTAACCTCCAAATCAAAGTATCATCAACAAATAGGAATGTTGGCAGAGTTCTAGGGTGAATGTCGTTGAAAAATTTTTGTGCAGTGGCAGGGCCCTTAACTTACCATTATTCGACCCAACTCTACGTGTATGGCTTATAGATGTCACTAGTACTGAGAAGTGTAGACTACTTAATTCGTCAGAAGCTATTTGAAATGCACTACAGGTGGTGAGTCTAAATTATACTCGTAATGGATGATGATGATGATGATGATGAATTGTTGGAGTGTGACAAGGGTTATAGTACAGACCCAGAAACAAAATTTGGACAGTATGTTATAACTGGAACTTGGAAAATGCAGGTGGCCCAAATTTTGTTTTTGGGTCTGTACTTGTCGCCATAGAAACAAGAATATATTTTTTTTGTCAGAAATGTAATGCTAGAAGTATCAGGCCACTATTATGCCCTTGCATTTTCCAAAAGTTTGTTACAATCAATCAATCTTTGTAATGTATCCAGCTGTTTGCTGACAACATAAAGTCCACTATAGTCCACTGTAGTCTATTCAGTTGTTTTCACGAGAAATGAGGGGTATTTTGATCGATGTTCATTATAGATGCCTGTTGCTAGTAGCCAGAGTTGGGGTGTAGTCAATATATACTGCAGGGCTGTGTCTTCTGCAACTGGTACTGATGATTTAATTTACTACTTTTGTGGTTTATGGATGGACAGTGTAGAAGAATGTGTTCCAGATCTTCATCATGATTATTACACCACAGACAAGTAGAATTATCAGAAATGTGAAATCGGTGTAGGTACAATTGAGTGGCAATGTGACCTGTTCTGGCTCTTGTTAAAAATGTTTGAACATGTCTGGGCAAGTTTTTGTACATTTGCAGGTCATTTGGTTTCTTTTGTACAGACTGTAAAATTTTTCCTTTGTCAGAAGAGAGCCAATTGTTGATCCATAGGTTTGTAAAATGAGACTTTACTGAAGCAAAAGCACGGAATAGAGATATCACTTGAAGAGGTCTTGGTTGCAAATAATAAATGATTAATTTTTTACTTAAGCTCTAACCAACTCCTTCACCACAAGTGAAGAATGGTGTGTTGTTATTTACTGTATTCTTTCCTCTGTCTTAGTTCATGATTTCTAACATTCTTTATAGAGTAGAAAAGTTTTCCGGGCTATGAGGCCGTGGTCTGTTGGTTGTGAGACCAAACGTTTCGTTCACTGCTGCGGTGAACATCTTCAGTGGTGTCTATTGCTGGTGCGGCTGGTTCTACTGCGTGTGCTGATTACAGTCTGCGCTGGCTGCATCGTTGTATATAGTGCGGGAGGGGGGCTTGCTGTTGTCGCCTCGGTCCGCGCTCGAATGTGCTTCGCGGGCGGGTTTGCTGTTTTCCACGCGCTCCGCGTCCGAGCTTGTGTTGTTTAATTGTGCTACGCGGGCGGGTTTGATGTTGGTTTTCCTTAATGCCGGATACCAGGCCTTGTTAACCTTGAGGCCTTCTTCTTTTCGATTGAAATTGTTCTTATGTTTATATATTTCAATCGCCTCTCGGTGTAGCCTCGCGTAGAAATGTGGTGTGTCGCTGAGTGTATCGGTGTCTTCGAACCTAATTTTATGTTCGCCTTCCAGATAAGCATGTTCAGCTACAGCCGACTTATCTACGTAGCCAAGGCGGCAGTTTCTTCTATGTTCGGAGATCCGAGTCTTGAAGCTCCGCTGCGTTGTCCCTATGTAGACTGCTCCACATGAACACGGGATCCTGTAGACCCCCGTAGAAGATAATCTGTCGCGTTTGTCCTTGGCTGAGCGTAGGCTGTTGCGTATCTGCTTGGTGGGCAGGAAGATAGTGTCCACCTTGTGCCGGTTGAGGATCTTGCTTATCCGGTCCGTAACTTGCTTGTGATAGGGCAAGAACACCGTGCCTCTCTTCGTATGGTCTTGGCCTGACTCCGGTGTCGTCTTCTTCCTTGGTTTCAAGGCCCTTTTTAACTCTGTCTTAGCGTAGCCATTAGCGGTTAGGGCTGAATGTAGGTGGTCGATTTCTTGGTCTAAATGTTGGGGGTCAGAAACCCGTATGGCTCGGTCGAAGAGGGTTTTAATCATTGCACGCTTCTGCCGGGGATGATGATTGGAATCTTTGTGTAGATATCTATCCGTGTGTGTGGGTTTCCTGTACACCTTGTGGCCGAGGGCGCCATTTTCTTGTCTGTAAACCAGTACGTCTAAGAAGGGTAACTGGCCATCCTTCTCTGTTTCCATAGTGAATTGTATTTGTTCATGTTGACTATTGAGGTGTAATAAGAAGTCTTCGAGTGTCCGTCTTCCATGTTTCCAGATCACGAAGGTGTCGTCCACGTATCTGTACCAGCAGCTAGGCTTCAATGTTGCCGTTTCCAGTGTTGCCTCCTCAAAAGCTTCCATGTAGAAGTTAGCTATCACAGGACTTAGTGGACTCCCATGGCCACTCCGTCGGTTTGTTCGTAAAACTTTTGTTGCCACTGGAAATATGTGGTGGTTAGGACGTGTTGGAAAAGCGTCACAATATCTTCGGAAAAGATGTTCCTGAGTAGAACCATGGTATTGCTGATTGGTACCTTGGTAAATAAAAGAGACCACGTCGAAACTCACGAGGATATCTTGCGGATCGGCTACCAGTGTCTTCAATCTCTCAATGAAATGTGTGGAGTCTCTTATGTAGGAGTTGGTCTTGCCTACATGCGGTCCGAGTAAACTGGTAAGAAATTTGGACAGGGCATAGGTCGGGAGCCGATACTGTTGACGATGGGGCGGAGCGGGACTCCCGGTTTATGAATCTTCGGTAGTCCATATATTCTCGGTGGCAGTGCCTCGGATTTTTTGATGGATCGCTTCTGATCGGCCGGTATGGATGACTGCATGATAAGAGTGTTTGTTTTTCTGAGAATCGCCGCCGTTGGGTCCCTGGAGCACACTTTGTATGTGCTTGGGTCTAGAAGCTCCTCGACCTTCTGATTGTAGTCCTTGGTGTTTAGGATCACTGTGGCGTTGCCTTTGTCTGCTGCCAACACGATGAGTTCTACGGGGTCTACAGGATCCCGTGTTCATGTGGAGCAGTCTACATAGGGACAACGCAGCGGAGCTTCAAGACTCGGATCTCCGAACATAGAAGAAACTGCCGCCTTGGCTACGTAGATAAGTCGGCTGTAGCTGAACATGCTTATCTGGAAGGCGAACATAAAATTAGGTTCGAAGACACCGATACACTCAGCGACACACCACATTTCTACGCGAGGCTACACCGAGAGGCGATTGAAATATATAAACATAAGAACAATTTCAATCGAAAAGAAGGCCTCAAGGTTAACAAGGCCTGGTATCCGGCATTAAGGAAAACCAACATCAAACCCGCCCGCGTAGCACAATTAAACAACACAAGCTCGGACGCGGAGCGCGTGGAAAACAGCAAACCCGCCCGCGAAGCACATTCGAGCGCAGACCGAGGCGACAACAGCAAGCCCCCTCCCGCACTATATATACAACGATGCAGCCAGCGCAGACTGTAATCAGCACACGCAGTAGAACCAGCCGCACCAGCAATAGACACCACTGAAGATGTTCACCGCAGCAGTGAACGAAACGTTTGGTCTCACAACCAACAGACCACGGCCTCATAGCCCGGAAAACTTTTCTACTATTGACGCCGGCCGTGAAAGCCTACACTCCAATATTCTTTATAGAGTTCCATTAATAATGGATTAGGATGTGTTCTCAGAGAATTGATGAACTTTTGTCTAATTATTTCAATGTAATCACTGAATTAGATGATCCTCAAGTCTCCATAAAGTTAGACGTTTTGAATATGATAGTCTGCACCTGTCATTGTTCGACAGACACAACGTTGTAGGCGTTTCTGGTGATGTGTATGAGCTGTTGCCCAGATTTCACATGCATGGATCGAATTAGGGATGTATACAGCAGTAGATTTGTCTTCATTGGGTTGTGGCTCTTGAGTGCAGGATAAAGTGACATGTGTAGCTAGAATGCTTTCTCTCTAGTAGTGACAGTATGATGTCTGAAAGTCAGTCTTTTATCCAGATGAACACCAAGGTATTTTGCAGATATGTTGAATAGAATTTTGTGATCTTGTACAAACTTTCTATTATATGTGGAAATCTTTTCGTGAAGACTACCATTTATGATTTCCCCCATTTAAAACAGAATAGTATTACTGTAATGTTAAAAATCAATCCATGACCTCTGTGATCTACTAGAGATTCTATTCTCTTTGACATTGTATTATGTTTTTATTTTGAGAATAGAATACATTTCTTCTAGAATTTGTGTAGCATGGACTTTTTTGCACTCTTTTGAAAATCTACTTGTGCAAAAAATTACTACCAGTACATAAATATTTCCAGAATAAGAGGTCTTAACACAGTTTACCAACGATTCCTCGCATATCTACGTCAAAGTTTAATTCTGTCTTCATTCTTGAGTGCCATTCTACTATTGGAAGTAGTATGTCTTAGAGGTGCACACACACACACACACACACACACACACACACACCTTAGCACTGACATTAGTAGAGTCCAAGAAACCATCCTGTCTGTTAACCACTGCATAATTGCTGGTAGTCATTCATAACAAAAAAATTTACACTTATTTTATATGTACCTTGAAGTAACGTAATACTCACTAATATTACTTTTTGTCTGATATTTGCTAATTTATAATAAAATGTTATTTAATTTTAATGTACCAGTACAAAAATACTCCTTGCAAAAATAAATCCTATACTTACCATTAATTGATAAGTACAAGTATTACATTAACATATGATGTACTTTTTACCTGTTTGCAAAGACTATTTATTTTAAATGTTTCAATTCTGTGTGAAAGAACAGTTAGTTTAATTTCCTCATAAAGAACTCAGCAGCCAAGAGGTTTCATAGATTATGATTAGAGTCTGGATGTTAGGCAAAATGCCTTTTTTTTTTAACTGAGTGTATGTATGAAAGACCTATTAGAGATAAACACGTTTCCACACATTTGGGGGCGATAGGTCCAATTTTTATTTTGCCTTTTTTTGCCTATTTTAGCTCCTGTTGCCTATTTTAAGGTAAAATGCCTTTTTTTTAGCCTTTTTACGTTGTTATTGTACATTTTCTATATCTTTAATGCATTTAAAATAAACCACATAAATTATATCAAAAAACAAAAAAGAACTGTTGTACAAAGTAAAAATATATATTCACCTCACACAAATATTTGCTGAGAGTCTTATTCTCCAGCAATACATATGTTTCCAAGAAGTCGTAAACTTTTCTCTCCTACCGATTCCATAATTTATATCACTTAACAAAGATATTTGAACAGTATAACCTTCAGTGCTCAGGTCACTTCGGGGTTTACCAGCGAAAGAAAGGGGATGAGGGAAGTATTGAAAGCAAGTCTCCAGGTCCCGTTACTGTTGTCGCTTGCACGCACAAGTCACGCGTACTTTGAAGTCTCTAATCCCTTCTCACACCCCTCTTTTTGATACAATACACAGTCAGTTTTTCTCGATCTCTAAAAGAAAGTAGAGACAGTCCTTCTGAAATAAGTTGTTTTAAGTTTGCTCCAGTCACTTCAGTAGAAGTGGAAAGATCCTTTTTCCACCATGAAAACCATTCTCTCTGACAGGCGGCTCACTATGACAGTTGACAACTTAAAAAAGCATCTTGTTGTGACATGTAACCAAGGAAAGTGAGTACTGTATGGGATAGTTTATTAAGTATTTGTCTAGTTTTTGTCTGTTTCCATGAATAATAAATGCCTATTTCACTGCCAATTTTTACTATTTTTAGTGCCTATATGCCTGCCTGTTTTAACCAAAATAAATGTCTAAATATCCAGGCTCTAATTATGATGCTCTTTAATGTAATTGTGTGAGATTCTGTAAGCTAGGAAGTTGCACGGTTTACTAAGTGTGCATAACATATTGTGCTCACAGTGTTTATATAATGAATAAATGTACAATGGAGGGAGATCAGTCTTTCAGGTAAAGTGGCTTTACACCCCTTTGTTCACATAGCTTAGCTCTGATGGGTTTTCCTTTGTTAGCAGTGCTACTTTTCCTAGCAACTTCCTATATTCAGGTACTGTACGTAACATTTATGCACCATTATTTATTTGATTTATATAGTGAAGTTTCATTACGGTGTCTTAATTTTGTCCTCCGAATTACTGTGTTTATAAATGATGAAGGATAAGTGGAGCGGAGAAAAATTCTCTCCAGCATCGGGATTTGAACCCGGGTCTTCAGCTCTACATATTGACGCTCTATCCACTGAGCCACACCGGATTCCCATTCTGATGCCGGATTGAATCCTCTCAGTCACTCATAATGAGTGCACCTCTGCACATAGTGTGTTGGACATTGTGCCACTGTCACACATCTGTGACACAGTGCATGAGGGTTGGCCACTGGAACTTAAACTGAGAGGATTCAATCCGGCATCGGAATGGGAATTCGGTGTGGCTCAGTGGATAGAGCGTCAGCACATAGAGCTGAAGACCCGGGTTCAAATCCCGGTGCCAGAGAGAATTTTTCTCCGCCCCACCTATCCTTCATCATATGATGACGCAGAATTTCTGCATGGAAATATCATATGTACTTCGGTACATCATAATAATATATTGTTTATAAAGATTTTAATGCAACAAAAAAAAGCCTGCATTTTATAGAGGAACTTATAGAAAATATCAAGACAACCATACGACCAAATTCTCTATCCTCCAGGACTAACACTGAATTTGATACACTATTAACTGAATGACTTTCCGTGCTGGGGCTTAGATTCAACTCTAGTGGATTCAAATGGAATTTCTTGTGAACAAAGTGACTGTTGAAACAGATTTTCTCAGGATACTCTTATTTTTTCTGCCACCATTTCATTAGTGGATTCAAATGGAATTTGTTGTGAACAAAGTGACTGTTGAAACAGATTTTCTCAGGATACTCTTATTTTTTCTGCCACTGTTTCATTAGTGGATTCAAATGGAATTTCTTATGAACAAAGTGACTGTTGAAACAGATTTTCTCAGGATACTCTTATTTTTTCTGCCACTGTTTCATTAGTGGATTCAAATGGAATTTCTTATGAACAAAGTGACTGTTGAAACAGATTTTCTCAGGATACTCTTATTTTTTCTGCCACTGTTTCATTAGTGGATTCAAATGGAATTTGTTGTGAACAAAGTGACTGTTGAAACAGATTTTCTCAGGATACTCTTATTTTTTCTGCCACCATTTCATTAGTGGATTCAAATGGAATTTGTTGTGAACAAAGTGACTGTTGAAACAGATTTTCTCAGGATACTCTTATTTTTTCTGCCACTGTTTCATTAGTGGATTCAAATGGAATTTCTTATGAACAAAGTGACTGTTGAAACAGATTTTCTCAGGATACTCTTATTTTTTCTGCCACTGTTTCATTAGTGGATTCAAATGGAATTTGTTGTGAACAAAGTGACTGTTGAAACAGATTTTCTCAGGATACTCTCATTTTTCTGCCACCATTTCATTAGTGGATTCAAATGGAATTTGTTGTGAACAAAGTGACTGTTGAAACAGATTTTCTCAGGATACTCTCATTTTTCTGCCACCATTTCATTAGTGGATTCAAATGAAATTTGTTGTGAACAAAGTGACTGTTGAAACAGATTTTCTCAGGATACTCTTATTTTTTCTGCCACCATTTCATTCGTGGATTCAAATGGAATTTGTTGTGAACAAAGTGACTGTTGAAACAGATTTTCTCAGGATACTCTTATTTTTTCTGCCACTGTTTCATTAGTGGATTCAAATGGAATTTCTTATGAACAAAGTGACTGTTGAAACAGATTTTCTCAGGATACTCTTATTTTTTCTGCCACTGTTTCATTAGTGGATTCAAATGGAATTTGTTGTGAACAAAGTGACTGTTGAAACAGATTTTCTCAGGATACTCTCATTTTTCTGCCACCATTTCATTAGTGGATTCAAATGGAATTTGTTGTGAACAAAGTGACTGTTGAAACAGATTTTCTCAGGATACTCTCATTTTTCTGCCACCATTTCATTAGTGGATTCAAATGGAAATGAACAAAGTGACTGTTGAAACAATGATACTCTTATTTTTTCTGCCACCATTTCATTAGTGGATTCAAATGGAATTTGTTGTGAACAAAGTGACTGTTGAAACAGAAACAGCCACTGTTTTTTCTGAACAAAGTGATGAAACAGATTTTCTCAGGATACTCTTATTTTTTCTGCCACTGTTTCATTAGTGGATTCAAATGGAATTTCTTATGAACAAAGTGACTGTTGAAACAGATTTTCTCAGGATACTCTTATTTTTTCTGCCACCATTTCATTAGTGGATTCAAATGGAATTTCTTGTGAACAAAGTGACTGTTGAAACAGATTTTCTCAGGATACTCTTATTTTTTCTGCCACCATTTCATTAGTGGATTCAAATGGAATTCCTTGTGAACAAAGTGACTGTTGAAACAGATTTTCTCAGGATACTCTTATTTTTTCTGCCACTGTTTCATTAGTGGATTCAAATGGAATTTCTTATGAACAAAGTGACTGTTGAAACAGATTTTCTCAGGATACTCTTATTTTTTCTGCCACCATTTCATTAGTGGATTCAAATGGAATTCCTTGTGAACAAAGTGACTGTTGAAACAGATTTTCTCAGGATACATTTCATTAGTGGATTCAAATTTTGACTGTTGAAACAGCAGGATACTCTTATTTTTTCTGCCCATTTCATTAGTGGATTCAAATGGAATTTCTTATGAACAAAGTGACTGTTGAAACAGATTTTCTCAGGATACTCTTATTTTTTTCTGCCACTGTTTCATTAGTGGATTCAAATGGAATTTCATGAACAAAGTGACTGTTGAAACAGATTTTTCAGGATACTCTTATTTTTTGGAATTTCATTAGTGGATTCAAATGGAATTCCTTGTGAACAAAGTGACTGTTGAAACAGATTTTCTCAGGATACTCTTATTTTTTCTGCCACTGTTTCATTAGTGGATTCAAATGGAATTTCATTAGTGGATTCAAATGGAATGAACAAAGTGACTGTTGAAACAGATTTTCTCAGGATACTCTTATTTTTTCTGCCACCATTTCATTGAAAGTGGATTCAAATGGAATTCCTTGTGAACAAAGTGACTGTTGAAACAGATTTTCTCAGGATACTCTTATTTTTTCTGCCACTGTTTCATTAGTGGATTCAAATGGAATTTCTTATGAACAAAGTGACTGTTGAAACAGATTTTCTCAGGATACTCTTATTTTTTCTGCCACCATTTCATTAGTGGATTCAAATGGAATTCCTTGTGAACAAAGTGACTGTTGAAACAGATTTTCTCAGGATACTCTTATTTTTTCTGCCACTGTTTCATTAGTGGATTCAAATGGAATTTCTTATGAACAAAGTGACTGTTGAAACAGATTTTCTCAGGATACTCTTATTTTTTCTGCCACCATTTCATTAGTGGATTCAAATGGAATTCCTTGTGAACAAAGTGACTGTTGAAACAGATTTTCTCAGGATACTCTTATTTTTTCTGCCACTGTTTCATTAGTGGATTCAAATGGAATTTCTTATGAACAAAGTGACTGTTGAAACAGATTTTCTCAGGATACTCTTATTTTTTCTGCCACCATTTCATTAGTGGATTCAAATGGAATTCCTTGTGAACAAAGTGACTGTTGAAACAGATTTTCTCAGGATACTCTTATTTTTTCTGCCACTGTTTCATTAGTGGATTCAAATGGAATTTCTTATGAACAAAGTGACTGTTGAAACAGATTTTCTCAGGATACTCTTATTTTTTCTGCCACTGTTTCATTAGTGGATTCAAATGGAATTTCTTGTGAACAAAGTGACTGTTGAAACAGATTTTCTCAGGATACTCTTATTTTTTCTGCCACCATTTCATTAGTGGATTCAAATGGAATTCTTATGAACAAAGTGACTGTTGAAACAAAGATACTCTTATTTTTTCTGACCATTTCATTTGAAACAGATTTTCTGAACAAAGGATACAGGATACTTATTTTTTTCTGCCACCATTTCATCAGTCCTTCTTTTACTTCTTCTTCTTCTTCTTCTTCTTCTTCTCCTTCTCCTTCTTCTTCTTCTTCTTCTTATCATCATCATCGTCAAAAGTGTCAGCTGTTCTTTCCAGAAGCCTGGATTGACATTTAGAAGAATTTAAATTGAATTTTCCACGGGCAAAAATGATACTTAGAGTTCTCCTATTTTCTTCTGCTATTTACTACCGACACACTCTTTTTAATCTCCTCCTCTCTTCTACTTTTCATTATCTCGCCATCATTTTCGTCTTCGTTACCTTCATCATTTCTTGGCTCAAATTTGATGAATCGTGTACATCCCTTCAGTAGTCTGATGGTTCTTGTCATTTGCCTGCAAGTTCAGACTAACACGAGAGCAATGGATTTTTAGAGACAAAAATTCTTTGCTGCTTTTGGAAGGAAATATAACTCTTAAGGAGTGGCCCTGTGTCATAGATTTACAACACGATAAAGAATCCTGTCCTTGAATGAGGTAACGTCAGGCAGAATTGGCTACACAGCTATTACTCTTTGAACCAATTGCGTGCTTTTACACAAATGTCCCTGAACCTGAGTAGTGGGAATCTAAGTAGAAAATGTGATAAAGTATTGTACTGTATTGTATTTATTAACATTCCATGGTATTTATACATTGCTTTACAGTTAGAATATGGAACAAGTCAAAAAACTTAATACTATTATAAAATCTTAATTTATAGTCACAGTCTAGTTGAAATATATACAGACGAGATTTACAATATAGTCTACTAGTACAACACAAAGTTTTAGTATCAATTTCATGAAGCATTATTGAATGTCATGAATTCACCTACAGAATAGAAGGCGTGAGAAATTAGGTACTTCTTTAATTTGGCCCTAAATAATCTTATGTTTTGAGTTTCATTTTTATATCTATAGGGAGGCTATTAAAAATGTTTACTGCATATAACGCACTCCTTTTTGATAGCACGATAGACTTGCCAATGGAGTATGAAAGTCATTTTTTTGACGTGTATTTATGCTATGAACTGTTGAATTAGTTACAAAGTTTTCACGATTACATACGAGGAAGATTATTAATGAAAAGATACACTGTCAAGTCATAGGCATTATTTGTAGTTTTTGAAAATAGTCCTACAAGATTCCCTAGATTTGGCACCTACTATTATTCTAATTACTCTTTTTGTAATAGAAATATACTGTTACTATCTGTGGAATTTCCCCAGAATATTATTCCAAAACTCATTACCGAGTGGAAGTATGTAAAGTATATTGTTTTTAAGGTATTGATATTTACTATCTTTTGCATAGATCTAATAGCAAAACAAGCTGAATTTAGTTTGGGGGTAATTTCTTTAATATGATTTTTCCAATTTAACACATTATCGATTTTTAAGCCAAGAAATTTGGTTGTTGTTGTTTCTAATAGGGATCTATTGTTAATTATTGCGCTAGAAATTTGCGAGGTTGAATTTGGACAGGATTTAAATTGAATTATGTTAGTTTTGTTACAATTTAATACTAATTTATTGACTGAGTACCAGTCACATAAGCTACAGAGTGATTTATATAGAACTGACACATTTCTTTCATTAATTGTTTCAAAACGAATTGTGCTAGTGACAACTTATTATACCTAAAATGTAGAGGAATTTTGGGAGATTATTTACCTCTATAGCAAATGTTGAAAATGTCCTCCATCCTGCATAAGGCACAACTCAA
Organism: Periplaneta americana; assembly: GCA_025594305.2. Taxonomy (NCBI): domain Eukaryota; kingdom Metazoa; phylum Arthropoda; class Insecta; order Blattodea; family Blattidae; genus Periplaneta; species Periplaneta americana. The sequence goes on from JAJSOF020000005.1 coordinate 6,456,881, forward strand.
CACGTCGTCCCATGTTACTGGCCACTCGTTGGAGGACTCTGTTGTCAATAGATTGAATCTCCTGTGTGATGTTGTGCTTCAGATCGTCCAATGTCTGGGAATGTGTGGCGTAAACCCTGTCTTTTAAGTAACCCCGGCATTGTCAAATCCGGAGATCTCGGTGGCCACAGGTTCCTGGAAATTATTCGGTCGTCAAAGAAACTTGGCTTCAGGCCTGCACTTTTCGCAGCTCTCTGACACATTGAGTAGGTGTACCCTGTCTCCTGCGACAAACGTCTTAATGATTTTTTGGGTGACTGCTCCAGTCGTGCTCTTACGTCAACAACAACCGTGGGAAGCCTAGATGAACGATGCTTGCCCTTTTCACTCACCAGAGATCCAGTTGTTTCCAATTTGTTTACCAGTCCCAGTATTGTGTTTCTTTTGGGAGGATTGCGAACACCAAATTCTCTGTGGTCTGCCCTTTGAGTAGCTGTAATTGAATTCGTAATCCAGTATTGCTTCACAAGGAAGCGAGTCGTTGATTTAATGTGTACTGCATTTTCACGTTGACACAAAATGTCGAAAACAGCTGCCAACAATAGGAATAAAACATAAACATCTGCGCATCTAGTAACAAGGAATCGAAACTCCAGAACATTTTGCTTAATTTGGTGCTAAAATTGGGTCATTGAATGAATTTCCAACAGAATGATTAAAGAAATAAATGTGTCAGTTCTATATAAATCACTCTGTAGTAGGATGCATTGTGTCTGGAGTTGAATAGCAGTTGGTCTTTAAATAAATAGAATTCAATAATTAATTACAAAAATATATTTATAAATATTTTTTCCTTACTTTACCTTTATATTCTATCTATAACTTACGAATATCCCCTCATAATACTCCTGTTTCATGACAATTCTGGTACCTAAGGAATATATTAACCTACAATAACAACAAGGCACTAGATATACCCTGACAATGATACTCTGTATTAGGTTGCACGCTGGTTCTGCTGGACTCTGGATGCTGGCGATGAAGTCCACAGCTCGGTACTTGTCCCCAGTACTTCCAGTTAATAGTGTCAGGGTCGTTAGAATTGTAGGCATGGGCGTGGTGCAGCTACTGCATCAGTTGTAAGTATGACTGGATCTTCAGGTGGTTGGACTTCCACAATGCATCTGTTGGGCTTCGGTTTTTCTTCTTATGCTTTCCTTTGCAAAACCAGTGATGCCAAAACAATACCATAGTTATACTGCCATGAGGTTCAATGCTTCCTCTCTTTCTCCCTTTATATATTTTTCTTCTGATAGTAGCTTACTAACACATACTTCTGGCAAGAAATGTATATATAGAATGTTTCGGGTTTAATATTTAGGATTGGAAAAACTTGGATTCAACATCTGTACCTATATTAAATATTGTGTGGTTACGGTTATAGTGTGGTCTCCAACTATACGCATGGAGAGAGATCTAAACCAAGCTCATCAGGTTGATCAGGAAAAGAGGACCATTTATGAACCTTGTATTCCCTACCTTAGTGCCAAATATAACATCCCTCCCTTCAATTGGTCAGTGACAGGTTTATTTTTGGTGCTCGGAGTTCTTTACCAAAATTTACGTATAATTTTTTAAAACAACTATCAATATCATCTTTTGAAATTCAAAAAATCATCTCGCAAATTCCTAAAGATTCCCTGCAGATTATACAGTTTCATTTATACCACTCAGAAGGCCTTAATTAAGGATATGCTAATTTTAAATAAAATCTTTTATTTATAAATATAATTTTATAGTCATCTTCTAAGATTTTATTTTATAATTGATAATCAGTGGTGCTTAATAATTACATTTTATATTTATAACAATATTCATATTTAATGGATTATATTTGTTTGCTATTAATTTCCGGATCCTCGTGGTCATCCTTAATTAAGGCCAGACGAGTTATTTCTCTCTCTCTCTTTTAACAAATGTTCCTTAGCACACCAGGTTTCCTCAAGAACTTGATCAGTTCTTCATTTACGTTTTAGGAAATTTGAAGAAAAGACATATAAAAAATAATTATTCCTTCTTAAGGATTACAAACACTACTGTCTTTATGCAAATCTGGCTTTCAAGTGTAGCTTCCCGTGAAGCTGATTTGAATAATTTTAAGGGAAAATTGTTCTGGGACCGGGTGTCGAACCCAGAATCTTTGGCTGAGTGCGTTAATCTCTACTGACTGAGCTACCAGACTTAAACTGAGACGATTCTGTCCGGTGCCGGGGTGGGTATCCGGTGTGGCTTAGTGGATAAAGCATCAGCACGTAGAGCTGAAAACCTGGCTTCAAATCCCGGCGCCGGAGAGAATTTTTCTCCATTCCATTACTCTTTCATTGTATGATGACGCAGAATATCTGCATGGAAATATCATATGTACTTCGGTACATTAAAATAATATATATGATATGCGTAAATCACTTCGTGATTTAAGACGGCGCTTATTCCGTCGGATCCCGGCCAACTAGTCACTCATAACGAGTGCACCTCAGCACATGTGTGGACTTCAGTCCTACGTTCATAGACATCTATGACGTAGTGCAGAGGGCGGCCACTAGAGGGAACCCAAAAGTTGGAACTTAAACTGAGACGATTCTATCCGACACCGGGGTGGGTATCCTGTGTGGCTTAGTGGATAAAGCATCAGCACGTAGAGCTGAAAACCCGGGTTCAAATCCTGGCGCCGGAGAGAATTTTTCTCCGTTCCATTACTCTTTCACTGTACCAGACATGGGCTCAATTTTTCCCTTTATATCCACATACCTCAAGTGGGCTGACAGGCCTACAAAGACCCAACAGTGAATGCACACAAACTCTGTGTGGTCTCTGGATAAACTTCGGGGCTTATACCGCGTTGTCTTGGTGTTGGTGGCTAATGTTTCGACCACTGTGTTGTGGTCATCTTCAGAGCTGAGCTGAGCTGAGAAAGATCCGATTTGCTCAGCTCTGAAGATGACCACAACACAGCGGTCGAAACGTTAGCCACCAACACCAAGACAATGCGGTATAAGCCCCGAAGTTTATCCAGAGACCACGTATACCAGCCGCGGAAGCCTATGCAAACACTAAACTCTGTGTGACTTGAATTGTGGTTTTCTGTTAATGAACAGTGACATATATTATGCAAATCTGGATTTCAGGTATAGCTAGCTCCCTGTGAAGCTGATTTGAATCATTTCAAGGGAAATTATTGCATAATGTACATCACTGTTCGTTAACAGAAAATCACAATTCAAGTTGCGTTTGTGTGCACTCAATGTTGAGTCTTTGACAACCTGTCTGCCCACTTGAGGTATGTGGATATAAAAGGAAATATTGAACCGGAGTCTGGTACAGTTCCTAGGTAACTGAGCCGGTAGAGGTTGACATGCTCAGCCAAAGGTCCCGGGTTCAATACCCAGCTCTGGAACTATTTTTCCCTTGAAATTATTCATTATTGTCTTTGTTATGACAACCAAATATATCATTATGTACAGAGCGTTCGCCTACGGGTGAGGCCAGGAAAGCGGCATGTACTGATACGCCGCTTTGTGAGCCAGATGTTGCAGTATTTAACACGTACAGTGCAGTTTCTTGACACAGTTGCTTAAATATTCAGCGTGTGTGTAAAATTTGTTGGCAATGCAAAACGCAAAATTCACGCTTGAACAGAGAGTTTTTATATATGCTGCATATGTGAAAACTTAGAGAGGTGCGTAGGCAATTTGAAGTGAAATATCCGGGTGCTCCAGTTCATGGTAGAGAAACTGTTAGACGTCTTGTTAACAAATGAAGGACAACAGGGTCGATAAATGCTACAATTCCTAAGCGAAAACGAAGAGTATTGACGGGAGAAAAAATTGATGAAATCAGTGCATCATTTACACGCTCTCGTAATAAATCTCTTAAGAAGTGTTTCACAGGAAGTTAGTGTTTCAAAAACATCAGTCCTTACTGCTGCTAAACTTTTATAATTTAAAACTCTACAGAGTATAGTATTATAGAAAGCGGAAGCTTACGGATAGACGATTCCCGCAAGCGACACCGCAGGCAGGCCGCTTTCCTGGCCCCACCCGTAGGCGAACGCTCTGTATGATGCTTCTATCCTCAAGGAGTTTCGTTATCAAACTATTCAACGTTGGATATAAGCATGTTCAATTAGCCAGCAAATGTCGCCCTGAAATATTAAACATTAAATCTGAAACACTTTGTATAGATAAGTGACGTCTCGATTCAGATAGTAAATTCTGTAACTAATCAATTAGTTGGCATAGATAATTTTAAAAGTTACTGCAGACATTTCTTACTATTTTGCTTGTTGTTTTTCCTTATTATTTTACCAAGGCGCCACAATGAATGTCAAAGTGAGCCCTAGAAGAAACGTCCTGGCCACCCATTGAAAATTACTGAGGCTTTTCCAATCCCATCTTAATTTGTATGTTACATCTTTGACCTCGGTGATAAGGTTAAAGAGTCCCATAAAACTAAAATCCGAATCCCAACTCATGTAGGATGTAACTTGGTAAGTTTCACGTTCAACCCCTGTCACCAGTGCTGCTAATAGACGCCTGAAATACATAAACTGTGACCGAGGAAGTTGTCTTTCATACTTGGTTAGCAGCATGTGTGTTCTGCTGTGTTTACATCCTTATATCTGCCTTCCATGAGATCTGAAGTAAGTCCCTCAGAGAGAAGGACATATGGGCCAAGAACTTGGAGCTCACATATTTATTTCAAGGATGCAGTAATCAGATGTACTGTTCAGACTTTTCTTCATCCACTTTTCCCCCTTTGCTACATGTTATATTTCGTGAGTAGTTCATGTCATGTTTGCTCTTACGGTAAGAGATTCCTAACTAATCTCCAGTGACTCTTCTTTGTCAACATATGGCAAGTACTGAGGTTTATCCAGGTTTATTATTGACGTTTATAAGTGCAAGCTAAATTTTTTGAAATAGTAACTACAAGAGAAACAAGTTTTCTCAGACAGATACAGTTTTCACCTGATTGAATCTAATGTTAGACTGGAAACAAAAAAATTCGTGTCCAAGGCAGCATTTATGTTTAATAGATTAGGTAATCCATGTTGAATCTTTCGTACACTACTTTTAACACTTGAATATAAATAATTGATTAAATGGCGATCTTACTCGTTCAGAAAACGGAAATACAACATAGCATACAGAACAGAAAACACACTACAAAGACATCTCAACACACAAACAACACAAACAAATAAATACAACTACACAGGCGTATACAAACTCACATGCAATAGTTGCGACAGTTTCTACATTGGACAGACAGGCAGATCATTCCAAACTCGATACAAAGAACACATTAAAGCAATAACCAGAGGACACAATACATCTACATACGCCGATCACATAACCAATGATAACCATACATACAATAACATAAATGCGGACATGGAAATCCTACACTTACAACCCAAAACCAAAAACTCAACACACTGGAACGAAATGAAATATACAGACACACTAAAACACACCCTGATCAAATACTGAACACACAGATCAATTTCAGAACACACACACTATTTGACACAACTCTTCATCACACGAACGCACCCACACAACAGGAAGCGAAGTTGAGATGGCGCCGAGACACAGAAGGCTCTGAGGATGGTGTCAAGTAGCACTGAAACAGCTGTAAGCCGCACATGCTTACATAATTAACACGCGTAAGATCGCCATTTAATCAATTATTTAGATTAGGTAAGTCTGCAAACACTGTTAGCTATAATATGTGTTATAATGTATGTATGTATTTATTCACACTGCAATGGGTATATACCCGGTGGCAGTGGTAACTAATTACACTCAATAAAGACAATAATAAACACAATTAATAAAAATACAATTAATAATAATACTAATAATTAATACTAAGAATAATAATAATAATAATAATAATAATAATAATAACAGGAACATCCTAAATTAAATGAAGCACGATCGGTTAAAATAACATTTAAAGTAAATCTAATTTGTACCTTAAACCTAAGTTCGAACTAAAACCCACGAGTATATGTTCATATCTGCACAAGTACCTTTCAACACTACACTCATTTCGCTGTCAACTCACTGCACTGGAACTACGACACATTTCACTGATTCTATCCTGATTTCACTAACACTTCAAAAACTTACTTTTTATTTCTCTCCAGGCAGGCTCACCTCTGTATGTTTTGAACAGTGCGCATAATCGAATTCGCGTTCTCCTGTCCGTGAGTGTGTCCCATTTTAATGGTGAATTTTTCCGACAATACTTGAGAGTCCATTTTTTAAGCTTTTCCAGTGTCTTAATATGTTCTAGTCTGTAAGGAGTTCTAGTCTGTAAGGATGATTAATAATCTCTTTTATAATATTGGTGAATACTTTGAGTCCCCAGTTAACAACTTATGTTTTAAATGACTGTCCATGGTATTGTATCAATACTAATGACTTTAAATAAAATCTAATCTGTCAAAGCCTTGGAAATAAGTAATTGGCAGTACTGGTACCGTACATTTCCCTTCAAAAATATGACTAGAAGTAAATTTTTTGAAATGATGACCAATTATTGATTTCCAATTCATCCAGTTACAGTCATCCACTAGCTGGCAGTATTGCATATCATTTCATTGCCCCTTATGACATGTGATGAACAAGGATGATGAATAGATTTGAATTTTGACACGAGCGAAAATTTGCCGAAAAATTTTGCCTGGAGTGCTGTAATTAAGGATCAGATTTTCTGTCAAGCAGAAGTCAGTACCCTCATGACAGTGGGCAGGATTAGAAGCAGTGATGGATTTTGACATGAGACTAGTACACAGGCCTCCTCACTTTCTCTTCTAAAAGAAGCCATACTTGAAGTTTTATCACCTATAAGAAACCAACTCCCTTAGCCTGTTTTGAACTCAGAAACTTAGGATCTAATTATGACCTTAAGAATATTTTGATGTTTTAGATCGTTATTTTTACTTGTGCTACAATTATTGATAATTTTCGATAATAATAATTGAACACCCCCCCCCCCCGAATAAGGGTGTAAGTACATAGGAAAACCATGCACCATAATTACAGTATATCCTTGTTCCAGGAGGGTATTCAATTAAGGAAGACAATTTTAATTATTGTTTACTTCCTTATACGTGATTAAACATTACGAAATCTGTTTTAAATTGAAGCAGAAACAAATTAGACTGTTAAATTTCACCTGATAACAGTTTGCCTTATTAAATCGCATGGCCCACATCTGTGGAGTAATGGCTAGCACGTCTGGTCGCGAAACCAGGTGGCCCTGGTTCGATTCCCGGTCGGGGCAAGTTTCCTGGTTGAGGTTTTTTCCGGGGTTTTCCCCTCAACCCAATATGAGCAAATGCTGGGTAACTTTAGGGTGCTGGACACCGGACTCATTTCACCGGCATTTTCACCTTCATCTCATTCAGACGCTAAATAACCTAAGATGTTGATAAAGCGTCGTAAAATAACCTACTAAAATAAAAAAATAAATAAATAAATCGCATAAATGGTTATGTATATTAATAGTTATTACCTATACTCGAACAGTCCATTTCATTGCAGGTTATATAGTTAGTGAGGTTTAAAAAGGGTGCATCAGCTACTACGGCTGTTTGCGCCCTTATCTAAAATCCTGCACAAAACAGAAACACAATGCAATAATCAGAATCCTTAAAAGGACTAAAAAGCGTTGTCACTGTTAAAACGAGGTACAGAAATGCAGTTTCTACAAGATAATGCATAAAAATCACAAAAGTGAGCAGTTCTCGGACCCTATTTAAAAAGAAACAAAATAATAAAACAAATGCCACCAGAATAAATTATCTGGCGCATTTCTAAAATGCTCGGATGTAAAAGGTCCGAATGTCAAGTTTGTTAAAACATATACTAGACAACAAATGTAACTTCAGGATGTAAAGGGTCCCTGTGAAGTCCTGTATTCGATAAAATCTCAGAACTGCATTTGTACAATTAAAATCATTTCCAAGAGCATTACATAGAGTCGGCCGAATTCCATATTGCCAATGGACACAGTCATATTTTCTACAATGCAATAAAAAATGTTCCGCCGTAAGTGCAACACGGCACATATCACACTCCGGCTGAGGCTCGCCACGTAGGAGATGCCCATGTGTCAGATGATAGTGGCCAATCCTCAACCGGGTGAGTAAAACTTCGTGTCGTGACGCTCTTGTGGACGAATCCCAAACTCGAACAGTATTCTTTATTCTTCGTAATTTATTTCCCTCTTGTGCAGACCATTCTCCTTCCCATTGCCACCATATTGTATGTTTCAGGTAATTTTGAATATCTTGCCACCTCTCACACCAATACACCTCAGATCCATTCATAGCACTGTCCGGGGTTATAGATGCCTTGTCTAGCTGTAATACTGACTTCATGCCTACAACTACTATAAGAATGCAGTAGATATAAAATAGTCTCTCATTGCTTTCAATATTAGGTTTCAATTTGTTTCCACTCTTGAGCAATATTCCTGTCTCTTCAAAAAAATGTCTTAATATTTCCCTGGCTTAATTTTCACATATCTTTATACATAGTTGTTGGTTGAAAAGTTGAAATTATCATCCAAATAGACACTAATGACAGAATGCACCAGAATTATTACATAAAAGTGTAATATGAATCGTTATTTTCAGACAAGAAACTAAGAGAAAAAAAAACACTTCTAAAGTTTGTTTGTTTTTTTTTTTTAACTTTTTTTTTTCCAAATATTATCTGCAAGCCTCCATTTTTAAACACAATTTTGAAGTAGACAAATGAATAGAAAAAGGGAGTTTTTTTTTAATTGTGTTATTTCTGCTATTTTCTCAAACAATTGTAAGGAGAAAATATTGTAATACTCTCAAAAATAGATTTGACATTTGTCCTGAAAAATATATTGGTTTGCTAAAGTAATGGACGAATTTTGTTTATATTAATAATTTCTACGTAATTTCGTCCAGAATTGATGCACATGACATACAAATAATTTGTATTGAAAAAATCTTTATTTGAACAAAAAAAAAATCACAAACTGGTGATTTACTTAAAATCGAACTTATGTTTGATTACCTCCTTTTTTTCTCTTATTTAACATACCATGACAAATAAAGTTTTGTAGACCTATGTCTTCAAAAATGTTCATGTCAGAGAAGTATATTATTGTCCACAGAATTATTCCTCCAATTTATAACATCAAAGATCTTATTTTCAAAGATCTCTGCTTCAATAATTATTTAAAAAACTTAATTTAGCCGTATTAATTAAGCAGATACAACAAAAAGTGGTATATTCCTTATACTTGCTGTATTGTACATACCACTATATTTTATTTCTTTGACAATTAGTAGACTTTTTTTTTTAAGGTTTCACCACTTGGCAGCCTTATAAATGAGGGTTGGGCAGGGATTGGAAGCATTCTTCATTATTATTGTGTGCTGTAAATTTCTAGGCTAGATGTTAGAGCAGGTAGAAAACTCGAACAATGGCAGTGTTATGGACATTCAAAAGGATTTGAAATAATGTAATTTAGGATAACTAAACAGATTTCTGCTTACAATTGTGGGTATTTTAATTTCTATGTAGTATATAATGAAACAAGTACAGTAGAACCCCGATTATCCGTCACTCTATTAACCGATTGGCGAATTATCCGACTGCATATTTCTCACTCTTTTTTTTTTCTTCTTCAGAAATAAATAACTTATATGAAGATCTGTTTTCTACATCATATTAGTAGGTTCTACATATGTTTTTGCTAGAGAGTGTTATTACAAGCCTTTATCGTCACACAGCATTGTCTACTGTTCGAATTGGCATTCTATAATATAAATTGTATATAAAATGTCTTCCACGGTGTTAACAGAAAATGTGTTGTGCTAAGTATCGAAAAGAAAATGGAAATAATTGAATGGTTTGAGAAAGAGGAACTGTGGCTCATCTCGCAGCAGAATACGAGATTGGAGTTACAACTGCGCGATTTAATAAAAAAACAAAGATAAAGTGTAAAAAATATGTAAACCTACAACATTCCTATCTTTCCTGAGACAGTCATTACAAAGGGCTTCCTCGTCCCTTAAAAACCCATCGTTTATAACCAGATTTAAATTAGTGAACTTCTGATCCATTACATAGCGAGTTAAATACAAGACAATGGAGGAAATTACGAAATCTTTCATGGTACGGATTATCCGATTTTTTCGATTAACCATTCAGCCCATCCCCTTCATTACCACGGATAATAGAGGTTCTACTGTTCAGAGGTGTGAAAATTATTAGAATAATCTTACTTTTAAAGGTTTTTAAATAGTTCCTTCACAAATATTCATTGAATTTATGAATATTGGTATATAATATTACTATACTGATGTAGGATATATTTACTACTAACAATGCCGGAAAGCATTGTTGTACATTGGTATTTTTCTTATTTTACAATTGTTATGGGAATTCAGAAATTATTATATTATGTTGGCGGAATTGAAAACATCAAAAATTAATTAAGAAATGCTTTAAAGAAATTCTTCTTTGCGTTTACATTGTTGTGAAGGTTCAAATGAACGTATACATCTGTTTTGTGCATATAATTTTTTATGTTTCCAATTCCGCCAACATAATATAATAATTTCTGAATTCCCATAACAATTGTAAAATAAGAAAAATACCAATGTACAACAATGCTTTCCGGCATTGCTAGTAGTAAATATATCCTACGTCAGTATAGTAATATATATCAATATTCATCAATTCAATTAATATTTGTGAAGGAACTATTAAAAAACCTTTAAAATTAAGATTATTCTAATAATTTTCACAACTCTGTATGTCATTGAATGACACCGTTTATTTATTTTGCCAAAGAAGATAATATAGGAAATAAGTATCCAAGAAATTTTATTCTTAGTTATTTTCAAAATTATGTGTTATTCAGATGAAACTTTATGACTTAAAATGATCTCCATAAATTACTTTTAATTTTGTTATCTTTAATTATATGGAGTTTATTTCAATTTTTAAAGCATCTTGTAGATCAAGTGCTCTGTTTCACAGGTATTTGACGTTATTCGAAGACAAGCTCGGCAAGAATTACTGGAAGAAAGTGGTAGTGTCTCTAGTCTACAGGAATATTTCATCAACCTTAACCAAAGAACTGGACAGTCTGATCTTCCAGACATGACTGACGATGGGAACATGTCCAGAGTTACCAACTGGTCTTTCTCAACAAATACCTCAATGCCATCCTCCATGAATGGAATGATTCCTGATCCAATAGAAAATGCCAAAGATGTTGAGCAACTAGTGAAACATTGTAGAGATTTGAGATCCCAGTTGGATCTAGTTAAAATTGAAATAGTGAAAATTTTGTCAGAAAAGAAAGCTTGTTCCAAAGAAAACTGTGCCTTGAAGATACACATATCCGACCTAAGAAATCGACTTCCTACAGATGACGGACTGAAAGATATTCGTTATTCTTTGAAATCTTCTCAGGATGATCTTAAATTGGAATATTCTAGCGAAGTGCCCAGTCTTGTGGAAGATAGAAGTACTTTAATCGAATGTAAAGAAACAGAGAAGAATGATGTTTCACAAGAAAGAAAATTAAATGGTGATTCTAGCGCTGAAAATTCTGTGAATATCAATGTAGGCGAAGAATCTAATCTTGTGTCCATTTCAACAAACAGTAATATGCAGTCGGTTGTGACAGTAGAAAATAGTAATAATAATAGTGATAATAATGAGGAAGGGTTGTGTGAAAAAACTAATGATAGATGTTGTGAAAAAAATAGTGCTTCTAGTGTAGTGAAACATGTGAAAGATTTGTCAGACATTTGGAAGGAAAACGAAGAGAAACATGTTAAAGAAATGACTGAAATGCGAGAAAGATGTGCTGATTTGGAGAATAGTCTGGAGTTATTACGTCAGGTAAGTTCGTCATGCTCTATCTATCAGTATCACTAGGGCTCGGATAATTATCTGCTTAAAATTCCATAAATATGTTTTTAAAAATCATATGCCTAAAAATTAAAAATATATGTGCTTATAAATTTTCCTCAAGTTGAAATGTACATTCTTTTATGTGTTTTAAAATTGACAAAACTTATATTTAACAACTTATAAAATACATACTTAAATAATTTAAAAAATATATATACATATTTCTGTTATCGCCAGTTTAAAAGTAAATTAACAATGAATATTGGTGAAAACCTTTGGCCTGTTATTCTTATTCAGACTGTTTACAGAAATCAGTTCTGTAGTATATACCAGATCTACAGTTCTTCCCATTGTTGGGTTTGAATTGTTTAAGATGCATAAAAATGATAAAATGATATTGCAGAAAAGAACTAGAAATTTTGGAAATCTAAGTTATCCATGTTAATTTGCACTTACATTTGTCAGACTACCTCAAAATCTGTGCTTCAGTGGCTGGCCATGATAATATCACAGTCTAGTATATACAGTCGCGAAGCTCAATACGTAGTAAATATGCAAACATTAGATAGTTGCTCACCACTAGGATCGCTAATATCGCCTCATTACAGGCAATGCGAAATAGTACCGTCACAGTCTATTGTTCCTAGCACTCTCAAAACTCAAGCTATCTTTGAAAAATATTGGAGTGCAAGAGGTCAAATGACTTTATTGTCAAACGCCTGGCATTAGAAAACAACAACATTTGTCAGACTTTAGCATTACAGTGCACGATGATTTTTGGAAACTACTCGTAAATTATTGCTAATTTTGAGCCAACACAATTTTATATTAAAAAAACTCCCCTCTACAATCAATCAGTAAAAATTTACAATATTGAGTAACATAATATATGTAATAAATTACAAACAAATTAAAAGAGGGATTAAAATGAAATATTTACTTTCATATTAAAAAAGTTATTTATACTATAAAATGAATCAATAACAAGCCATTGTTGCAGCTTCAGTCTAGTCAGATTTAAATTGCAGGCTTCAGGCGGTAATTTATTAAACATGTTTAAACCATCTTGTAAGTTTACATTTAATCTTGGAGTGGTCACATTCAACTGATAATTAAACCTAGTAGAATACTGATGCACATCGGATTTCACATGGAATTGATTTAAATTCTTTTTAACTTTCATTAAGCACTGAAATACAGAATATTCTTCTTAACAAATAGAGGTCAGCAATGGGCGTCATAGGAAGAACCAGTTATAATACGAATAACCTTTCTGCAGTATTACGGGAAGTGGAAGAAGGGTTAGTGATAAAGAAAGATTCATTCACGACCATCTTAACTAGAAAAATTTCGTTTGTAAAGATAAAAGATATGTACAGTGCGGTCACGTCATGCTTGATCCAAAGAACATAGAAAGATCCCAGGGCTGTTCGGGCCTGTATGTTACCTTTTGTTACCACAGCTTAGTACAATCTGAGATGTTAGTGATAGAAGACGTGTGTGCGTGTGTACTTCTTTTAAATACGTCTGAAGTGTGTGTTCTGTGCATTAAATTAGTTGTTTAGGTAATTGAAATGCTGGCTGAAAAGTTTACTCTACAACAGTGAATATTTATGTACGAAATTTGCGTCAAAACAGATTCATGCCGACAAGTGTGTAGGCAGTTTGTAGAGAAATTCCCGATATTCGACCTCCAAATAGAGGTACAGTTCGAAAACTTGTTAGATTAAGAGGAACGGGATCGCTGAACTCTAAAATTCGTAGGTCAAAATGAAGAGTTCTAACAGAAGCAAAACTTGATGATATTGGTGCATCACTTGAACGTTCTCCTAATAAATCTTTACGTCGTGTTGCACAAGAAGTAGGCGTATCAAAAACTTCAGTCCACATGGCTATTATACTTTTAAAATTGAAACCTTACAGAGTTACTGTAGTGCAAGAATTACGACCGCATGATAACGAAAGTCGAGTGAATTTCGGAAATGTCTGAATGCTAATGGACACCACTTTCAGCAACTACTGTAAGACAGGTTAGTGAAATAAAATGATGATTGTGTGCACGCCATTAATTAATGAAAGTTATATGAGTGCAATATGCCAGAGATAACGGATCTAAAATGCCGCGTGTTATCTCGTGCTCTACAGGCTTGCTCCCCCATTCTTCACATCAAGCGTCATGTGGCCGCTGTGTATATGAGTGTGGGAATTCACGAATTCAGAAAGGAAATATATATTTATAAATAGACAGGCTAAAATATGTATTTTGTATTCTGAATGCCAAAATATGTAAAAATATATGCTTCAGAAATCTACTATTTTTCTCAAAATTACCTATCTTGCAATTAATTTTAAGGGGATACTCCACTAACAATGCCAACTTTTCTTGTAATCATTTTTTCAACCAAATTTTGATAGTATGTTTAAAGACTAACAAAATCCAAATTTTTAACTCCTAAATGTTTTTGGCTTTTGATTTATTATTTTATTTTTCCTATTTTTTTTAGAAATATTTTCAATCCCAAATTATTAGTAGAAGATCTCAATTTTTAAGCTTCCTTCCTTTTTTTTGGTCACATTCACAAGACATAGAGAAACATTTGTATGCATTCATTTTATGAAATATCTAATTCATTCACTTTCAAAAAATTGTTTGAACTTTTTAAAATGTTATTTTTTCTGTAATTCATGAAAAAGAATATTAATAAAATAAACTAGCAGCATTTCTTACTAAATAAATGCATAGAAACATGCAGCTACCTCATAAATATTTGCAGTAAAAATTTCATCCAGATTGATTAATATTTGGCATAAAAAATTTGGTGTTGAATAAAGAAAAATAAGCTTACGGAAAAATGGATTTGAAAATAAAATGAATATTTATGTAACACATACCTATTAAAATTCTTCTGCACTAAATTCATCTAATAATTTCAGAGAGCCAACTTTAGAACAAAAAGTTACTAGATTTGTAATTGGATATTTGTAAAAAAAAATTCTTTAATGAAAAAATAATTTTGGCAGCTCTTCTACCTTAATTAAAAAAAAAAATAAACATATTTGTAATCAGAATTGAACAAAATCCATTTGGGGTATGGAAACATGCTTTCTAAAGAAGTGAAATAATCAATCAAAATATTTTGGAAAATTTTCATGATTTTCAGTGGTCTCCCCTTAAATGAGCGTACATTTCACTAGTAAACTAAAATATGCATTTACATATTATCTGAGCCCTAATTATCACTTTACTCTTTCAGATACTTCTCTACTTAATCTAGTACTTGTGTCTTGAAAAGTAAAAGACTGAATTTATATCACCACACCATACCATCATGCATTCTGAAAATCTTCTGTTTCAACTTCAGCTTGCTGTGTAACGTGAATGATAAACGTCCCCTTTTCTTCTTTAAATTAGGAAACTTTTTTTGTATTCTTTAGGCGCTCTTGTTAGATAATTGATATACATATGGAAGAGACCTATATTTTTACTTTCTCATTATACGAAGCTTACCCTAATGCTCTTTCAACGCACCTTTGTACTATTATTATAATACGAATTATATAGAAAGAAGTGCTATGCTTAAAAGATACAGTTCTGGATTTTTTCAAAAGTATTTTTAGCATCTCTGGCACCAAAGAAGTTGTTTTTATCATGCTGTCTTTCTTTCTTTATCGTCATTTGTCTATTTGTCTGCCCATCTGTGTGAAGCCTTTCTTCGAAACTAATTGACGTATTTTATCCATACTATCTTACAAATCAGTTCACTTGAGAAATACATAATGTAATAATTTTTCATTTTGAGAATAACGTGAGATTATTTGAATTTCTTGTACCAGAATCGCACAAAACTAATTTACTCAGACAGTTTCTTCTTGATTTGTCATTACAAAAGAATATTGCTAATTGAAATGGGATAGGCTACATCATTCGGTCCCAGAAACGTTTATTCCAGAATAATAGTAGTTGTTATGCAAAAAATTACAGCTGTAGATAAAGCTATTAAAAAGAAAAATCATTACAGTGATTGAAGTTTGTATCAGAAGTTTAATTGTAGGCTTAACATACATAATTGTGTGTATTGGACTTCAGAGAATCCGTGAGTCATAATTGAGGAGGAATTTAATGTTTTCCTGGATTATAGTTTGGGCAGGTATATGCAGTGTTGGTCTTATAGACAGAGGAGTACCATTGCATGTTGAAAGAAGCAATTATGCAGAATTAAACAATAGCTCGCGTTGCAAACAGCGACAAACAACCATATTTGACAAGTTGATGCAGCATTGCACTATGAATTAAATGTGTGTGCGTAATTTAATAAACATTTTCAAGAGTCGATAGGACTAACGCTGTGTGATTTGTCAGTGTGGGGAATATTGAAGAACAGTGTTCTTGCTACAAAACCAAGAGACCTACAACACTTGAGGAGAATTATTGGACACCAATTTAATTCTTTTTTTTTTTAATAGTGATGTTCTTTGTGACATAATTTGCAAGTCAGTAACTCAACACTGTTACAAGTGTATAAACAACAGTGATGATTACTTCGAATAGTTTTCTCAAGATACAATAAAGTGGAAACATTACAATTAAACATAACATTATTATAAGTAATTGATTAACTAGCGGACTTACTAGTGTTAATTATGTAAGTTTGTGCGGCTTACAGCTGTTTCGGTGCTTCATCACACCATCCTCAGAGCCTACTAGATCTCGGCGTCATCTCGAACTTCTCTGCCTGTTGTGTGGGTGCGTTTGATTGTTGAAAAGTGTTGAAGAGTGGAGTCAAATAGTGTGTGTGTACTGAAATTGATCTGTGTGTTGAGAATTTGATCAGAGTGTGTGTTAGTGTGTTTGTATATTTCGTATTGTTCTAGTGTGTTGAGTTTTTGGTTCTTGGGTTGTATGTGTAGGATTTCCATGTCCGCGTTTATGTTATTATATGTATGGTTAGCATTGGTTATGTGATCAGCATATGTAGATGTATTGTGTCCTCTGGGTATTGCTTTAATGTGTTCCTTGTATCGTGTTTGGAATGATCTGCCTGTCTGTCCAATGTAGAACTTGTCGCAACTATTACATGCGAGTTTGTATATGCCCGTGTGGTTGTATTTATTTGTTTGTGTGTTGAGATGTCTTTGTAATGTGTTTTCTGTTTTGTATGCTATGTTGTATTTCTGCTTTCTAAATGAAGATGCGATCTTATGTGTGCTTTTGTTTTCATATGTTAGTGTGATGTATTTCTTGTGTTCTTGTGTTGTGTTTTGCGTGTTTTTGTGTTTGTTAAGTTTTTGTTTTGTCTTTCTTATGATGTCTATTATGTTTGGATTGTATTTGTGGGTGCTATGTATTTGATTGTGTTCACTTCTTCATTGTAGTGTTGTTGGCTCATGGGTATGTTGAGTAATCTGTGTACCATTGTCGTGAATGCAGCATGTTTGTGTTGTGTGTGGTGATTAGATGTGTTGTGTACGTGTGTGGTGGTCGCATCTTCATTCAGAAAGCAGAAATGCAACATAGCATACAGAACAGAAAACACACTACAAAGACATCTCAACACAACCCAAGAACAAAAAACTCACACACCCCGATGAAATTCTCAACACACAGATCAATTTCAGTACAAACACACATTATATGACTCCACTTTTCAACAATCAAACGCACCCACAAGAGAAGTTCGAGATGACGCCGAGATCTAGTAGGCTCTGAGGATGGTGTGATGAAGCACCGAAACAGCTGTAAGCCGCACAGACTTACATAATTAACACAAGTAAGTCCGCTAGTTGTCCCGTGCCGTGGCATCGTGGTCTAAGGCATCCCGCCTAGGACTAGCGTTATGGAATGTGCGCTGGTTCGAAACCTCATGGGGGAAGAAATTTTCTCATGAAATTTCGGCCAGTGTATGGGACCGGTGCTCACCCAGCATCGTGATGCACTTGGGGAGGTACGATAGGTAGCGAAATCCGGTTGCGAATACCAGCTATAACGCCTGGGGGGGATCATCGTGCTAACCACACGATACCTCCATTCTGGTTGGATGATCGTCCACATCTGCTTCGGCATGTGGGCATGAGGCCAGCAGCCGGCTGGTCGGTCTAGGCCCTTCACGGGCTGTAGCGCCACGGATTATTATAAGTCAGCTAGTTAATCAATTACTTATATTCAAATGTTAAAAGTAGTGTACGCAAGATTCAAAATGGATAACATTATTGCTACACTAAATCTCACATTTTCAGTTAACTTAATGCCTTACATGTTGTATGCAAGAAATGTACTCTTAACATTGAAATATGCACAACTAACCTTTTAAAATATATCCTTAGGTGTATAAAAACTTTTGTTGTTCTTCTTTTTATTGAAGGAATACGAGAAATGTGAGGACTACTGGGCAAACAAATTGGAAGAAGAGCGCCATCTCTACGACCAGGAACAGAAATTCAGTGATGAGAAATATGCAGAACTCATGTCTAAAATAAGAGAATATGAAGAAATGTTTGGCGCACAGGAAGATGACCGCAGCGAGGATAGTGACAGACTTTCAACAATAGAGGAGAGAGCAAGCCTTGAGAAACAGGTAACCAGGCAGTGAACTAACTGTGTAATAAATACTAAACCTTCAAATCTAATTAACTAGGCCTACATTTTCTGTTTAACAATTTTGCAAACTCTGAGACTGATTTCTGGGACAGTGAGAGAGTATTTCAGTGTGCTTCCTTGCTCTTCATCCACACGAATACCTTTTCAATATTTCAAAACCAGCGGCCAGTCAGCAGAGACACTTGTTTTCTGATCCAGACCTGCACTCGGGTGCGGGTTCGATTCCCGCTTGGGCTGATTACGTGGTTGGGTTTTTTTCCGAGATTTTCCCCAACATTAAGACGAATGTCGGGTAATCAATGGTGAATTCTCGGCCTCATCTCGCCAAATACCATCTTGCTATAACCAATTCCATCGATACTAAATAACCTACATAAAGGTTAATTTTTGGTCCTACAGAATATATCTCTTATGGTAACAATGATTATTGGAGGAGAAAAATTCGCTCCGGCGCCGGGGATCGAACCCGGATCCTTGGTTCTACGTACCAAGTGCTCTAACCACTGAGCTACGCCGAAGTTCAATCCACAGCACCAGATCGAATCTCCCTCCTCTAGTGTTTTTCCCTTTGTGGCTGATTCCAAGTTCGACATATATATTGATATATATTAAGTTAACTGCCATTATACAAGGAGCGCACTCAATTGAGTGACTTGGTGGCTGGGATTCAACAGTAATATGCACTGTTGGGCGAAGAATTTTTGTAAAGATTAATTTTTGATTCTGCAGAATATATCTCTTATGGTAACAGTGATTATTGGAGGAGAAAAATTCGCTCCAGCGCCGGGGATCGAACTCAATTGAGTGACTCAGTGGCCGGGATTCAACAGTAATATGCACTGTTGGGCGAAGAATTTTTCTAAAGACTAATTTTTGATTCTGCAGAATATATCTTTTACGGTAACAATGATTAATTAATCTTTACGTAGATTCTTCGTCCAACAGTGCATATTACTGTGGAATCCCAGCCACCAAGTCACTCAATTGAGTGCGCTCCTTGTATAATGGCAGTTAATATATGTCAACATATATGTCGAACTTGGAGTCAGGCCACAAAGGCAAAAACACTAGAGAGGGAGATTCGATCTGGTGCTGTGGATTGAACTTCGACGTAGCTCAGTGGTTAGAGCACTTGGTACATAAAACCAAGGACCCGAGTTCGATCCCTGGCGTTGGAGCGAATTTCTCTTTTCTAATAATCATTGCTAAATAACCTAGTAGTTAATACAGCGTCATTAAATAACCAATTAAACAAATAAAATAAAATATTTCAGTGGATACTAGTATTTTTGTATTAAACTTACATACCACGTTAGGTGTAAAGAATTGCAAAAGAAAGTAAGTTTAATACAAAAGCCAAAGACATAGAATTGTGCAGGAGATTATGATCCAGTGTCATGTTATAATACCATAGAAAAAGGAATATTACAATAATCCTTCCCAAAAATCAATCTTTTGATAAAGTGTATAATCTTAAAAAGTATCTGTATTTAGAGAATTCAGAACTTCTCTAGGTAATATTGTATTATTATTAAATGCTGTTACAATAAAAATTCAACACTGATAATATCCAAAGACATCTGTGAATTTCATATGGGTTCACCTCTAAGAAATACTCACCTTTACAAACGTTATGCCCACTTATTCAAGACAGCACAAGTAAAATTCTTTTTTCTCTCTTTTTTCCTTTTCTCTCTTTAACCCTGCTTGAAAGCCAAAGCAAGAAGAGGTAAGTTAGTTGTGATTGTGATTTGCTTGTGACAACACATTGCACTGAGTGTAAAATTGCTTTGGATAGCTTCATGCTTACGCATCTTGTGTTCAAATGTAGGTTTTGTGTGATTTTTACGATTTCTCTCTTCCTTCCCACCTAGACTTCAGTTCTGAATCTAGCCGCACTGTTAGCTGAACAGCTGGATGGTAGGCTTTCCATACAGGAGAGTCAGGTTCTAATCCCGATAGTCCAAGTGGAATTTGTGATGGACAAAGGCAGTATTTGGGCAGATTATCTTTGAGTACTTCTGTTCCTCTTTCTATTATTCCACTTATAAATCCATAATCGTTTCATCACCTGTCCAACTGTGCTCAGGTTTGGGTTAGATCCCCATTCGGACTGATTACCTGATTGGATTCTTTTTCGGGGTTTTCCCCAACCATAAGGCAGATGTCAGGTAATCTAGGCGAAACCTCGACTTCACTTCATCTCGTCAAATAATTGAAGGGTTCAGAACCATAGTGGGCCAAGCGCCTAAACCCGTAGAAAAAAGGGTAAAAATGAAGTTATTACCATAATTCAATGGAAACATATAGCAAGTAATATAAAGTATACACATTAAAACTAAATGATATGTCAGTCTTCATTAAACTATGGTATGCACATAACTTTAACCCTTGCTTTCTCCGTTTTTAACAAATGGCGCTTGGCCCACTATGGCTCTGAACCCTTCAATTGTAATCTTGTAAAATTTTGACTTTTTCCACATCTTAAAGCCTTGGTGTAATGTAAGATCTGTGGAATACAATAAGTGAAATGAAGATGAAAAAGATCAAGTCTTTCGTTTTAGGGTTATAAATTCTAGGAGACTTTTTAATGAATAAAAAATGATCTTAATGTGTGGGAAATTGCTTAGAAAAATACGTTTGAGATGTGTAAATTGTGGCAGATATTTTAATACACACAAAATCACCTTAATATTTAAGAAATCACTCTGTCAGAAAAACAACAGTTCACTTAAATGATAAATAAATACTGTAATTATTGACTTGAAGACAATAAACAATCCATGTTGTGTAATACAGTATTAGAGTCTTAGTTCAATAAACTACTTTTCACTAGTTCTGTTAGTTTTTCCACTCCCCGTGGAAACAGAATTCTGTATATGCCCCAGGTGAACTGTTATATTTTAATACAACAGTGCATTTTACAAAATATAGAAATATGAGACTCCTACACCTGTACCTTTATGAATTTTTTTTATTCTTTCTTCAATCATGAATTCTGAGTGATTAATGGTGATTTTGTATGTATCAATACATTTCCAAGAATTTACACCCTCAAAACATAAATGTTACAATTTTATTAATAGGATTTCTGTCTCTCATTCTAATGTATTTTGTGAGTGATTTCCCACATATTAAGGTAATTTTATACGTAGGCCTATTGCTGTAAAATATATCTCAGAATTTACACCCTTAAGACGAATATTAATACCCAAGATATTCCACATTTTCCCTGACATTACCTCTAATTTGTGTAATTTTCTATTTTGTTCTTTTTTAAATAATGACCTTTAGCTATAATATTTTTGGTACGACCATTTTACAGAGATAATCTATAGGTAAATTTGTTCAATTTTGTGTTATTACCGGGTACCATCTTCTTAATTCTCGGGGAAAAAAAAAAATCTCTTAATCTTTCCCATGCAGAAATTTATAATTCTGTGCTGAACTGAATCGTTGTTCATCCATTTCCAACGTTTCGAAGTCTAAAACATTAGATTAGTCATACAGGGAATTATAGAATTTAATGACGAGGTTACCTTCAATAACATATTCCTAACGAGTTTCATTAAAATCAGCCCATTGCATCAGAAATTATTTCATGAGATTTATAGAGCATTGTATAATCATGTAACAGAATAATAGGTGCTTTGCATGGCTGCAAATGCACTTTTAAATTGATGAATGGTGATATGTAACATAATTATATATGAATGATCATGTGAAACGATTTTATATTTAAGATCTGTTTTGAAACAGAAAGTAAGCAGTAATATTCTGCACATTTCAGAAGAATTGCTGATAAATTTATGAGTTTAAAATTTATAACAAGCGGTTTCTTAATGTAATAATGCCTGACAAAGAAAAGAGATTCAGTGGCTTCTAAATGCAGATGTCTTCCCTTAGGACTTGATATATGATATGATATGATATGATATGATATGATATGATATGATATGATATGATATGATATGATATGATATGATATGATATGATATGATATGATATATGATATGATATGATATGATATGATATGATATGATATATGATATGATATGATATGATATGTGATATGATATGATATGATATATGATATATGATATGATATATGATATGATATGATATGATATATGATATGATATGATATGATATATTACAATAAGTCAGAAATAAAATATATTATGCAAAAGTTCGAAAGCCCACACATACATCCTCTAGACTGTAATGACACAAATGTATTAATTTATTTTTTATATAATTCCTGAATTTAAGAGTATTATTTGTATATTTAATATCCTCAGGCAAGCTATTGTAAATTTTAATACCAGAAACCATATAAGTTCTGCTAATATTTGTAAGGTGGTGTACCGGAATACTTAAACTATTTTTATTACGAGTATCACAAGAATGATATTTTGGTGGAAGTCTGAAATATTTGAATAAATTAATTGCAATACATTAAAAAAATATATATATATGCCATAAACAGTGAGAATTTTATACTGTAAAAAATATTTCCTACAGGAGGTTCTACTATCAACACCCGCTATGCAACAAACTTCTTCAAACTGAATATGAAACTGTTCGTGACAGGACGATCGATAAACACAGTCCAATCACTTTAGCACAGAAAACCCACCACTTAAACAAACTTCTTCAAACTGAAAATGAAACTGTTCCTGTTTATTCACTAATACAGGGTGGGGCATAGGAACCAAGTGTTTTTAAAATAACCATAAAATAGTTAGTTTTTGTTTTCAACACATTTTATTGGTAGAACAACATTTGTGAGAACATACCATTTCAATTATGAGCGGAAAATTACATCTGGCATGTGATGTCCGTCTGTGTTGACGCATTGTTGAAGCACTGACGAAAATTGACTTCTGTTCTTTCTAGGAGATCTCTGTTGCAATAGTTTTCAATAAATTAATCGATTTCTATTAAATTTCGATCCGAAAAATTCTAACATAATTCTTCAGTTATGATATGGGCTGAATGTTAGTCGCTTCTTCTTTGTAACTTAGGGATGAAAATGGTATGAATTGTCTCAATGTAACGCAAGAGTTTACAGTAATTGTAATCCCATTTTCTTGAAAGAAGTAGGGACCAATGACGCCAAACTGTCCCACCACGCACCAGACTGTTACTTTAGGACTATGCAGAGGTTCTTGTGTGAATGACGCGGATTTTCAGCATCCCAATACCAAAAATTTTATCTGTTAACGGCTCCATTAAGGTGGAAATGGGCTTCATCAATCATTGTAACCATCATGTTTTCATACTGCTCGTGGAGTGCAAGCATTTCCTGTGCGAAATTCATTGTTGGGGGTAATCCCTTACATTGAATTTCTGCACAGCCACCCATCTTGTATGGCTGTAAATGTAAACCGTCATGCAAAGTCCGTCTTACCGTACGATTGCTGATTCCAAGAGCAGCTGAATGTCTGTGAGCAGAAGGACCTGGAGTACGCACTCTGCGTTGGTGGCTGGGCAGTTTATTCTTCAGTATTGCGCCTTTTGTTCAAAGATTGTTAACCCAACATAAGATTGTGTCACGCAAGGGAACAGAATCATTGCGATTAATATTGAATCTGTAGCAAAATTCACGTGGTATCACGGTCACCGACTCACAATTCCTAACAAAACAATCATACGCAAACATGCGTCCACTGCTCCATGATGCCGACTGCAGGTGAAATGCTATGAGCCACGGAATGGACTGTCACATGCCGCACGTCTCTCCCTTTCATAATGACCGAGTACAAGCCATTCCAAAAACACTTGGTTCCCATGCCCCACCCTGTATAAGGTTACTGCTTGTCAATGTGCTGTTAGATTCCTTGCACTAAAAGGCAGTAAAAAGAGTTGGGTTATTTCTGCAAACAATAAGCATTCCGAGTGAGAGAGTTCTTCAGCATTTACGGTCAGCAATTTGTCAAAGGTCACTGAAGCAAGATGATTGACAAAAACAATGTGCGCAAGGAATTTCCAAGAAGAGTCTTGTAATACAGTATCTCGTTAATATCTCATCACAGTTAATCATGTCAGCTGGGATCTTTCTCAATATGTTACAGAGGAAAATTAATACGTACTGTAGTGTGTGCACGGTACTTAATTAAAAAAATTAATCAGAGAAAATATGAGTTTGGATATTAAGTATACAAAGAAATAATTTATTACAGTTGTATGAACACGTTTTAATAATTATTAAAACTAATATAATCAGTTAAAAACCAGACATGTTTCGGAGTCTCCTTTAAGCCACGATACGCGGTCGAACATCAGATCCAGCGTCGTGGTATTGCCACTGAAGATGGAGGAGCATTCCTCCGAAACATGTCTGGTTTTTAACTGATTATATTAGTTTTAATAATTATTAAAAAGTGTTCATACAACTGTAATAAATTATTTTCTCTTACTTACTTACAAATGGCTTTTAAGGAACCCGAAGGTTCATTGCCGCCCTCACATAAGCCCGCCAGCGGTCCCTATCCTGTGCAAGATTAATCCAGTCTCTATCATCATATCCCACCTCCCTCAAATCCATTTTAATATTATCCTCCCATCTACGTCTCGGCCTCCCTAAAGGTCTTTTTCCCTCCGGTCTCCCAACTAACACTCTATATGCATTTCTGGATTCGCCCATACGTGCTACATGCCCTGCCCATCTCAAACGTCTGGATAATAAATTATTTCTCTGTATACTTAATATGTCATTTATGAACACTGTTGAATTTGACCTTACTGTGTAAATTCAAAATGAGTTTGGATATTTGATGTATCACAGTCATGTCAATTGATGCTCATAGGAACAAGCGCGCGCTTTAGAGCCCAGGAGAGCCTGAGCACTTTACAGCGGAAAGGAAAGAGACAGACGAAAGAGGTGGTATATGCCGCTTGGTCGAGCTATATTCAGGGATGGCCAGCACTGATTCAATAGATAAAGGGAAGAGAACTTATTAAAACTGTATCCATGGTAATTTTTAGATTTGCCTGAGAAGTATAAGTGCATTATAAGAATGTAAGTTTTAATTTTAATGTTCATTTGTCACAAGTTTTTTTTTTTTTTTATTCAAAGAAATATTTTCTCAACTTTTCTTACAGAAAAGTGAAATTTTCAGGTATAGGCCTATTTATTTAGTAGCCTTACAGAATGTTTTCGTAAATCTAATATACCGTATATACGTATTACTGAAGATAGTGTATTGAAAATTTTGAAAATATTCGCATGGAAATCGTTTGTAAGGAAATGAATTAACAAAGCAACTACTGTTACATCATAAGCAAAAGATACGTGCCCATGTGTAGTAAAAATGTCAGCTCTATAGCTTCAGCAGATTTCGAGAAAATAATTTAATATTCTGATGATAGTAAGTTGCTCACAAATATCACCTTAAAAGCATAATGCGATAAGAGTTTTGTTATGTAATATTAGTTACACTTAAAACAGATACAGCACCTAGGTAACTTTGCTTTGTACTGTAATATTGTTTTGATTAGTTTATTGATTACTTTTGTAAAGCTAAAGATACCATCAATATAAATTCCAACTTATCATGTCATACTCAATCTCTTTCTTTGGAATATCACTTTCTTTATGAATGATGTGTTTCATCCACTTAATGCAGTATAATACTACTGCGTTCAAAAAGTTCCCGGAATTTTACTGCCATTTTTCGTATTAATATATAACAAGGAGATTATACATTTGTTTTGTTGGTAACATTCATGATGTCATTTCCTTAAAGTTTGTTGATAATGGCGATTGTTGGTTTTGAGTTGTAGGAAATTGTTTATCATAGTGTTTTGTTTGTTCGTCGCATTTTGTAATTATGTCCACAGAGCAACGTACAAACATCAAGTTCTGTGTTTTGTTACACAAAACTTCTGCAGAGATATTAAGATTGTTCGAAGAAGCATATGGCGAAGCAGCAATGAAAAAAACTCAAGTGTATGCCTGGCATAAACGCTTTTCTGGTAGCCACGATAGCATCAAAGATGACGTACGCAGCGGCCGACCAACAACTGCAACAAATGAAGCAATCATTCAGCATGTGCGTAATGTTGTGAGGGACGACCGACGTAAAACCATAAAAGAGATAGCAGCAGAGGTCGGAATATCAGTCGGAAGTGTACACAATGTTCTTCACAAGCATCTCAACATGCATTACGTGTTTCAGAAGTTAGTTCCGAAAATTTTGTCGGCAGAACAGAAAGAAACAAGAATGACTCTTGCTGGGGACATGATCAGTATGGTTGATGAAGATGGTGATTTCTTAAACAAAATTGTTGCTGGTGATGAAACTTGGTGCTACTTGTACGACCCAGTCCCTAAACGACTTTCATCTGAGTGGAAATCGAAAACATTTCCTTGGAAGCAAAAATTTCCTAGGGACACTTCCAAAGGCAAAGTTATGTTGCAAGTTTTCTTCGACTCTCAGGGTCTCATCCACCATGAGTTCATTCCAGAAGGTCGTACTGTAACGAAAGAACTGTACGTAGAAATCCTCCGTCGTCTTCGGGACGCAGTGAGAAGGAAACGTCCAGAAAAGTGGGTAGAAAACAACTGTTTCCTTATGCATGACAATGCACCTGCTCATCGCGCAGTTATTGTAAAGAATTTTCTTCCCAGGTACAATATAACTGCTTTGGATCACCCACCATACTCTCCTGATCTCTCACCACCTGATTACTTTCTATTTCCCCGTCTGAAAAGTCATCTGAAAGGACGGAGATTCAATGCTGAAGAGGTATCGCAAACGCGACGAGAGCACTAAGACGGGTTTCACAAAATGGCTCCAGGCCTGCTTCCAGGAACTCTACACGCGCTGGCAAAAGTGTGTTGTTGCGGAAGGCAACTATTTCGAAGGGAATGCTGTAGAATAGTGTTTAAGGTACGTTGTTTCTATGATACTAGCAAATTCCGGGAACTTTTCGAACCTAGTATGTATTATACTACTGTGGAATTTAAGTGAATATTCCTTCTTAACTCTCTATTATGTTATTAAGATTTAAAACACAAGTGCAATATTAAGAAATCAGTGTTAGTACTTTTGTTTTACAGACAATATACTGTAGATAATATCAAACAGAAAGCAGCCATATAAAAATAACGACATAAAATTTCACGTTCCGTCTGAAGTTTGTGCACCACTGTTTTCTTAATCCAACAGGTTGCTTATTCATATACACAACCCTTCCTCTTTCCATACTTAGCGCTTGCTGCCCGCGCACGACATCAAGGTCAGAAAAATGAGCTTGCTTTGACATCACTGATGTATCGGATGATTGACTTTCGGATTATCGATGTCCGACTGTATTCTGTAACGACCACAATATGAATAACATTATCAATATCATCAGTTGGATATAAGAATTATTTGAGTAGGTTTCCACTTTTGTTTATTCATATCAAGGAAATATTTATTTTTAATGATGAAGAAAGGTTGGGCCCACCCAACCACCTGCAAACACTGCTACTGAATTTACTCAAGAGTTTCACTATGTTGGATGCATACTATTGCTTTGTTTTCAATTTAGCTATTTAATTTCGATTATCAGACCGGAGACTTTCTGCTGTTTTATATTTTAATATAACTTTTCTTTCCAGTAGTCTGAAACAAAACTTTATTTTGTACTTGTTCATGTACAGTATGTGTTGTTTCTTTTCAGTTCACAGACTTGGAAGAAGAATTTGAAGAGTTTAAAATGAGAACTGAAGCAGAACAAGCGGAGAAAGAGGAAGAATTGTCTAAACTCAGAGAACAAATCTCGGCCATGGAGCAAGTGAATAAACATACTGGTAAGATTTCTTGATCTTGTTTCAATTCATGTGAAAATAATTATAGAAAATGTATCAAAAGAATACTGACTATGTTTTCGGCACTTTTGACAGTATTTTCTAATGTTAAGTACCTATCAAGCATATCTATAAATATTAAATTTATTGCGTTATTGTTATCTTTTACAGAGAACAAATTGAACGTGGCTGTACAAGTCTCAGACTTGGAGAACGGGAGCTGGGAAAGTGATCGAACGTTTGTTGTGGAACTAGATGGGGCAAGGAAAGCAATCCAGCATGAAAGAGTAAGTTTTATGTCTGTCTTTGCTCTAGAACTACAGAATTATCCATGAATACATTAATTGTAGTATGAATGTTCTTTTGTCTGTGTGTGTGATTGTTTCCTAGACTAGACAGCATTTCGGAAGACGGTTAGCTTCTATATGCGCCGTAGCATTTCTGGCATGTGACGTCACAAGCTTGTACAGTAGAACCAATCAGAATCAGTCTGTAACAAGCACCTCCCGAGTTCGTTTGTTCAAGTGTGAGTGTTTCAATACACTGAATAAGTAAAACATTTACTGTGTGTGTGTCATCATCATCATCATCATCATCATCATCATTGGCGCTACAGCCCTTGGTGGGCCTGGGCCTCCCTTAGTAATTGTCGCCATCCGTCTCTATCTTGTGTAGCAGCCTTGCACCCCAACTTTCTGGCATCCTCTTCCACTCCATCAATCCATCGCAAGTGCGGTCGACCTCGTCTTCTCTGACCTCCCGGATTTGTTATTACAATTTTTTTGCAAGGTTCACCTGGGTCCATGCGTATTACATGTCCTGCCCACCTCAATCTGCTAGTTTTAACTGTATTGATTATATTTGGCTCTCCTAGAAGTCTATATAATTCATAGTTGCATCTCCTCCTCCAGAGACCTTCCTCAAATGTTGGGCCATAGATCCTTCGCAGAATCTTTCTTTCGAAAATCTCCAGTCTTTTTTCATCATTTTTGGAGATTGACCACACTGTGTGTGTGTAAGGTAAATAAATGGAAGAAGAGACTGTAAAAAGACAAGTATTACACAGGCAGGCGCGGAAAATAGTGTTTAAGGTGTATAATTATTTTAAAAACGTTAACGAGCAGAATGCTGCCAGCCATCTTGATGCTGGCTGCAACGTTGCCAACGTGCAAGAAACGACTGCAGAAGCATGTGCTGTGTGATTGAGAACCATGCAAGGAATATTGTTAGTGAAGGAAAGAGGGTTTGTTTGGTGTCATGCTTACAGTAATCAACGGCTAAGGTCATTATTGTCTTTTGATAATTTAAATTCTCTCCTGCGCTATTTGTATTGCACGTGCGTGAAGTACGATGTGGCAATGTTGTATGCTGTCTTGCCCTCTCTGTCTGTCTCTCTCGACGCAAACGCTAGCAGACAACCGCCTTCCGAATTGCCCTCTACTCTAATATTGATTGAATTTCAGTTGACATACATTCCCCCCGCACTCACACTCTCTCTCTCTCTCTCTCAAATTAGAAATGAATGTGTTATCACTGTTAGACAGTGAACTGGAAAACTATCATTACACAACATCACATAATAATATGTGCATGTCAAGCAATCACAATTTTCCTCCAAACTTTCATGTGGTAGTAGTTTTTTTTTTTACTTGGGTAATTTAACGATGCTGTATCAACCACAAGATTATTTAGCATCGATGAGATTGGTGATAGCGAAATATTTGACGAAATGAGGCCGAGAATTCGCCATAGATTACCTGACTTTGCCTTACAGTTGGCGAAAACCTCGGAAAATACTCAACCAGGTAATCAGCCCAAGCGGGAATCGAACCCACGCTCGAGCGCAACTCCGGATCGGCAGGCAAGCACCTTGCCGACTGAGCTACTCCAGGGGCTGGGTAGTTCTTCCCAAGTAACTTTTATCAGGGATTGTTCTTCTCTTCTTGTATGCCCTAACCAGCTCAGTCTTTTACTTTTAACTACAGCTACAACATCTGGTTCCAGGCATAGGCTTCTTAATTCCCTATTCTTGATGATTTGTCACCGCCCACCTTCTTGAATGGAGCCAAAAATCTTTCTCAATATTTTGTTTTCAAAAATTATTATAGTCGCGTTGCTGTTATTCCCGGCGTGACTACTCCTCTTTGCTTACGTCTTAGGAAGTGAAGGCTCTATAAAGTCTAGGTAGATAGTATCGTTCGCCATTTTTGTTCTTTAGTTGCCGAGCTACCAGACGAGGAATCTATTTCCCACACCGTTAAACATCATGTCGTAGCTCCTATGATAATAAATCAAACGCACTGTAATTCAGCAAATAATTGAGTGGGAAATAACGTCCTCGTGTGCTTTCTGCGAACGCCAACGAAAGAGCCAAAATGGCGGGCGATTATATTAAGTATTTATCGAGCCTTAGGAAATGCATAACGTCATCATCAGCAAATCACATGATGCACACGTTTAAATGTAGCCGACCTGCAACGTGATTGGCTGCTGGAAATAAGGGTGATGGGACTATAGTGCCCTCTCTGTTTTCTTTGTTAGAACTCACGTTTCTGCTTCGTGTATTAAAATGGGAAGAATTATTGTTTTGTAACATCTTAGTTTTGTGGCTGTAGTAAGACCAAGAAAAAATCTGCTTGCTTTTGAAATGTGATGAAAAATTTCTATTTCTATAAAATTTTTATCAATATGTGCACGTATATCAGGAAATTATTAACAAGACATGATATCACATGACACTATCTCATCATTTCATGTGGCGTATTTCTAGCGTTATGTAAACCTGCCAGCATCAGGTGACGAATCTCGATTCCAGAGAGACAGAGAGAGAGAGAGAGATCAGTAGTAGATTTGTTAATTTTTTTTAAGTCACAACATTGTTTATATTATTGATAGTGAATGATTGTTTGAATTCAGGATTCGCTGAGAATTGGTAAGACACCTGAAAGAGCAGCTGGACTGCTGAATGGGTACAACAGCATGAGGAGTAAAATACTTCCTGGCAGCAGATCAAGTTCTCCGCAAAGTGGGCCTAGCACATACAGCGACAACGCAGAGCTGAGAGCCGAGCTTATTCGTCTTCGCAATCTTAAGGAGCAACTGGATGAGGAATGCCAAGTACTGCGTCAGCAGAAGGAAGACCTGGTGCAGGATGTGCTGGACATACAGACTGGAAAACCACATCATCAGAATGGTGGTGTTGGAATGCCGTTTTCATTCCCTGTAAGTATGAATGCTAGTGTAGTGCTATACTTACTTACTTACAAATGGCTTTTAAGGAACCTGCAGGTTCATTGCTGCCCTCACATAAGCCCGCCATTGGTCCCTATACTGAGCAAGATTAATCCAGTCTCTATCATCATATCCCACCTCCCTCAAATCCATTTTAATATTGTCCTCCCACCTGCTTCTCGAACTCTCTAAAGATCTTTTCCCCTCCAGTCTCCGAACTAACACTATATGCATTTCTGGATTTGCCCATACGTGCTACATGCCCTGCCCATCTCAAACGTCTGGATTTAATGTTCCTAATTATGTCAGGTGAAGAATACAATGCGTGCAGTTCTGCGTTGTGTAACTTTCTCCATTCTCCTGTAACTTCATCCCTCTTAGCCCCAAATATTTTCCTAAGCACCTTATTCTCAAACACCCTTAACCTGTGTTCCTCGCTGAAAGTGAGAGTCCAAGTTTCACAACCATAAAGAACAACCGGTAATATAACTATTTTATAAATTCTAACTTTCAGATTTTTTGACAGCAGACTAGATGACAAAAGCTTCTCAACCGAATAATAACAGGCATTTCCCATATTTATTCTGTGTTTAATTTCCTCCCGAGTATCATTTATATTTGTTACTGTTGCTCCCAGGTATTTGAATTTTTCCACTTCTTCAAAGGATAAATCTCCAATTTTTATATTTCCATTTCGTACAATATTCTCGTCACGAGACATAATCATATACTTTGTCTTTTCGGGATTTACTTCCAAATCTATCTCTTTACTTGCTTCCAGTAAAATTCCCGTGTTTTCCCCAATCGTTTGTGGATTTTCTCCTAACATATTCACGTCATCCGCATAGACAAGCAGCTGATGTAACCCGTTCAATTCCAAACCCTCTCTGTTATCCTGGACTTTCCTAATGGCATATTCTAAAGCAAAGTTCAAAAGTAAAGGTGATAGTGCATCTCCTTGCTTTAGCCCGCAGTGAATTGGAAAAGCATCAGATAGAAACTGACCTATACGAACTCTGCTGTATGTTTCACTGAGACACATTTTAATTAATCAAACTAGTTTCTTGGGAATACCAAATTCAATAAGAATATCATATAAAACTTCTAATGGAATTTGTGTATGTCGCCGTACTTTTCAATCACCCTGTATTTGTAACGATTGGCCTATATGCTTTTATACATACGTATATGAAATTGCACAAATTGAAAGTGTACTTACTTACTGGCTTTTAAGGAACCCGGAGGTTCATTGCCGCCCTCACATAAGCCCGCCATTGGTCCCTATCCTGAGCAAGATTAATCCATTCTCTATCATCATATCCCACCTCTCTCAAATCCATTTTAATATTATCTTCCCGTCTATGTCTCGGCCTCCCTAAAGGTCTTTTTCCCCTCCGGCCTCCCAACTAACACTCTATATGCATTTCTGGATTCGCCCACACATGCTACATGCCTTGCCCATCTCAAACGTCTGGATTTAATGTTCCTAATTATGTCAGGTGAAGAATACAATGCGTGCAGTTCTGCGTTGTGTAACTTTCTCCATTCTCCTGTAACTTCATCCCTCTTAGCCCCAAATATTTTCCTAAGCACCTTATTCTCAAACACCCTTAACCTATGTTCCTCTCTCAAAATGAGAGTCCAAGTTTCATAACCATAAAGAACAATCGGTAATATAACTGTTTTATAAAGTCTAACAAATTGAAAGTGTGCATCAAATAAACTGAGACCAGTTGAGAAGAGGCAAAGACTTGTTCAAAAGTGGTTGGCATTTGAAATCAATCTGGTCTTTAATTTTCTTTTGGTTTCTGCCATTATTTATACGTATTTTGCGTTGATGTACTTTCCAGTAACCTTTATGGCTTCTAATTTGCATAGATTTTCCAAGGATATTAAAGTTCTGAATACACCGATCAAGTTGATACATTACAGCCACACTGGACAGCAGGAGCCAAGGCTGGAGGGCAAGCATGTCGAATTGATCTCAACATCCTGCAAGCCTTAAATGCTCGACTGAGACAGCAAGAACAACAGTGTCGCCATCTGCAGCAAGCTCTGAAGCAACAGCAGCAACAGAGCGAAAGCATCTTGAAACGTGAGTAGAACTTAATGTCACATTGAAATCACTGTCAGTTGGTTCTCTCTTAATATTTCACCTCCTAAATGTATCAACTTGCAGGTACATGGCAGAAACACAAAGAAGAAGTTTCAACATTGCAGTCACTGTTACAGACAACTCAGGAAAAACTGAATCAGCAGACTTCAGCATGTAAGGAACAGGTATGTTCAGTTTAAAATAATGCAGCTTTTAAGGGGGGGATAGAGATAGAAAATAATCAATTTTATCAGGAAGGGAAGAGAGAAATATACAGGGTGATTCAGAAGAAATAGTAAATATTTTAGGTGATAGTAGTATTGATTATTTTGAGTGAAAAAGTTCATAAAAGCAAGTGCCCAATTTCCATTGGATGTGGAGCTATAGCTGTTTGAATATTAGGCATAACAAACCTTACAAATGGTATGAAGGCAGGACAAATGACTACATACAAAGAAATAGTACATGTCGCTCTTCTGAGATTGTCTGAGGGCAGCACTGTTCATAATGGGTGTAGAGAAACAGCTGTTTGTGCGAGGGTCATTTCATAAGTCATTGCAACTATGTTACACCTTCCAAATAATCAAAAATGTGGTATATACATTTGAAAACCTGTTGTACACTGTACAGGATGCCACTGCCAGATTGCAACTGTGTGCATTGGTGGATAGTTGATAGCACATGTAGAAGTTAGTATGCTAGAGACTGTGCTCCAAGATGGATGTAAGTAAAATTGAACAGTGGCCATACGTGAAAATTGCAGTTCTTCGTGGCAGAAATGCTCGTCAATGTCATTTTGAATTACAAGAAGCATAGGGTGATAGTGTGTTGGAACATCTTCCCTACTCGTCTGATCTCAGTTCATATGACTTTGATCTTATTCTGCAGTTGAAGAAGCCGCTGCATGGGAAGCGGTTTGCAAACGGAGGATATTTAACAGTGTTTTGTCGAGAGATGATACACATAGACGAATTGCAATTTTTGATGTCTCAAAGTTGACTAACCTAACTCCATTGTCATTACTAGTTATGTGTTGGTTCTCTTTTTCAATAGTCGGTTCAAAAATATCCTCCCATCCTACTTTAGCATTGAAATCCCCCAATAAAATTTGCATGTGATATCTAGATAACTGATCAAAAGTATGTTCCAATTGAGGACCATTTTTTGCAAAACTTGCTAACTGAAAAAACTAAATTTTACAGGGGAGACAAAACACTGTAGTAAGCAAATTTTGCTGTAACTCTTAAATATATGAGAAAGCAAGTTTTGAAAAAATGATCACACTTTGACACACTATAATGAAGAGAAATAATCCAATTTTACTAAAATGCCTTTTACATCATGTATTTGGTTATTTTTTTTACGACGCTGTATCAACATCTAGGTTATTTAGCGTCTGAATGAAATGAAGGTGTGATAATGCCGGTGAAATGAGTCCGGGGTCCAGCACTGAAAGTTACCCAGCATTTGCTCGTATTGGGTTGAGGGAAAACCCCTGAAAAAACCTCAACCAGGTAACTTGCCCCGACCGGGATTCGAACCCGGGCCACCTGGCTTCGCGTCCAGACGCACTGACCGTTACTCCACAGGTGTGGACTACATCATGTATGTTAACGAATCCATCAAACTCTCAATTTTGCAAATTTTGTAGTTAGCAAGTTTTGCAAAAACGGTCCTCAATTCCTCATAGAAGCTATCCTTTATATGGTCGTTTTTCTCTTCTGTAGGGGCGTGAGCACCAGCTACCCTTAAGTACTAAATACGATAACCTATCACTGATAAATTCGACCTTTTTTACTGCTGATTTTATTCTTTTATGAACAAAGAATCCTGTTCCTAATCGATGATTATTGTTTCCTTCCCCATAATACAACAAGTAATCTTCTATTTGTGATATGCCATTCCTATCTAACCTAACCTCCTGTACTCCCACGAAGTCTGTTCTATATCTAGCTAGTTCTTTTGCTACTAATGTTACCAAATCTCATAACCTTATTCCTTTGCTGTGGTCATGCCAGAGAATCAGTCCCATTCTGAGGCTTATTGTGTGGTTTCATAACAAGCTATTTTTTACGGTGATGGGTTGTTAGCCCTTCGCCCAACCCCCAATCTGGAGGACCACTCCTTATCGGCTGTCCATGACTGCTTATTTAATATATTCGCAGCTACCCTCCATATCTGGAGGCCGTCTCCTCTATCCACAACCTGTATATATTCAGTCCAAGTAAGAGAAATTAATTTTTTATGAAGTAGCTATGTTAGAACAACAGGAGGCCAAAAAAGAAATTAAATTCGAGAATACCAAGAAGAATATTGAGCATTAAATTGAAAGAAAATATAGCTATTAGCAGTCCACCAATCCAATGCATAGATCAGCTAAAGGAAGACATGGAAAGAAAGAGTTATTGTTGGAATGCAGAATGATAAAAATGTAGAAAAACAGAATCAAGTGGAGACAGATTTGCAATTGACTGTACCATTAAGTATACTCTACTTACTGGCTTTTAAGGAACCCGGAGGTTCATTGCTGCCCTCATATAAGCCCCCATTGGTCCCTATCCTGAGCAAGATTAATCCAGTCTCTATCATCATATCCCACCTCTCTCAAATCCATTTTAATATTATCTTCCCGTCTATGTCTCGGCCTCCCTAAAGGTCTTTTTCCCCTCCGGCCTCCCAACTAACACTCTATATGCATTTCTGGATTCGCCCACACATGCTACATGCCTTGCCCATCTCAAACGTCTGGATTTAATGTTCCTAATTATGTCAGGTGAAGAATACAATGCATACAGTTCTGTGTTGTGTAACTTTTTCCATTCTCCTGTAACTTCATCCCTCTTAGCCCCAAATATTTTCCTAAGCACCTTATTCTCAAACACCCTTAACCTATGTTCCTCTCTCAAAATGAGAGTCCAAGTTTCACAACCATACAGAACAACCGGTAATATAACTATTTTATAAATTCTAACTTTCAGATTTTTTGACAGCAGACTAGATGAGAAAAGCGTCTCAACCGAATAATAACAGGCATTTCCCATATTTATACTGTGTTTAATTTCCTCCCGAGTATCATTTATATTTGTTACTGTTGCTCCAAGATATTTGAACTTCTGCACCTCTTTGAAAGATAAATTTCCAATTTTTATATTTCCATTTCGTTCAATATTCTCGTCACGAGACATAATCATATACTTTGTCTTTTCAGGATTTACTTCCAAACCTATCTCTTTACTTGCTTCCAGTAAAATTCTCATGTTTTCCCTTATCGTTTGTCGATTTTCTCCTAACATATTCACGTCATCCGCATAAACAAGCAGCTGATGTAACCCGTTCAATTCCAAACCCTCTGTGTTATCTTGGATTTTCCTAATGGCATACTCTACAGCAGTGTTTCTCAAACTTTTTAGAAGTGGGGACCACTTGTTTAAGTCAGAACAGTTCCGCAGACCACCTTACTCTTGTTTCCTTGGAAAGAATGTTGTGAAGGCCATAACTCGGAAATGAAGCATTTCCGGACACATGTTGTAATGAACTATTTTGATTGTCTACATGTGGGAAATACATACCTGAAATTATGCCCGGTATTTTATAAACACCCTGTATATTTGGATGTATGCTGGTAAGCTTAAGTTGGAGATCGTCACATACATTGAGTCGATCTCAGTACTTTGTTTTTATTACAGTTAGTGATGAAAACCTTTCTCACACAGATACGTAGAAGCAAACTGAATTATAATCTGTAAAGCACCATTGTACAGTTCACTGCATTCTCTTTTCACTTGTGACGAGGTCCAGAAAGTAACCATACCTTCCGCTTGGAATTTCGTTTTAAGTCCGTCATTCGAGAGTTCAATTAACTGTTCTCTTTCACTCAATGAAAGTTTGTTAGTTTCAACATCGCAATGAAAGATATCACGAACACATGAAATTCGTTATATTTACTTGGAAAATAAGTTTCAAATTGTGACCTCAGAGTTACAAAATGCGAACATAGTATGTCACTGCATAATTCTTTTCCAATAGCGAAATAATTTTCAACCAAAAAAGACTCTAGGGCTGGAAATGATGGAAAAGTCCTCTGTTTTACACACTGACCCACAAACCAAATTTCCTCTCGAACCCCTATATTTTCTCATGCACATTGAGAACAACCAAAGAATTACCTTGTAGAAATATGGAAATATCATATGTACTTCGGTACATTAAAAATAATATATATGATATGCGTAAATCACGTCGTGATTTAAGATGGCGCCTTTTCCGTCGGATCCCGGCCAACTAGTCACTCATATCGAGTGCACCTCAGCACATGTGTGGACTTCGGTCCTGCGTTCATAGACATCTATGACGTAGTGCAGAGGGCGGCCACTAGAGGGAACCCAAGAGTTGGAGCTTAATCTGAGACGATTCTAACCGGTGTCGGGGTTGTATCCGGTGTGGCTTAGTGGACAAAGCATCAGCACATAGAGCTGAAAACCCGGGTTCAAATCCCGGCGCCGGAGAGAATTTTTCTCCGTTCCATTACTCTTTCATCGTTGTAGACAGAGATTTAGTTCGATTAATTTTGAGAAAGATCTGAAAGATATCCCAATGTACTTAGCCACATGTCATCAACTAATGTGCAGGGAAAAGATGGCGAGAAACACCACGTTCATAGTGCTTTAAATCCCTCTTTTGTTTCTGAGGGTAGAGTGGGAAGTCGGCAGACGAGTAGGGTAATAAATATAATAAAATGTCAGCAGGCACTGGGAGAAAAAGTGGAAGGCAATTGACATGGGTCATTTTCAAACTCAGAGATTTTCAACTCTAGTGTGATACGCAATTCGTTCGAATTTTATTTTTTCTTCTATCCTTTTGAAGGACCACAAGGGCAGACCTCGAGGACCACAGGTGGTCCGCGGACCATAGTTTGAGAAACGCTGCTCTAGAGCAAAGTTAAAAAGTAAAGGTGATAGTGCATCTCCTTGCTTTAGCCCACAGTGAATTGGAAACGCATCTGATAGAAACTGACCTATACGAAGTCTGCTGTACGTTTCACTGAGACACATTTTAATTAATCGAACTAGTTTCATTACCATTAAGTATAGTAATAATTATTTATCTTTCGCAGATGGAGCGTTTAGCACGCACAGATGTACTGGTAAAGGACTTGTACGTCGAGAACGCGTACCTAGTAGCCACAGTGCAAAGGCTTGAGCAACACTGCCACGTGTTGGTCCAGATGACGTCAGACTCCAGCTCTGTATGAACCTGGTTGTGCCTCACAGATCTGACAGGATCAGAGTGTAGTATATCTGTGTTCAAGGTAAGGGGGTGGGCTTGGGACATTTTAAAAATATATTTTGAAAGTATGACGAATTATGGAATTTGCCAAAAGTGAGTCATAGATGAAATGTTTTATAATATTTTTTTTTAGACTTAAGACATAAGCAAAACAGATAGATATCTTTATAATCCCATATGACCTACTGGCTGAAAGCATGAGAATAAATTTTCTCATAATTAATAGCATACTGTAGATATATAAAGTTTATGAATTTGTATTTTAAAAATTATTAATATATGCGAAAAAGAAAGTTTATCTTCTGGAATGAAACGTATTATAGTAATAGTAGCATTACTGGTACTGCTTCATGTTTTCTGTGTTAGAGTTGGCGTGTATTTGAACTTTGAAAATTTCGATTTTTAATAGATTTGTATTTGTGGCTTTTATTGCTTTGAATATAATATAAATGTCATGTTCGTGAGCTTACATTGCAAAAAGAAATGCATTGCTTTTAGTAATGTACATTGAAATAATGTCTTTCATTGAAGATAGTATTTTAAGGTAGTATTATATAGTGTGAAATTCTTATATATATTTCAGACAAAGCAAATTTGTCATTTCGGATTTTAAGAATGTTTCAAACTTATTGAACAGAAATAATTTAAATGTCTACTCTCTTTTTAAAGAACACGGATCTTTGCATAAATTAGAGCTGGCAATTACATTTAGAATTTCATTAGATCAATTACTTTAAATTGCACCTTTATTGAAAATTGCAGTGTTTTGATTTTATGTTAGAAATTTTGTGCTGTTTGTCCTGTTAACTTCCATTAAGGACAGTGATTTTACATGTTCAGAGAATCTTTTCTGTGATGTCACAGCAAAGGAGTGAACGAAAGTAATGGAATAACCAGGAATGAATCTTTATAATAATTTTACGAATATAGGCTTTCTTCAATATAGAAAGTTATAGCTGTAACTCAAGATCTTTTGTCTGTTCCACATAAAATGATTCTGTGCTGATTCCAGAAATTATACCATTATAAACAGATACATCATGGCTGGAGGGTGGATATTCATAAAGTACCACAACTTTTGTTATTGATACTCACAGGAGTTCTAGTCACCAACATTATTGACCTTACCTATATGCGTTAATGGAAAACAACTTCAGAACATAAAGTATATACAGGGTTAGTTAAAAGTCCCGCACCACCTAAATAACTTTTGAAGCATACGGTTCAGTGACATGAAACTTGGTATGTGGGGATAACCATATGCTAAGAACTCAATAATGGTATTACCGAGTTTTTTTTTTCTACTTCCGGTTTAACCGGAAGTAACTCCAACTCTCTTATTTTAAATGGAACACCCAATATATATTTTTTATTTTTTAATAAAGCTCATTAAGAGCTTTTCAAAAAGTACCCACACTTGATGCTTCTGTACAAATTCAGTGTTGCTAAATAAAAATGGAAGTGATGCAAGATATTCCTAAAGCCTGGTTAAATCATTGCTTAAATGGTTTTTATGATCGAGTGACACATTGTAAAGCAGCTGAGTGCTACCAATTTGAACACATAATTTAGAAGGTGAGCTAGCTTTGTTTTGTTTTTGTTAAGGAAGGAGTATTTTATTATTTTATTATATTCGATACACTTTTATGTTTTCTTGACTTAGTAACACTGAATTTGTACAGAAGTATCAAGTGTGGGTACTTTTGAAAAGCTCTTAAAGAGCACTATTCAAAAATAAAAAAATACATTGGATGTACCATTTAAAATAAGAGAGTTGGAGTTACTCCCGGTTAAACCGGAAGTAGAAAAACTCGGTAATACCATTATTGAGTTCTTAGTATATGGTTTTCCTCACATACCAAGTTTCATGTCACTGAACCGTATGCTTCAAAAGTTATTTAGGTGATGCGGACTTTTAACTAACCCTGTATATGCTTTCACGTGTTAATTAACTAGGTTACCTTGATGACTAGTTTCGGTTGGTGGGCCATCATCAGAACTGGCGGTCTTCGTACCTTCTCATTGCGATTCCTGTTGGGGTGTGTTTGTGTAGTGTAATGTGGCGTCAAAAAGTGTGTGTGTTTATTTGATGCGGGTGTGTTTTTGTGTGCCTGTATTGTTCTAGTGAGTTTAGTTACTGGTTTTTCGGTTGGAGATGTAGAATTTCCATATCTGCGCCTATGTTGCTGTAGATGTGGTTGGCACAGACATGGAAATTCTACATCTCCAATCGAAAAACCAGAAACTAAACACACTAGAACAATACAAAATATACAGGTGCACAAAAACACACCCACATCAAATCTTCAACACACAACTCAATTTCAGAACACACACACTTTTTCACTCCACATTACATTACACAAACGCGCCCCCACAGGAAACGCAATCAGAAGGCGTGAAGACCACCCAGTTCTGATGATGGCCCACCACCCAAAACTAGTTAACAAAGTGACTAGTTAATTAACACATGAAACCATGTATATACTTTATATCCCGATGTGATATAATGTTAAAAGTTGTGTAATCAAGATGTATAGGAAAACTACTAATAACAATGACATAAATCCTGTAACATTAACACGATTATTTTAACCTCCAAGTAAATTCAGGAACTGTAAGCTTACTTCGACTACTGTTTGTTGGTAAGAAAGTATAACTTAATCTGAATATGAGAATGATTGTTATGGCTTTGAGAAGATGGGTCTCAGTAGCTTCATTATTACAAATGTCACCAATCAAATGGGATTTATGTTTTCGTTCCAGGTGGTAAATATTCTTTTTCTATTTTACTATTTTATATAGTACCTTGAACATTCATTTAGAAGTATTATGACAGATATTCGCTACACAAAATAATTCAACTTCCTGTACCTTTTTAAGGTTATAAGCTGTGTATTTGGAGTGTCTTATTTCACATTCAGCCTTTGAAAATCTGCAAATATTTCACTAATGGACAGATTTGAGTTGCTTTGCCAAGGTACTGTATTCATAAACGTTTTTGTTTTTCTCTCGAAGTTGCTTTTCATTCTTTTTCTGTTCTTCCTCTTGCTTCATTTAATTTCCGAAACAAACGCCTGTTCCAAGTTCACAAATAGAGTTTTCATTTTCGAAGTCTCTAATGTCTTTTTGTTGAATTCCGTTTTTTGCTGCTCTACAAGTTCATCCTTCAGACTTCTGTTACTGTGGGGGGTGAGAATTACATGTTTGTGAATAATTTCTGTAATAGAGTAGGTATAGAATTCTGGAAATGGATATTTCAGACTTTAAAATGGAACTAGGTATTTAAAAATACGTAAGATCTCGGATAATGTAGCAAATATCGACTTAATATAGTAGTTATTTTAATTGTTTCGTGATACATATAATAAGAAAGTATGTGTCACCATCAGAGTGCTGCATTGGAGTTAAATCGCTCGCTTGAACTCGGTCGAGTGTCGCACCCTCGAGTGAGATACGATCGGTCGTGATACGCTCGTAATAAATAGAAGCACAGTACAAGGTCTTATCTTGTATGGAAGGCGACAGATAAGATACACATATGTTTTGCTCACACGGTAAAATAAGGCTTTATTTTCTGCGTTTATGACAAACGTCTAATGGAACAGTCAATGGAACGTGAACATGAAGTTATAAATAAATTAGTATGAAAAACTTCGATATACAGTTATTATTGCTAATTAATAATTATTCAATATTTGATTTACCACATATATAATATGATAGGTCCATACATAGTATTCCGCCTATATACTGCGACAATGTAGAAACGTTTTACAAAATATTATTGATATAGCAGTAGATTAATAACAATATTAGTACAGGGATAACGCCACAGAAAATATAATAAAACGAATAATCATGCTGCACAACTGTTACAGACGCAAAGATTGATACACTAATTATTAGAGATTATTATTATTATTATTATTATTATTATTATTATTATTATTATTATTGTTACTACTACTACTAGAAAACTAGATACAGTTCGTGATTGTATTCTCCATTTATAATAATTACATTTACATCCAATAACATCTATCAGATATGGCAAAAACAAAATCACTCCTGTGTGGAAAAAAACATTTACCTAC
Organism: Periplaneta americana; assembly: GCA_025594305.2. Taxonomy (NCBI): domain Eukaryota; kingdom Metazoa; phylum Arthropoda; class Insecta; order Blattodea; family Blattidae; genus Periplaneta; species Periplaneta americana. The sequence goes on from JAJSOF020000005.1 coordinate 6,499,956, forward strand.
AACATTTATATTACATTTGAAAGCAAGGTTTGTAGTTGCACTATGGAGAGGTTAGTTAAACACTGCAAAGTTTTGAAATGATAAACATCTATGATGTTACTACACAGTTTATCGCTGTAACAAGAACGAATGTCTAACGCTCGGCTTATACCGCTCGAGGATTTATCACTCGTGACAATTTTACCCATCATGCATGTGCGCTACCTATCGGATTATGCTATGAACTACTTGGCGCTCGAGCGAAAACGTACGATGCAGACCTCTGGTCACCATAAAGCTAACTCCAAGTGGCGAGTGGACAGCTGGAAATAGTTCTTCCTCTACACTTGAGCATTCTTTACTAGTTGACAATGAATACATGTTTCCATGCAATAGCTTCAATCAGGATTATTTTCATTCTGTGATATGGTGAGACAGAACATGCTGTGAAGTCCGTATCTATATCACAGTGTCTGAAATGTGCTTTACTGTTATTCCTAACCGTTTTGGAAGTATAAATGTGGTGAGAGTAGCTTTGATTGGGCATAGAGGTGTTAAAGAACACAATGCAGTGACAAAAGCCAGTGGAAGTACCCCACCATCCAACTGATATTTCTAGCTAGCTGTATCGTAGTTTATTTTGCAAGTAATTTCATATCCAACATCTTTCTGGCTGTTTGTGGCGTTCTATGCTGATCCTATTATTTTAGTTGGTTTATATTGTTTTCTTCTGCACAGTCTTTAATGTATCTAAGAAATCTCATCTTGGATACTATATATTCGAGGGGCATACACAAAAGGGGGGGATTTTTAACTCCCCCTCCTGTACTTTTTTTAAAAATTACATATTCAGATTTGAATATTTTGTTATCCATAATCGTTTTCCCTTCTCTCATTTTTCACTATCAGAGTAACAAAATCTACATCGACATAAGACAGTTCTCCTACCCCTCCTTCAATATAAACCCTGTGCTTGATGCTGCGGCACGTTCAAATTATAACAATGCTATCTTTATTATAGAGAGACCTACCACCTAGTACCGACCTTATAATAAAATGAAGCGGACACAATATGAAATTTAACTTGTGGTATGTGATGTTTATATTGAAAAGCTTGTTTTGACAGTTCTGCAGTGCAGATTTTAAGTATTGTGCATTGTCGATTTTAAACTCATTTTAAAAGTGGTTTTCACCCGTTCATTAGTTTGAGTTCTGACTTTATTGTGAAACGTTCGTTTAACATTTTGTGTATTTGACAGTTCATATTTTTAATGATGATAATAATAATAATAATAATAATAATACACAACATTTAAAATACCGATAATGTAAATTGTAAACAATTTTAATAATGAACCCCCGCCAAAAAAATTCTGCATACGCCACTGATATATTCTAAAACAATATTTTGCTTTACTTATTACAGAATTAAACTTACTTGTAATTCTGTTCGATAAATTACCCTTTTTATCACTCCTTCCAAATGTGAGTGAAGAAGTATAATCATCTGTGAATCCATTATTTTCAACACGTTTTTTGTTTTAAAACTGGATGTTTGAAATTAATGGCATATACAATAACTGTATTCCCATTCACTCGCAAGAATGGTATAAAAAATATTAAGGGGCATTTTAACCTATTATGTACTGTAGTTGTTATTGTTATATAGTTTCAGTTTTTTTCACTTAAATCTTTATTGAAGAAACTAAAGTTTATTACATAAGGATCACAGTACAATGAAATTGTAAGTAATATATCTCAATATGGTATTAAGGCTGCATTGTTGTTAAATGGCTCTTGGTAGAATTGAACAAATACTTTCTTCTGTATTCATCTATTCATTCATTCATTCTTTCTCTGTTCTATTTATATAAGTTTTAACATTGTTTATACACTATCTTTCATAAGTCCATAAAACATTTTAGAAATTCACCACAAATAAACTAAGCAATGGATATTAAATTTTAATACACAGAAATGTAGGTAAACTCTTCAAGTTTATTTTTTTATTTTATTTTTTTTTTTTTTTACGAATGCTCAATTTGTCCACCCTTGCTTATACGGCAGACATCTAGCCAATAATCCCACTTAGCATGTCAGAATATCACGACCGTCAGTGCCACAGCCATGGTGATACGCTCGCTAAGTTTCTGAAGGTTGGGGAGGACATAAACAATGTGCTTCACAAATCCCCACAAGAAAAAAATCGCAAGTTAAATCCGGTGACCTGGATGGCCACTGCATTAAGGCGTCGTCTTTTTGTCCACAGTGTCCTATCCAATGTTGTGATAAATTTGTACTGAGGTAGCCTTGTACGTCATTGTAGAAATGAGCCAGACAGCCATCTTGTTGAAAAATGTAATTATCACTGTCCTGTTCATCTGTGGTTTTTTCTAACAAAACTAATTCACTACTGCTCCTAGCGGCAAACCATGGCAGCTATGCGATACAGGCTTTTTCCTAACATAACTTGAAGAGTTTCTCGTTCTATCAGTAAAAGAATTACAATTATTTATTGCTTAGTTTATTTTTGGTGAATTTCTAAAATGTTGCACGAATTTATAAAAGATGGTGTATATGGAATATATTTACAGTAATTTTTATTGTTTATTTTCTGATTTTGAGTACCCCTAGACTACCCAGCTTTAATTGCACTGCTGCTGCTTTTAAATCCCCTCCCTCATATATCTCCCACTTCGACTATCAGCGACCTCTGGTGTTTTGCAGATCTGTCTACAAAGTAGGAGGCTTTGCAGACCAGAGGTGAATGGTAAAAATGACATATTTATTGAACAATATTACAGTACACACTATACTTCTGGAATGACTTCCTAGTAACATTATTTCTAGAAATGAGAGTTATTTTGATTCTTTCTTTCTTTCTTTTATTTTTTTCTGTGCTTATTCCTACCGTACCTTATAGTAATGGCAGAGTTACTGGAATTTGTTTCAAATGATACAAACTATCATAGAGAGTGTAACGGACCTTCAGAAATGAAGAAGTGATTTCATATTAACTTATTTTTTTAGTTAGTGCCTTTGAGTTGGAAGTAAAAATTACATTTATAACAAATACTAAAACTTTGTAATGCATAATTACAATCAATATGGTGCCTATCAAAACAAATGATAGATTGGATGGAGGACACCAATTAGTTTTTATTGAGCAATTCCAGCATGTCCAGCTGTACTTAGTTTTGACGCAACGTCCCTTAAGGTTTGCAGTATGTGAAAGTGACAGGGTGTGTATGGAAGATATTATATATAATATTTGATTCCACTCACTGTTGTCTTCATGACAAAATATGAAGACGAGAAGTTTACCATTAAAACAGGAATCAAGTTATGTTTTCCACTAGGTACTGTTAAAGAAACTGTTAAAATTAGCAACCTTTGACACCTACATGTAACATACAATGCTTCGGCTTAAACTTTTGTATTCTTTACAAAATAACAGTAACCCGTTACATCAAATTCTCTTGTCATTTGATAGCTGTTCGTACATGAGGCTCTTTAAATGACCCCAGAGAAAGAAATCCAAAGCCCCAAAACAATGTGTAATTGAACATTATGCGTCGACTTCTAGAACACGGACGAAATCGTGGTTCCAAATCCCTGCTTTTAAACCGCGATCGAGGTCTGAATTCTTATGCGATTTCTAAAACGAAGTCGAGATGCAGCTTGAGAAGAAACCGACGTTCGTGTGTTTTATATATGGCAACGCAGCTAAGAATCGATTTTTATTCCTGTAAACGTCGATATTAGAAAGAAATGAACATCAGGATTAATATTTTTATTGAATTGCAGCAAGTCTTTTGTTCTCAGCTAAGATATTGTTATATCTACTAATTTACAGAATATATGTGCGTTAAAATACTAGCATTACTTAGTATTTAATAGGGATCGGATTTTTAGGTATCAGAATGATATTGCCCAAATAATTAGCACAAATCGAGCATTTATGTTGATGTTTATCTTTTGTTCATAACTACTACCAACATTAACCACCTGGAAACCCGATTCTAAGGAATGAATAACCTAAATAATAACTGGATTAAAATTTCAATTGAAACTAAAATGTAGTATGGTTCTATTTTCATATATAATAAGCCTACTACGTTGAAAGCCTTAGTAGCATAAAACTTAAAATAAGAAGACGAAATCACGTTTGCTTCATATTCCTGTACGCTCACGTCATTTTCGAGTATTAAATATAATGTCCAAAACTACTATAAAGACTAAAAATTAAGTTATATCGTCTTATAGACATAAAGGTATAATTAATAACTTATAAAATATTATATCTTACTTCCCTCAAAGCAACAAGAAGGTGTAAAAAATTGTCAACCCATCGCCTCTTGCATTTCGTTGCAGATTATTATTTAGCATTCTTGCTCAATTTTGCGTTGATTCCTTCGAAAATCGAAATATTCGCCTGAAATTATCGTCGTTATATAGTTACAAAGGATTATCCCTGTCTCTCATCACTCTAATCCGGGGATTTAATACCCATAGACACAAATTTTCTATAATCACCCAGCTGATCATCTACCTCCATCTTGTACACATGAAGCCGTGGTTTTAAACCTGCCCCAGCCGTGGACTCTGCTTCAGACCATGGTTTTGAGCCATGGCTCAGAAAAATGCAAAACACTCGTTTTATAAATCCAAACGAGGTTTAAATCCATGGCCGTGGTCTAGACCTCGTTTTAGAAATCAACCCTATATTTCTTAATGAAAAATGTTTATATTGATATCCTACATACATCCCATCTTATAATTTTGTAACATTTGGTTTATATCCTGCATAATCTATTTATGTAATGTAATTCTCAGTTTTGCTGTTAATGAAATTACAATAATTCTTAACAGTTGTTTGTAATATCCTCCATTTGATTCCTTGTCTCCATTACCATCTGGATCAAGTGATCATGACTCTTACAGTACTTCATAGTAGAGATGGGATAAACTGTTCTTTTTAAGAAACAGTTTCGACTGTAACTGTTTACAACATCAGTGCCAACTGTTCCAAGTGTTTCAACATCTCATCTGCTTCAGGAACATGTTTCAAAGCCCTTCAGTCGTCTTTAAATCAGCTGTTCAGTGTATTATGACAACAAAAATCATTTTTCGTAGGTGACTGTTAAAAAAGGTAAAGGTATCCCCTTAACATGCCATGAAGGCACTTGGGGGCATGGAGGTAGAGCCCCATGCTTTCCATGACCTCGGCACTAGAATGAGGTGGTGTGGTTGGTACCACGCTCAGGTGACTGTTAAGGGTACAATAAATAACTACAATTCAAACGAATCGATTTCAGTAAAAATAATGCATATAACCCTAGGAGAATTTAATAACGATGATATTTTTCGCGGTATATTAATAATTAACAATATATTAGGCCACCATGAACATATTCTCCTTCATTGGACAGCTATGTCAGATTTATTAGGGAATTTGATTCATACAATTAAATTGCGCGATCCTACATAGGCTACTGTTGCACGAAGGCTGTGTGGAACATGGATAATATTACGAGTATATCTACTTTCGATTGGAGGTCGATGACAGCGCTACACGTGGCCCTTGCAGACAGCAAAGAAGAGGAAAACTGTTTAGAAATTGAACTGTTTATCTCTTGGAACCATGTGGGACGTTGAACTTATCACTGGAGCAGTGTAACATCCTTTGGAACAGTTGGAACAGGTTACATCACGAAACTGTTTCGTATCGAAACAGTTCCAATTGTGAAACAGTTTCAAAAAAACTGTTCCAGCTTTTTTTACTCATCTCTACTTCATAGTTGTCAAAATTGTTGTTGTCGCTTAATAAAATTTATTAATATAGGCATAATTGATTCCTCCCTCACATATTGAATAGAGTTACATGCCTTTACCGAATAAATATTTGCACTTCCAAAGTTTAATCAACCACTTCTGTTACATTCTGTATATAGAAAAGAAAATCGGCTGAAAAAAATAATGAGTTCCTAGTTGCTTTCTTTTACTAATAAGACACTCCATAGTAATAGAAGTTCTGAGTTTTGCCTATTAAATGGGCGTGATCTGATCCCATAGAGCACAAATATAGAGAAAATAGCATTAGTTGCCATAATATTAAGCTAATAATAATTTTAAAGGCAATATGTATGTATCAATGTACAGTATTAATTGCATTATGTATGTAGTATTCAGCAGATATCAGATATTTATTTAATGCTTATATAGTTAATAATTTGGCATTTAGATATTTCCTAGTATTATACTGTACAAGAATAATGACATGTATTAGAGATGAATTTTATCATTAACATAAATAACTTTGAAATACAGACAAGAAAATGTGTCGAGTAATTTTTTTAAACTTCAATATTATGAGATCACCGCATGTGGTAAAAATGCTGTGGTATTACTCAAACTGCACATTCCAGGAATGTTAGATAATTTTAGTTTCTGGGAAATGGTAGTTTATAAAAGAGAAAGCAGGTTTTTAATTGTTCTGTGTGAAGATGTGTTTGAGACGAACTTTCGTGGGCCTACGTGCAGGTTTTGATTCTAGTTGTTGCTTCATTTGTATAAGGGAAGATTGTTGAGAGATTTAATGTTTTTTTAATTGTAAAAAGTGTATGTGTTGGTTGTCAGAAATTTTATTTTTTATTACACACTCCACAAAGTTTGTGCCTTGTAACACAGTGATATAATAGGTGTTATAACTATGTATTACACTTCTGATATGGAATAATAATATAAGTTCCTTGTATAAGAATCGTTTCTCATTTTATCAGCTTTCGATTATGTAATTGGGTGAATATTCTGAAATGGGTAAATGTATGTCCCGGCTGAATTAAGGAGTTTCTTGAAAATGTTAACTGATTACTTTTGCGTTTAATTAACTAACTCTCACATGTTTTAGTTGGAAACAGAGTACAAAAGGATTAGTTTCAAAATTTATAATTAAAAAATAATGTCCAAACGTCAAAATGTAACTACGGTCCCTATGTCCCCAACTACATTTTACTCTGTTTTACTAAGTTTTTCTCAGAATGTTTCGATTTGATTTTATTTCCTCGGGCAAGATTATAAAAATAAATAGTTAAAATACTTATGAAAGACAGGAATTGTTGTTTGTTTAATTCTGAAAGGACACAACTTTAACGTAAAGTTTGTCCCCAAAAATTTCGTAATGCCGGTCCCTCGAAATAAAAGAGCTACACAAAAGACAATTTTGCTTCATGTGGTAAATTTTAACGGTTGGTAGTGATGAGAGGCCAACATGGCGCCAGTTAAAAAACTTTTCGTCCATTATCGTAATTTATTTTATTGAAAAATATAAAAATCATCATTGATGACTGAATATTATGTTTTCTATTGGTAACACCGGTCCCAGGTGGCATTAAATATAGTTTGTATGTACTAAACTTTCGTAGTATATGCAAAACATTACAATCTAACCTCCATGATATTTTTAACGATTTATTTTGTCAGAACTATTGCGGAAATTATATTAATTTGTAACAACAGTCCCTGTAACGTCGGTCCCTTTATTGTGGGACGAGGTTCCATTTAACATACAATTATTAAATACCGGTGTATACAGTAACTTCGAGTATTATTTCATGTGATTGTTTATAGGAAAGAAAAAAAAGTCTGATGATGAAAGTAGGAAATATGAAAGGGAGAAGATACGCAGGCAGAGGGCAAATATGACTGAAGAGGAGTTGCAGAAAAAAGGGACTATGGCAAAGAATATAAAAAAAAGAAAGAAAATAGTAGATATGACTGATCGTGTAAAAAGAAATGTTCGAAGACAAGTGAAATCTGAAGTACAGAAGTTTAGAAGATACCTTAAACAATGGGCTGTAAGGGAAAGATAACAACAATCCCTTGGCTTTTTTAAATTAGAAAATCTCACATAAAAATTTTTTTAAGCTCAACTGATACCAGAATCTTCAATAATAGGAGCAAATGTAACCAATGTGAGAAAAAAGCACACAATTTAATATAATTTATTTTTTCCAGTTTTGTTATTTATATTTGCCCATTTCAGAATATTCACCCAATCCAGCTTTATATCAAGAATATGAGAGAGACATCTGAAGTAATTTTAGACTGTCAATAGTTTTATGCTGGGGTGCACAATATTATAAATAATGATTCAACAGGCACAGATATAACAGGCTTCTGACATCTTTGGAGAGCATGGACTACAAATCAGACATGTAACGAAACCAATTTTAGTGGGAGCTCAAAAAAACCAAAGAATGGAATACAAATATGAACTTTTTTTTTATATTGTTGCCATATTTTGGTAGCAATAGCAACCATATAACATACGTAAGAGCCCGGCTTCCTTCTGTATGTTAGCAAACGTTACGTTGTTGGACACAGGCCTTGTTATAATAATTATAATATGAGAGTTATTGTTGTTATCAGTCTGTGATGTGATACTACTGATCTGTCCTGGTTTAAAACCAGTTGTGTAGCTATTAGGGAGAATGGTATGTGTGAATGTGTATGTTTTGTCAGTTTTTTTTTTAAGGAAAGATGTGACAGCAAAAGCCATCCAAATTTTGTCTTGTGGTTGTGATGATCAAAAATTGTTTACAAAAATATTATGTCGAAGATATTTGTGATTGTATTTAGTCAGTGTTAGTGCTATTCCAAACTTATTAATTAATTAATTAATTAATTATTGTTAATTAAAAGAATGTTGATATCTGTGTACAAATGTCTATGGAGTGAGTCTAAAACTATGCAAGGGTGTATTGAACAACTAGTGCAAATGTACTCTCATAAGAGATATTTTTAAGATACACATCGTCCCCTTCACTCATTCCTTTCTTTTTGCTGCTGTGATTCTCGAACAGGTGTGGTTAATCAGAGGCTGTTCGATTGATCATTTCAGGTACCTTCCCACCCCTTCTCCCAATCCTGTGGTTTCAAAAGTTTTCAATTAATCTCATTTTTTTAATTTGTTGAATATCATTACATTAATATAAATGAAATAGCAAAATATTAATGAATAAAATAAAATCATAATTTACTGTATATTATTGTGGACCATTTCACATTTCGGTCATGTAAATTAAACATTGACTTAAAGCTAAACCTTCATCTATATAGAAAAGACCTGTGCATTCGTCCCAAAACAACGTCCACCATAATGTTTTCTTCAGTGGCCACTTAATTCTAATTTTCATCCCCTTTTCAAGATCCTCCTTAGTTCTGTAAAACACGCTGTTGGTATCTTGCTCTCTCTCTTTTTTTTTACGAAGCAGGGACCTGAAGGTTGCACTGCAGTCAGGATTATTGTGCTTACCACTCCTATTCTGTGAATGATTGGGTAGCCGAACGGCCACGCTCTTGTACAAGTATAGCATGCTGCACTGTGATCTTAACCCGGGCTATTGTATGGATGATTATGATATGTGAATTAATGATGGCGAAATGAGTCCGAAATCCAATACTGAAAGTTACCCAGCAATTCTGCCTCAATTGGTTGAGGGAAGACCCTGGAAAAGACCCCAACCAGTAAGATTCGATCCCTCCTAGCATCGGCCCTACAAGGAAAAAACTACCAAGTAGAAGAGGAGGTCCACGGTTTGTCCACAAATGGATCTACAAGGCGCATTGACATCATCGCTATCCCGACAAGATCAACAAGCGGATTCATAATTGATCCAACTGTAAGGATGGAAACGTGTGAAAATCAACCTGCTGAGGTACATCAGGAAAAGTGCAACATATACGACCCCACTATACCATACTGTGAGGAAAAATATCTGACATCTGACATCGATCAAAGTTATTGGATTACTGATTGGGGTAGAGGCACCATCACAAAAAGATTCACGCATTTTTGCAAGCAGTTTGGTCTAGGACAAACTTTTGTTACTGAAGTATCTATGTCTGCAGTGAAGGGATCTATAAAAATCCTAAGAAACCATCTCTACACTTAAATAGACTGACTTCTTTCCTATGGCAATCTGTCAACTAAAGTTGGGTCCTGCAACTAATGCTGAATAGATGACTGCAGTCACCTGATGACAAATGGATGCTAGGAAGATTTTATGTTTCTTCTAGAATTAATGATTATTTGTTTAATCGTTTTCAATTACTTGTAACTGTGTTATTTTCTTTTTCTTTTCCTTCATTGTTTTCTTTTTTTTTCATTATAATTGTTTATGTACCATTTATTTAAAAAAATACAATTTTATGGTAAGTTTTGTCTTGTAGGCAGCCTCCACTTGGAGAAAGTTGAATAAATAAAGTTTATTCAAAATAAATCCCAACCAGGATTCGAACCTGGGCCCGCTCATTTCATGGCCAGACAATAGTGGACCTGTGTCTTGCTCTTACTTTGTGTTTGTAATAATTATAGACAATATGCAAAATTGTGTATTGCCCTGTTCCTTTGTGCAAAAAGTAAGAAAGGGAGTGATAAAAGTGTGACTTTTCATGGATCTCCATTTGAGGAAAAATTGAGAGACATATGGTTGCAAGCTATTTCCAGACAAAGTAAGTACCATTGCATTCATTGTGTTTAAATTGTAAAACTTGTCACAAGGATCGTATTTAAGTATATTTCAAATCTCTTAACATTTCTTAATGTCTCTGATTAATAATCCTTTCATTGTCCCTGTAAGGCTGATGCCAGTTGCTTGTTAAATAACAGCATTTGTGTAATGCCGGCTGTTACATTTACTTTTGCAATATGGTAGTTGGCTCTGGGAACCAGCTGATCAGTCTATAATTTGTAGTGAATATTTTTTTAAGGAAGATTATAAAGATGAAACTGAAAGAGAAATTCTGATTAGATAGCATTCTTTCAGTTTTTACAGATTACCTGTCACTTACGGAGACTGGATAGTTTGCCATTGTTTATGAGTGAAGAAATTTTGCTATTATTCTTCAACTTTTGAATCTATCAATTTACAATTTTTACAGCATACACACAATATCTGCAGGTATATTTTGGTTTTTAGATTATCTTTCTACCTCATATATTTGATTTTATAAAGATTTTTAAACCTGAAAAATATTAATTAAATTTAAGTTAAAAACTTAGGTATTTTAGGTACATTTTGTCCAGAAAACCTTTTGCAGTACAGGTTCGTAAAAATTCAAGCATATTTCCAATACAGTTGACTATATTTTCGCCATTTTCATTACATTATGATTATTCGTTCAATAGAGAAAAAAATATTTTCCATCCTGAAAAAAAAAATGTTTAAAAAATTTCATACTTCTTCATACTTTTCTTATTGTAAAATCCATAACAATTTTGATAATTATGTGAAAGTACTGTATTATTATGATGTACCGAAGTACATATTGTCACCTGAATCCAAGAACTAGGTAACTTGATTTTTTCTATTTTGTGACATTGCCTATTTACTTATTTATTGCACTAAGGAATATGTCTCGTTTTCTTTTACCTATTTGTTACATTGGAAAATAGATGTCTCTGGTATCATTCGATCAATTACCTAGTTCTTGCATTACATTTTGTGCGATTTTTGCTATGCTATAAAAAGAGAACTAAAAATTGCAAATTTTGAGTTACCTAGTTCTTGCATTTACGTGACGATATGATATTTTCCGTGCAAGAATTCTGCATTACCGTATGATGAAGGATGGATAGAACAGAGAAAAATTATCTCCGGCACCGGAACTTAAACCCTGGTTTTCAGCTCTACGTGCTGATGCTTTATTCACTAAGCCACACCGGATTCCATGCGTAATTAATGACTTAGTGATTCAAGACGGCGCTCATTCCTTCGGATTCTGGCCACTTGGTCACTCGTAATGAGTGCACCTCTGTACATAGTGTTGCACATTGCGCCACTGTCACATATTCTGTGACACAGTACATGAGGGTAGGCCACCAAAGGGAAAACTGAGAGGGAACTTAAACTGAGAGGATTCGATCCAGCATCAGAACTGGAATCCGGTTGGCTTAGTGGATAAAGCTGAAAACCTGGGTTCGAGTCCCGATGCTGGAGGGAATTTTTCTCTGTTCTATCCATCCTTCATCATTATGTGAAAGTAGCCATGCTTCTTTACTACCATGTGAAATGGGAGTATGCAAAATTTCAGCCTCCTAGCCTCTGTAGTTCCTGAGAAAAATGTTCCTAAAATACCTGTTTTTAACTTAAATTTAATTAATATTTTTCAGGTTTAATATGTTTCATAAAATCAAGTATATGAGGTAGAAAGACAATCTAAAAACCAAAATATACCTGCAAATATTGTGTGTATGCTGTAAAAATTGTAAATTGATAGATTGAAAATTTGAAGAGCATTAGCAAAATTTCTTTACTTATTTCACTTGTACACAACAGACATATGTTCAGACTGCCCAGTCCCCTTAAACAAAACGAGCGCAAATCAACAAGAGAAGTATCAAAGCAAAACCAGACAACTGAATAAAGTTCATTCTTGGTGAAGAAAGTTAAAAGTAATATAAATAGTGATAGTGTTCAAGAGGTTTCTTGTATTACAGAAGTTGAAAAATAAGTTACTTTAATTGGTATTGAAACAAATGTTCGCTCTTCTATCCCATTCATAAAAAACAGTTGAGTTTGAAGGATGCAAATCAATAAGGAAATTAAAATATCACGTGGCTGTTGGATAAAATATAAAAAATGAACTTACTGAAATTAGAGACTGGACAGGTAAATGACGTCATAAAGCATTATTTCTCAGAAAAAAAAAAATTGAATGCATTATGAGAAATTAAACATAACTGAAGTGAGCTTAGTATACTATACCGTGTCCTATGACAAAGCAAATCTTCAACTGTATATGAACTTGTTTACAGTATGCGTACATCCACTTATTGTTATATTATTTATAATAAGTTCACTATTTTTGTTCAATTTATAGAAACGTTACACACTTTTCTTAATAAGAATGTGCTTTATTAAAGCTTCTGTGATTCCAGCAAAGATTTTTGTTATTTCTGCAGAAAATCACATCAGGAAAATGTGAAACTCGCCATAAGCCTTAATTGTAACAATGTAGTAATGGGAATGGGTGTAGTTAGTGTTCATTGCAACCAATAATAGAACTAGGAGGCAGACAGAGTAAAACATTGTTACAGCCATAAATGAACAGGTTTTTTCTATAGATATAGGTCTAGCTTAAAGAGAATTTCCATAAGTCAGGACTAATATTTTACTATTAGGATGGTACATATTAAATAACTTTTTTGCCAATTATTATTCCCCAAAGATAGACTTGTTATTGTTATTGTGCAGAAAGCTAACTATAACAATGCTGTAAAGTTCGTAAATTTTCACCTCAAAGTTACATTTATATTCAGTATGTTTCTGTATTCCATACTGCTGTATTTTTGCTGATGAATTCTGGAAAAAGTTAGCAGTCTTTCTTGAAGTTTATCTTTTGCTAATAAATACTTATAAAATCATAAAATTCTGTAAAACTATTGATCTTCCATTCTATATCATCTGCTCTTATTCATAACAGGCTTCAGTATTTTACGAAAAAAAAATGTTTTCTGCGTCATTGCTTCATGATAGTACAGTTAGCTTGTAAAATTACTTTCATTATGACTGTTTTTAACATAAGCTTCAGAATCATAGAAATATCGTGTACATTATTACAATTTTAATATACAAATTACATTATTGCAGTTCTTCTAGGAGTCCTCCCAGCATTCATGTGTGTAAGTTTTACACTTCTGTCGTAAATTCTAACATAAGTTACTGTCATGGTACCAGTATATATTAACATGGTTAAAATTGTTGCAAATGATAATAAAAGTATCTTAACGTGTATTGCCATTTTGAACATTCAGTTTCGATTTAAGAATAATGATTGAGCTTGTACAATCATAGTACATATTGTTGTGATGTCACTTTCTGTTACATTCTCACGTCTTTCTTTATATGATCGAGAAAAAATAATGACAAACTGAGGCCGGGTGCACACAGAATCAGACGCGATGCTACGTTTTGCTTTATAACACCTCACAACAGCTTAAAACTGACAACTGATTTGCTGGCTGTGTGGATTTGAAAAACTGGCCTAGGCTAGAAAATGGCGTCATTGAAAGAGGACTGTCTTTATGAGAAATTATATTGTATTTGGTTATTATTTCCTAAGAATGCTTAATATGCCTAAAAATCTATACGATTGAAAAAGTCTTAAAATTACATACTACTAATGTAGGCTACTGCACAAACGTTATTTTCTTTGTTTATGACTACTTCACAAGTCCACACCTGTGGAGTAACGGTCAGCGCGTCTGGCTGCGAAACCAGGTGGCCCGGGTTCGATTCCCGGTCGGGGCAAGTTACCTGGTTGAGGTTTTTTCCGGGGTTTTCCCTCAACCCAATGTGAGCAAATGCTGGGTAACTTTAGGTGCTGGACCCCGGACTCATTTCACCGGCATTATCACCTTATTCTCATTCAGACGCTAAATAACCAAGATGTTGATACAGCGTCGTAAAATAACCCAATAAAATAAATAAAATGACTACTTCACGACTCACAATAAAGAAAAATAATATATTAAATCAATAATGAGTGCTAGTATAGAGCAAAGACGTAGGCCTACTACAAATTATTATTATTATTATTATTATTATTATTATTATTATTATTATTATTATTACTACTACTACTATTACTACTACTACTACTTACTATTCACGTGCAGACTAGTAGCTCAGTTGGTAGAGCAGCTGGCTATGGACTGGAAGGTCCGGGGTTCGATCCCAGGTGGTGACAGGATTTTTTCTCGTTGCCAAACTTTCAGAACGGCCCCGAGGTTCACTCAGACTCTTATAAAATGAGTACCGGGTCTTTCCCTGGGGGTAAAAGGTGGTCAGAACGTGGTGCCGACCAAACCACCTCATTCTAGTGCTGAGGTCATGGAAAGCATGGGGCTCTACCTCCATGCCCCCCCAAGTGCCTTCATGGCATGTTACGGGGATATCTTTACCTTTACTATTCACGTGGTGCTTTCATCTCATTTGCAATTTCTCACATATTTTTTTAGAAACCACGTTATTGTCGTGATATTGTTTCAAAGATCGTACACAACATATCTTTCCTGTACTAAACAACTAATTTATCCGCATCCAGCTCCATTATGAATAATGTGCACTACACAACAATGTAGTATTTGTAGATAGTGAATGCTTACAGTCATAGCCACTACTAACGCATGCGCAGTACACTGCAACTATCAGACAGTCTCCTCGCAACGAACTTCTAGCAGCCATTCGATGTTGTCTCTCCTTGTCTCTTCATCTCTGCCTGTGACTGTCGCGTCGTGTCTGATTCTGTGTGAACCACATGATAAGAAATCAATGGGAGACAAGTACCAACAGACAAAATGTTGTGTCACACCACATCTGATTCTGTGTGCACCACATGATAAGAAATCAATGGGAGACAAGTACCAACAGACAAAATGTTGTGTCACACCACATCTGATTCTGTGTGCACCACATGATAAGAAATCAATGGGAGACAAGTACCAACAGACAAAATGTTGTGTCACACCACATCTGATTCTGTGCGCACCTGGCCTGACTCTTTATCCTTGGTTTTTATTTTTCTTTTGTTATCCCGGTACATATATTTGAAAGTCGTAATTAAGGCTCCTTATCTTTGGAAATATACCACAATGTTCAAAAAGTATTTTTATAATGAAAAATATCTTATTTCCACATTCTTTATGATTGAGACTTACCACTTGAAAATATGTCAGCTACGTTTGTAAAATGTTCCCTCAAGAAATAATCTGGAATTCCTAAGTTAGGTATTCCTTTTTTCTTACATTTTAACTGTTTGATTCAGGTAATATTCCTCGCTTATAATAATATAAGATTATGGTTAAAGTGCTTGTCCTTTAGAATGAAGGTGCTAACAAGAGCAGAAGTTTTTGTATTTTCATATGCCTTCATTATGCAGTGCCTGAATGTGTAACATGTTAACCTTCATCTTATTATGAAATTTAACCTCTTTAATCTGGACCAAGTTCTTGTTAGTAAAGCCTTTGTATCACCTTCCACATTTTAGAGCTTATACATTGGAGACCATTGGTGTCCGCAGTAAATTTATGTGACTCAAATTTTATGTAAGTATAAAATTAAATGTCATTTAATACTTTCTCGTATAATCGCTGATATTAATGGAAACACCATACAACAATTTACAATTTCAAGTGATGATACATAAAGGTCCTGTTTATGAAATGATAATCAGTAAAAGTAACAACTGTATTGCTTCATGCAATGCTATGAAAGTGAGGCCTTGGTTAATATTTCTATTTCAGTGTTATCTTTGTAGTTAATCAATGAACAGTCCAAAATCATGCAATTTACTAATTTGTTTTAAATGAACACCGAACAATTTGCTGTTAATTTATTCGTTATATAAGTTACATAAATTTCAATTACAAATTGATTATTCATCTTTCGAAAGCATATGAATTAGCTCAGTTGAACAAACATGCTGTGTTTGAATAACTAACTCTCAACCATGAACTTATCTCTATGTTTTAGAAGACTAAAGGTTTATGTAGGAATGTACAAAATGTCAGTCTCAACTGTTTTCTTACACTCATAAAAACAGAGCCGTAATCTAGGAGACTTAAACTATGCCTGATGATTTGGATCTGCAGTATAGTTGTTTTTCATAAGGTGAAAGTTTGTTTATACAGGCATACCCCACAGAAGTGCCCGCCATTTCCCAGCTACTATTTCTTGGCAGAATGTTAGTTAGTTGTAATATATTTGTCATCAAGCAATTCTTTCAGCGAGATGGTACTTCACAATATTTTGCATACAGTCCATCCAGTCATTGTTCATTCTAATGTAAGTGTTACCTAGCAACCTTCTGTTTCTCACGATCTTATCCATCATCGTAATGCTCTTGAATTCAACTAACTTGTTCTGTATTTCGATTTTGATTTCTCTTTCCTATTCTAAATACTTTCAGTGTCCATCTCACAAATCCATTTACATTTTAGAAATATGTTGGTTGTTATGGATTGTGATGCATTAGACCTACACTGCTCCCCAGATATAATGGCATCATTTTAAACCTGTGGTATTCAATCTATGATAAGTGCACCCCCAGGGGTATGCGGGATTGTCTCAATGGGTACGCATCCCACTGATTACATATGTAAAAATGCTACATATTTATTTTATTGTATTTGTTGATAAATATTGCACTATATTATTACCAACTCTTGTTTTTCCATGCTTGAATAACATTTTGTGTAAATCATTACTATTATTAGTTGCATCAATAACTGCTGTATAGTAATAATAATAATAATAATAATAATAATAATAATGTATTTTTAGTACAACATCAGTCATAGTCTTTTGTTAATTCTTATATAACTGCAATCCAGTTTGGGCGTACAAATATATTTTGGGGGTACGCTAGCAAAGGAAATTGAATACCACTGTTTTAAACTGTGGATACATCACTGATGGAAATTACTTTTCTCTGCAGGTATAATTAAAAAATCAATGCATTTAATCACGAAACAGGGCGGTAAATATCGCAAATATGGCCGGATTTCACTTTTCAGAGCGAGAATAAATAAATTAGAGAAAATTTGTCGACATCAACTGTAGTATGGTTGTCTTATAACTAGGGCTCGGAAGTTGAGGACCTAAAGATATCCTAAAAAGGACCAAAAGACTGAAAAAAGGACGTAAAAATGTGATCCGAATTAATTAATAATTTCAGTTTCAATTACGTATTTAATGAATATAATGTTTCAAAAATACAAAATTCTGGTGGTATGCAATGTATGAGTGCGAAAAACATTGTATAAATGAAATGCTTCTTCTTTCAGACATTACCAGTATATACTTTTTAGATTAACATAATTTGGAAAAGGAATTCCGTATTTGTTAAAAAAAAAAGTACTTGGAGAATTTAGAATGAACGATTTTTGCCATCTCGAATGAATGCAGTGAACACGCAATGGACATCTTGGAGAAAGAAATTGAAATTAGTATAACTAGAATCATATTTGGCTTAACCACACTAGGGTTACAGAAATTGGACTTCGGAAACCTTACCTCAGTTAGCATTGCAGTGTATCACAATAGTCAGCTCCAGATTCTAGGTGTAAAGGATCGTTGGTTTTCTGACAGCACGTTGCGAAACATCGAGAAGCGTCTATACTTGAAGCAAGTGAGATCTCGTGGTGGATTCTTGGATTGTAAAAATGTACTCGAATGAAGCTGAAGTTGCAAAAAAAAGCTAAGAAAGGACCAATAAGTAAAATAAAAAAAAACGAAAAAGGACAAATAAAACCCATCAGTTTCTGGCCTACAATGACCCAAAATGAACATATATTATGTTGGACCTCGTCTTCGGACACTCGAAAAAAAAAAGTCTTTTTTTTTCTCAACTTCCGAGCCCTACTTATAACATAGATAACAATGCCTAGCAATATAACCGGGGGTAACTTCATATTAATGGAAAGTAGGCTTTTAATTAGTAGTTTTGTGTAAAACGTGTGATTTTCAAGAAGGGATAACTGATGATTGGGAAATGTCTGTACACTTGGATGAGTACAAATATTATGTTCCAAAACTTTTGTTACTGTACTTCCTGAAATGGACAGAATTTATTTTTAAGTATTTGTTTTACAAAGAAATGACCGAAAGTCAAGTATAATGTGATATATCAGCTCAATTTTAACACAACCTTCAAGTTTAATATGTTGGTCATATCAGTTAAGTCATTATATAGCCACGATTATCAGTCAATTACCCACTGCGAAATGTCTTCTGGAAAAAGTCCATCATCATTAATGTCCAGTATTAAAAATGTCCCCAGTTATCAAATTTCCAGTATAAAATATATCCACAGTCATTAAAAGGCCATTATCAAAAAGTCTGGAGTTATTACATGTACGGTATCATGAATGTCCAGAAGAATATATATCAAATATAAATTAATAATTTAACAAAGAAATGAAAGCTAAATTTACAATATTCTGTAATTAATTGTATTTTTTTTATTTAATTTTCTTCTCCACTGACGTCAGCATGCAGCTTCATATGATATGAAAGTGCCTGCAAATATTGTTTCACATTACTGTTGTCCTTATATGGATTGTATCGGTGATCGGTGTATAATACCTTCAATTTGCCGTTGATTTATAATATATTTCTTGTTTATGGAGTGTCCTGAATTTTATGTGACCATAGCGAATTTGAATTATGATATTCTGTTTCATTCTGTTCTTGTATTACATTTTCTATAAATATTCAAATACTGATATGATGTCCAGAAATCATTTTTTGGAATTTAGAGTGGAGACCTTCCACTACATTATTGGTTCTATGACCATCTTTCATTTCATTTCATTTCATTTCATTTATTTAATACTTTACACTTGAGCTACATTAGGCATTGCAGCCCGAAAGAGCAGAAGCTCGTGCTTGGGCACAGTTCAGATCAGAAATATATCACAAAGTTAAGAGAGTTCATTGAGCACAATAACATTAATAAATGGTAAAATAATACAGCATGTAATAATAGGGACTATATACAAATAGAAAATACAAAAGTACATAAATATTAGAGTATCAATTTTTAACTCAATTAGCTTAAACAATTAAATAATTAATCTGATTTGTTTCTTAAATCTATGTGTATTAAGTGTACTTAGCTCAAGGTGAGCTCTAATTTATGCATTACATATTTTGGGTACAAAATTTCTGCTGTGTTTTAATCCAGCAGTTGTGTGGCATTTGGGAGTATTTAGAAAGAAACTGTAGTTTTGTCTCGTATGGTATTCATGAGGATCAAATTTAAATTTATTGTGGTTTTTATGGAAGTAAATCAGCAATGTTTGTTTATAAATTTGTTCTAGATTTGATACACCAAATTCCTGAAAAATTAATTTTGTTGGGTAATCAAAAGGTTTGTATAGACAAATTTTGATAATTCTTTTTTGGAGCAAATTTAAAGGATGGAGAGTCGATTTTGCCATTCCTCCCCAACCTAAAATACCATACTGAATTATTGATTGAAACAGAGCTAAGTACACAGTACGCAGAACATAAACAGGTAAATAAGAGCGTAGAATGGAAAATTTGTGGATTGTTTTACGCAATCTGTTACACAGGAAGGAGATATGCTTGTCCCATTTTAAATGTTGGTCAATAATAATGCCTAAATATTTAACTTGTGGGGATATACTCAAAGCATTACATGAGCAAGTATTACAATCATGTCTTGCAACGTATTTTCTTGGAATTCCACATAGAAGGTGGGAATCTTGGCAGTGTAGGTCTTCGAAAAGAAATGAATAATAATTGTTTATACACACACCATTTATTGCACATTTCTGTATATTGAACATTTTGCTTTGTGGAGAGTTCTGCGTATAGGACATTTTGACTAGTGGTCTTATTTGATTGGACGTTTTGGTTATGGACATTTTTGTAGTGGACTTTCTGTATATTGGACTTTTTGCTGTGGACGAATTGACCTGGAATGGTAGCCACAGCTCACTCTTTCCATCCATTACATTACTATTGACTTCGTCCTCAAGAATCATGTTTCTCTCACTTTTCAGCGTCCAGAACCTGGCTATGCCAATGTCCGAAATTTAACCTAATAAAAACTTAAGTTTATACATGGCAGTATGCACTTAGAGGAGGGGAGGGTAGGAGGGCCCCATTGGGTAAAGGGTGAGGGGTCACATGCGGCCGGTGGGCTGGTACACCTCATCCTCATTCATCCCATAACATTCGGGGTATACAATAGGCCTCAGTATGGCCAACGTGCAAAGGGTCGTCCTAACTCTCCCATAGCCACCATAACCTAACCTAACCTAAGTTTATACATACAATAACTTTAAAATTAAGGTCTGGATGGGGAAGAAAATAACTCACAGAAAGTGGGGGAAAAAATAACAGACGTATTGTAATCAGTGAACTGTTAGTTCTTGGCTGTTTCATTGATTACATGATTGTAGAGGGATCTATTCATTTATAATTTAATTTGTTTCACCAGTATACGTTTTCAAATAAGATTATACATTTTCAAAGAAAAACATTGTTATTGTTTCCCCCCCCCCCATATTGAGAAACAAAGAAAGGGTGTTTTAAGGATTACTAGCAAGAGTGAAACATTATTTGTGTTTAAATTTATGAACTATGAAACTATTATTGTCACAGATAAACAGGAAAAGCATGTTTTCGTTTTTTATTTTCTTATTATATAGCCCCATAGACTTATTGTTTCTATACATTATACAAGGTGTATCTAAATTGGTGTCAAATATTTCGGGGACATGTTCCTAACACCAAAACATTACAAAAAGTTAATATGAACATTGGTCTCAAAATAATTTATTTCAGAGTTACAAGACAAAATTTAATGTTACAAAAATTGCTCGGAGTGGCTTCCTCCTGCTTCGATGTATCCCCTAAACCTGCGTTACATGCTCTGGCGTACTCTGTTGAAAATTCCTGGAGTGTTTCGTATTTCGTGAAATCCATTTGGATACGCTCTCAGAATATCAACATTAAGTACAGGAGTCGCATAAACCAGGGACTTTAAATGTCCCCAGACGAAGAAATCCATTGGATTCAAATCAGACGATCGAGCAGGCCATGCAATGAATCCCCTTCGACCAATCCACCTTTGGGGAAATCGATCATTAAAAAATTACGAACTATCAGACTGAAATGAGCTGGAGCAGCATCGTGTTAAAACACATTCGTTGGATGACGTCCAGAAGCACATCATGAATTAAATGATGGAAATCATTTCGTTCTGTTCACTCACAGAATACATTTTCTTCTGATTTCTTCGCTCCACAAAATACAAACAAACAAAAAACCATCAAACAATCAGCGGTCAATGAAGGGACAAATCCTTTAATAACTCCCTAACGAATGGTTTTCAGACCCATGTTCTTATTGACTCTTTTAATTGTTTTGATGTTAAGAACACGTCCCCGAAATATTTGACACCAATTTAGTTACACTCTGTATATTAAAGGAAATGAAATATTTAAGCTCATACTTGTTCATATTTTCCAACCACAACAGTATTTTAATTTTAACTTTATATCAAAGTATGGGTTTTGTTATTTTCTTCCCCATCCTGACCCTAATTTTTATAAGAGATTGAAGGGTTAACTTTATTGTGCCACTGCAACGTAGTGATAGTCACTCTATGTTGATTTGGTTTAATAGATTGTTTTTTTTTTTCTAGAATGTAACGAAATATTCTACTTTGTTACTCCATTCTTATTTTTCCAAACAGACAGTAGTATCAATACTTAGTTTTATTGGCAGTGTTTTATCATGCTGTCATGTGTGTTATGGAAGAAAGTTCTGCTATAAGAAGTGATCTTGAAATGGATTTCAAAATACATTACAAGAGTCAATATATATAATTATGTGGACTCAATTCCTGAAGGCACTTGTAAAATAGGTATGGGAAATGATGATGTGACCCATACACTATATCAGCAATATAGAAAAATAAAAACTTGTTTTTAAATATATCGTGTAATATTTTAGACCCCTTCTTTCCTCTATTTCTTCTGTTCGTAAAACTACATTCCCTTCACTTCCTCCTCTCAGTCTTTCTTCTGATGTTTCTTCAAACTTTAGACACACGATGTCAGTTGTGCTCTACATTTCAAAACTTTATATGGTCTTTGATCTCATTTCGTTATCTTTATTTCTGTTCTTCTTCTTAAGAGCCAGAACAGGTCACATTGTCACACAATTGTACCTACACCGATTTCACATTTCTGATAATCCTACTTGTCTGTGATGTAATAATCATGATGAAGATCTGGAACACATTCTTCTATACTGTCCATCCATAAACCACAAAAGAAGTAAATTAAAATCATCAGTACCAGTTGCAGAAGACACAGCCCTACAGCGAATGGCGCGATGGCATTAAAATGGTTGGAAATGTTGCTGCAGTACGTGCTGTGCCGGGAAGATCTCAGGACAACAGTTGTAGGCATTGCCACAACGAGGTTGAAACTCTTGCACACGTCCTGGGATCCTGTCCGCACGGCGAAGGTCTGCGAAACGCTAGACACCACCAAGTACGATCAATTATAGCCACTGCCCTTAAAGATGCCGATTACAACACCTTTGAAGAAGTACTGGCAGTACACGGTGCATAGATATAATAGCTTTCAAGGAATCTACAAGATCTGGATTCATAATTGATCCCACTGTGCGTTTCGAAACAGATGAACAGCCAGCAGAAGTGGATAAGGAAAAAAAGAATATCTACAATCCTAACATTTCGTATTATCTCCAAAGGTACCAGCTAGAAGAGGTAGAAGTAATCGGACTTCTGGTTGGAGCAAGAGGTACCGCTACTCTCTTCATGAAAGATGTGTTTAAGAGGCTTGGAATACCTACATCTACAGTATTATTCCGGTTGTAACCTTAGCTGCATTGAAAGGGTCAATTGCTCTCCTGAAGAATCACCTATATTCGAAATCAAACTAAGTTCAGTAGCATTCTTTACTTTTTTGTAACACCTTTCTAAAAATAGGTATATTTTCACTAATCTCAAAAAATATATTATATATATTATTTGCAGTTATGTACTTGTAGGAATTTCATTGTTAAAACAAAAATGAATGGTTTTTCATGAACTTGTAAAAATTTCTATGGTTAAGTACTCTTTGTCCCTTGTGGCAGCTCACGAATGGTGAGATCTTTGTCCCTTGTGGCAGCTCACGAATGGTGAGAAGATATAAATTTATATATTGACTACACCCCAACTTTGGCTACTAGCAACAGGCATCTATAATGAACACCGATCAAAATACCCCTCATTTCTCGTGAAAAACAACAACTGAATAGACTACAGTGGACTATAGTGGACTTTATGTTGTCAGCAAACAGCTGGATACATTAAGAAGATTGATTCTTTTATTTCTGTTTCTGTCATTCTTCACCTTTCATACTTAGTAGTTTGATAATTTATGATTACAGTAAGTGCAAGAAGAGCTTGCACAGACAGCTGCGCAGCCTTTCGGCAATGTTTGGGTGGACTCTTTAGTTGGATCGCTGTCAACAGTTCTCAGTGAACAGTCTGCTGACAACCTTTCGAGTGAGATTTATCAAATTATCAGAGCGCGTATATATTGTAACATAAACTTTGTTGGCAAGTTGGTATAGCGCTGGCCTTCTATGTCCAAGGTTGCGGGTTCGATTCCGGGCCAGGTCGATGGCATTTAAGTGTGCTTAAATGTGACAGGCTCATGTCAGTAGATTTACTGGCATGTAAAAGAACTCCTGCGGGACAAAACTCTGGCACATCCGGCAACGCTGATATAACCTCTGCAGTTGCGAGCATCGTTAAATAAAGCATAGCATTCTAACATTCGATTCCGGGCCAGGTCGATGGCATTTAAGTATGCTTAAATGTGGCAGGCTCATGTCAGTAGATTTACTGGCATGTAAAAGAACTCCTGCGGGACAAAATTCTGGCACATCTGGCGACGCTGGTATAACCTCTGCAGTTGCGAGCATCGTTAAATAAAACATAACATTCGATTCCGGGCCAGGTCGATGGCATTTAAGTGTGCTTAAATGCAACAGGCTCATGTCAGTAGATTTATTGGCATGTAAAAGAACTCCTGTGGGACAAAATTCCGGCACATCTGGTGATGCTGATATAACCTCTGCAGTTGCGAGCATCGTTAAATAAAACATAACATTCGATTCCGGGCCAGGTCGATGGCATTTAAGTGTGCTTAAATGCAACAGGCTCATGTCAGTAGATTTATTGGCATGTAAAAGAACTCCTGTGGGACAAAATTCCGGCACATCTGGTGATGCTGATATAACCTCTGCAGTTGCGAGCGTCGTTAAATAAAACATAACATTCTAACATTCGATTCCGGGCCAGGTCGATGGCATTTAAGTGTGCTTAAATGCGACAGGCTCATGTCAGTAGATTTACTGGCATGTAAAAGAACTTCTGCGGGACAAAATTCCGGCACATCTGGTGATGCTGATATAACCTCTGCAGTTGCGAGCGTCGTTAAATAAAACATAACATTCTAACATTCGATTCCGGGCCAGGTCGATGGCATTCAACTGTGCTTAAATGCGACAGGCTCATGTCAGTAGATTTACTGGCATGTAAAAGAACTCCTGCGGGACAAAATTCCGGCACATCCGGCGACGCTGATACAACCTGTGCAGTTGCGAACGTCTTTAAATAAAACATAACATTCTAACATTCGATTCTGCACAGGTCGATGGCATTTAAATGCGACAGGCTCAAGTCAGTAGATTTACTGGCATGTAAAAGAACTCCTGTGGGACAAAATTCTGGCACATCCGGCGACGCTGATATAACCTCCGCAGTTGCGAGCATCGTTAAATAAACCATAGCATTTTTCTTAACTTTGTTGCAGAGTAACCAATAGCATAACATTGTTGAAAATGCAGAAGCAATTTATACACGTTATAGGTAAAGAGTATAAATAACTTCTCTAGTTTGACTGTGCAATGTTTTAGCACTTCCTAATTTAGAATGAAATGGTGACATTGTTAGGTGCATAGAATATTATACACAATTCTGAAGACCTTAGCTGTCCAACAAACGCACTTTCAACTACTGTTGTGACAGTACAGTGAAACTTTAGAATTGAATTTGGTAAGAATGCTCCACATAGAAACTGCATTGCGTGCAGGGTGACGTAATTCGAAACTAGTGGCTGTTTATGCCCTAGGAAATGTCCGGTACGTCCACAGACTTCGGAAGATACAGGATACGAGCCATGTATGAACGTAGTCCTAGCTAGTCAACAAAGCTGGCTAGTTGGGAACTACAGGTGCCGTAGTCCATGGTATGACGTATCTTATAAAAGCGTAGTAGTCTTTTCTAGAACCATGCAGAATGCGACTCAGCAATGTTGCTCTGGCCCCCGCGATCGCCAGACTTAACCTGCGACTTCATTCTGTGTCTGTCACCCCCATGCCACAGAACCTGAAATACCTGAGCTGTTTATCCTTTCAATTCCTTTTCAAGCACAAATGTTATCTTTAGCCTTCAGAGTACAGATGTTACTAGAAGATGGCAGTCGACAAACTGCAGGGTTTTCAAATAATTGGGATAGGTCAAACATCCCTAGTCTCCCTAAATTAAAAATGCTCAATGTCATAAATAAAATTTCACAGATTTCAGTTAATTTATTTCCTTCCAGATACATTTTTCTTGTATTTTACAAATTGGTTTTCAAGTTAAATATTTTCAATATCATTATAGTTACTAATATTAAAACATCATAACAATAACTTGATAGTTACTCCATATGGATGCATAAATCCTGTGATCATGTGTCTTTTGTTTAGAGGCACAGCCTATTATTTACTTCATATGTCACATTCAGCTCTGAAAGTCTCAAGCATCGAGCAATGAATTAATATCACAATGTTGTTCAGTGTTAGGGACATCAGTTCTTTATCAGGAATTTAATAATCATTGATGTACATAACCTAACTTCAAGAGTTTTCTTATATCATTGGTTAACAACAGGTTCAATCTGTTATGCCATCATATTGTTTTCTTATTACTTATTACATAATGGAAGTATAGACAGTGAGTTATAAAATAATACATTCCTGTACTGGATAGAAATGTAGTATTCTTCATAACCTGCTTGATATACAGCACGGAGAAAACAATATTAATCAGAAAGTTAACTTAACCTATCAGCAAAAATCGTTGAACTACTTACAGTATGTGTTGCTACATGGTAACTAGGTTCAGCAGAATTGTGTAGATAGATAAACTTCTTGAGTACCGTACCGTAGCTTAGACTGTACCTCTGTCTAGTTACTTGAGACTACAAGCAATAAAATAAAATTATGTGCAGTAAAGGAAATGACACATTATAAAATCTTAATGTAAACATTTTAATGCTTTTAGTCTCATGTACACTGGACCAAAAAGTATTGGCACACTCAATGTTTTACCTGTAAGATCTGTGTATGTAAAGGGCAGGTTTAAGAAAATGTTTTTTTTTCCCCCTTAATGTAATGGAAAACTAAAAATCTTTCACAGAAATCACAACAATAACACAAAATAATTATTTACAAAAGAAAATCAATTTTCTGATTTCAAAAAAAGTATTGGCACATTATACTAATGCAAAATAGATCTCTGTATTTTCAGTAAGCTATCCTGTATGCAAGCCATTAGCGCAAATGACAGCTTCCAGACGTCTCGGCATTGAATGAACCAAATTTCTCGTCATTTCAGGGGAAATTTCAAATCACACATCCAAGAACCCTCTTAAACTCTTCCTTATTAGATGATCGGTGCTTTCACTTTCTCTTCCAAGATATTCCCACAAATTCTCGGATTCAAATTTGGTCTCTGTGGTGGAGTAAGAAGTCTTCTGAAGGCATTATATAGTAGCCACTCTCTTGTTTCTATAGCAGTGAGTTTGGGGTCGTTATCTTGTTGGAAACGGAAGATCCCATCCAGGCTGAGCTTGTGCACACTGTTGGACAAAATATCCCGCAACAGACCAATGAATTTGTACTGATCAATTTCACCATCGTTAAAGGCCAGATTTCTAACTCCCTAGATGCCATGCGCCTCCAAACCATAACATGTCCACCTCCATGTTTTACTATTGGAGCTATGTGTTGTTGTTGTTTTAATTCTGTTAGGTTTTCACCACTTTCTTCCGTCCTCCAGAACCAAACAAGTTGAACTTCGACTCGTCTGAGAATATGACAGTGTCCCAGAATTTCCATAATATTCCTTGGCAAACTCAAGACGTTTCTTTTTTAATTCTGTGTTAGGTTTTCGCCACACTTTCTTCTGTCCTCCAGAACCGAACAAGTTGAACTTCGACTCGTCTGAGAATATGACAGTGTCCCAGAATTTCCACAATATTTCTTGACAAACTCAAGACGTTTCTTCCTGTTTACCTCGGAAATTTATGGATTTTGCTGGAAGACCTGCTATGAATATCAGCACTATTCAAGAGATTCCGTACTGTTTGAACACTTACCATGTTGTTAGATGTTGTTGCGATGTCAACAGCTAAAGAGGAGCACTTTTTGTAGGTTTCTTTTGGACTGAACATATGATGGTTCTTTTCTCTTTTTCATGGGCAACTAGATCTTTGCTTGTTTCGTGTGGATCCTTGTTCTCTGTGTTTATGTATTATACACCTTACAGTAGAGAAGCTTATACGGTCAAGTTTTAGTTTCCTACGGCCACTTCCAACGGACTCCTAACGAATATTCACGCGTTTATCACTGGGATTGTGGCGCTGGAAATCAATTTAGAACACTTTTATCTCAGCCACGACACATTTCAATTTTTATTGTACAATATAAATGCAATTATCACTACAATGACACAATAATTCTTGCAGATAACACAGAAACAACTTCGGAAACGTAATTAACAGAGTCGCAGTTTCACTTCACTTCCACTAGATGACTCAGAATTCCAGCAGACCATATGGTACAGGTGTAGCAGGGATGCCAATATCGGCAAACGAAATGAAACTGTGAGGAATGTTACAACAGGTGTGCTAAACGTTAGGAATGTTGCAATAGGTGTGTAGCACGTTAGGTTAGGTTAGGTTAGGTGTATAAGATAATATGAATGGTTACCACAGTTGGCGACACTGCAATTATTCTCCTACTCAACCTCAAATAATGTCACAACGACGGAATATGGCTGCCTTCAAGTACGACAATTTTCCTATATAAGTAAGGAACCTATTTAGGGCGGGGTTGGGTGGGACCACAGCTCTCCCAGTGATCACATCGAGTTTCTACTACTCCACACTACAAAACTAAGGTATTTTCAGTGTTTGTTTTTAATTCCCTATACTGGCAATACCGAACTAAAACTTCACCGCTTATACAAAGTATTCTATGTATCTCTCTGTAATGCTTTCCTTGTGAGTGCAGGAACACAGAGGATGAATGTTCACCTTTCTTCGGTCCCATGTTGACAGTACCGAGCACTGCCACACCAGACTTACGACTGACTGGTAAACAATCCTTAGTTAAGATACAAAAACATGACCTTGTGTTTAATGCAGTTTAAATGACAGAAACGTACGATAGAGCCACTGTGCCAATAATTTTTTGTGATTATAGTACTGAAATTAATTTCTAGAAAGTTTGTTTATCGTGTCATTGAATAATTTCAATAATTAAAATCGTTTAACTACCTTATTTTTGCCCATATATATTATACCAACTGCATTTTCAATTATCTTCAATTGAACCCAGTACTACAACAAAATGGAGTGTGCTAATAGTTTTTGGAGCCAGTGTACTTGTAAAACAAAGATTCCCAAACTAAATTTAGCTAACCTTAAAAGTTCCATCATTTGCCTAAAATGATCGTTCATTGATTACTTCCAGTTTTACAGTTCCTGCATATATCAAACATTTTTAATTTAGAATTCAGATTAGGCCTATTTGACTTCTCAGTTAAGAATTACTGGTAATAATACGGATTTTAGTTTCATTGTATTCAAAATTTATCATTGTATGGAATTTTGCTTGACATAAAAGATCCTACAGCTAAATAAGTTTGGGAAACATTGTTAAAATATGAATTTATCTGTTAACAAATAAAACACTCAACAACAGTACCACAACTATGTCACATTTTCTATGCTTTGACTATATAGTTTATGTCCTTGTTTAACATAAAAGAAACATAACTCAGATGACCGCAATACCAAAATTATTACACACATATCTGTAAAAGTCACTTGCAACTATATCACACATAAACTAACATAAAACACTTAAAATTTGATAAAAAATATTTTCAAGCTAAATACAACATACATATTTGTGTATAATATAAATTACATTAAATAGAATTATTATTTAATTTTTATTAACGCACATAAAAATCACTTTCATACATATTGAACACTGTAATTAATTACTCTACAGTCTTCTGTTTTTTTGTTTATTTATTAACAGAATGATCTTAAAAAATTCTAACAGATTTCTCTCACAAAGGAGTCTTTGGTTTCAACACTGATGTAAGAATACGTGGACATACTACAAATACATCCCGTTAACTAAGTAGTCAGCATCGTGTGCGTATGGTGACTTGCCACCGCGTCGAAGTCGCCGTCTTACCACTCGTAACCGACAGCCAATCAGTACAACCATTATGCCTGTGATGCATAATCCTGGAACAGAAATCATTAGATTTAAAATATTTAATTCTATTTCACAATTAATTGGTCTTGATATTCTATTCCATTACTTACAGTTCACTTTGTATAAGTATGATGTGCATATCTATATATATAATTTGAACTGGTAATGCAAATTACGGGAAAACGGCTGAATAGATTTTAATAAATGACCTGTCATTTTGAACCTTGGAACCCAAAATTTTTCAGAAAAATAGCAGTTTTCAGTGAAATATCAATTTTCCTACATCATTTTCCTATTTTTCAAAGTCCATCTGTTGTCAGTTCTGAGAAATATGGCTTTTCAGAATAAAACAATACACACTACAATAAACAATAGGATATTACACGAAGGCCATGACCTGCAGGATTGCTGATATATTTGAGCTCAAATTCATTGGTTATTAAAATCTTCAAGACTTACTAAAAATAATTCACAGGTCTGATTCTGCGGTGTGTAATTTTCTGAGTACAGCTGTGTATTGGACATTAAAATGTACAAAATTTGAGGTGGTTTGATGACATTATTACCATTAGAAATGAAATATTATTAGTTAATGCCTTTTCATTAATTATACATATTAATGCTATATTGATGATATGAAAGTGAAACGTTTTGGGGTTATGTAAGTAGCTGTAGAGAATATCTTAAATTAGATCTTCATTTCTATAATTTACTGAGTGGTGGCTGTATAGTATATATAACTACAAAAATTACGTAAGATAATAATATTGTTATTAAAAATCAAGTATTTTTATAGTTATTATTCAAGTGAGGTTGGGTCTTTTTCATATACTTAATGGCGGTGTGGTGTAGATATTTATATGCGTCATTCTCTTCAGTATTGGCTCGAGAGAGCGCAAAAATTACAGTTCCTAAGGAAAGACCAAATGGTATTACTTACTGATAAAATAAGAAGCCTCAAAATTATGTAGTCTCCCGATCATTTCAGCAAGATCTCTTAGCAGGATAAAATGATTTTACCTCTACATGCAGCAGCTATACCAAGATGCTGTGTCTATTGTTCGAAAGCATAGCAAACCTGACTTAAAATCCACAATGACCTGAAATAGCTATTGCTTTACTCCCACATGAAAAACCCACTGATCGTTCTGACATTGTTACTTGCGTTTTCGCGCTGAAACTCAAAAACTGAAGTTGGATAGATTCAATGAAAAAAAAAACATTCAGAAGGAGTATGTTTCATTATTACAGAAGCAAATAACACTCAAAATATCTGGTATTCTTCATTCAAAATACTGTAAATCTGAAAAATTTTCATTTGTAACGTCTAATGAACTTAGTTTGCAGCATTTGCTGCACAAGCCACTAGTATTATTTTAAATGGAATCAATTAAGTTCCATCTAGATAAGTAGGGCAATGATTTAGTTATCATTGGAAATCAATGATCCAAATTTTTTTCGTACTTGAGTTTTTGCTTTTTAATAATTTGAACAAAAGATGAAGATATATTATAAGAAATTGACATTTTTTCTATCAGTCAAATAACTATAACTTTGATTGTACACATAAAAGATCTGATTTCGCATCCCAGTGAGACAATATGGAATTTGTAGGTTGAGATGTTGCAAGATATTTTTTATTTCCTTTTTCGTCATGTCAACATATCTCTATAAATCATCATACGAGGCGTGTTCTTAAAGTAAGTTCCAAAAGGGTGTAGTAAGTAAACGGGAAGATATTTACAAACCATTTTTGTTGCATTGTATTCCCCACACTTCAATTACTTCTCAACATAATCTCCACCATTATCAGGGGCGTATTTGCGGGCTACCGGGGCTACCGGCGGTAACCCAAGGAAATTACAAAAGAAAAAGTTTATAATATAACATAATGTAATAATTTTCTATTATTAGTTTTACCATAGTAATTAAAATTAAAGTAATTGTTAGATATATTTTGTGTAATAATAGGGTCAGCGGTAGCCCAAACCCTTTAACCAGTATACGCCACTGACCATTATTGAGGCATTTATCGAGTCGTGGCACAAGTCTTTCTATCCCCTCATTGTAGAATTCGCCTGCCTGCGATGTGAACCACTTCCACACTGCTGTTTTCACTTCATTGTCGCCATCAAAACGTTGACCACCGAGGAACTTCTTGAAGTGTAGGAAGAAATGAAAGTCACGCGGAGCCAAATCCGGACTGTAGGGGATGGCCAATTTGTTCCCAGCCAAATTTCGAGATGAGATTTTGGGTGTCACGAGCTGTGTGTGGCCGAGCGTTGTCATGAAGCAACACAACTCCGTCGGTCAGCATCCCACGTCTCTTGTTCTGAATTGCGCGACGGAGCTTCTTCAAGGTCTGACAATAGGTTTCTCTATTAATGGTTTCACCCCGAGGCAAGAATTCGATGAGTAGGACTCCTTTTCTGTCCCATAAACAGTGCACATGATCTTGCGTGTTGACATGGTTTGTTTGAATTTCTTTTTTTCCTTGGTGATGCAGTGTGCCTCCATTCCGTGGACTGCTGCTTCGATTCAGGTGTCATGTGAGACACCCAAGTCTCGTCACCTGTCACGATATGGTCACAGTCTACTATATACAGTCGCGAAGCTCAATATGTAGTAAAAATGCAAACATGGATAGTTGCCCACCACTAGGATCGCTACTATCGCCTCATCATTGCAGATCTCTCTCCTAGCAGCCGACAAAATATGTTACACTTTCGTTGTCGTGTTCTTTTGGAAAAATTAACACCTTCCTTCCATTATTGAAATATTAAATGCATAAAGTTAATTTATTATTTTAATGAAGTATATTAAATTCCACCATAAACTCGAAGATACCTGCAAGAAATACGTTAATATAATTTTTGTTTGTGCAAAACGAACTGAAATTTACTATAATTGCTTCACTCATTCAAGATTATAGCGATAGTTAACTATGAAACCAATAAATATTAATTTGCATTTCCCTTTACAACAATAATAATGGAAATATGAATTAATGGAGTAACTTACGTGTACCGGTACTTGTAGTGTAGGCTTACGTAGTTGAGGTTAAGCAATAATAATCACACCAGAATTGGAAATAAAACGTGATTAATAAATTTTATTGTAACAGACTTTTTCTACGTCTCTAATAAAGTAACAAATAAAAATAACAACAAAATTAACAGCTATAATTAAAAACATATCCTTTGAAAAAAAAAAAAAAAAAGTAGGCCTAAGCAATAATAATCCCACCAGAATTGAAAATAAAACGTGATCAATAAATTTCATTAAAACAAACTTAATTTTTCTACGTCTCTAGTAAAATATTATTATTCCAATTACTGTACTTTAGCCATTAACATTTTCATTACAACCAATAACGAACATTTCACAAGCATCAATGTGAAATACGCAACGAGCTAGCACTCGATGGAAATACGATTCAGTCCAAAGTCGACCGTGGACAGTCTATTGTTTCTAGTTGCTAACCGCTTGGAGCGCTTTATCACGAGATTTGCAAAAAATCACCTCAAGCTTCGCGACTGTATATAGTAGACTGTGGTATGGTCAGGAAACTCATCGCCTTGCTCACTGTAACGTGTGAGAAAGCTCAATGCACTGGAAGCTCGTTTGGTTTTGTGTTCCTCGGTGAGCATCTTGGGTACCCATCATGAGCACAATTTTCGATATCGTAATCGATCTGTCACAATTTTGTAGAGAACACTCTGCGACATTTGTGGAAAATTCAAGGAAAGCGAAGAAATCCTGAACCTCCTGTCCTCATGAATTTTTTTCATCGACAGCACCAAATCGTCATTGATCAGAGATGGCCGACCGGTACACTGCTCGTCATGCACAGAGACGCGGCCCTCGTTGAACTTCCTAACCCATCTCCTGACCATTCATCACTAATGGCATCATCACCATACACATCACAAAGTTGACGATGAATGTCAGCTGGTTTGATGTTTCTCGCATTCAAGAAATGGATAACAGAGCGCATCTCACAGTCGGCGGGGTGCTCGATCACTTTAAACATTTCAACTGATCACAACTAACCACACACACGGACTGAAGCTCTGAAACTGCATGCACAGCTTGCCTGAGGACTGAAGAAGAAAACACGCATGCGCAAAATAACGATTGCAGCGATGCGACGGCTATAACTGGAAACGGAACTTACTTTAAGAACACGCCTCATACTTTGTATAACGAGAAAATAAAGATTTCAGAATCTGACCTAGTGCAAGTGAAAGGATGGCACCGTTGGGTCGTCCTGGATCTTCCTCTGTGGCTTCGCTGAAATTTACTTCCTCCATATTTACAACGACTTTGTGATTCTTCTTGAGATGTGAAATGTGTTCATGTGGTACTTTGGTTGCTGAAAAGAATGCAAGCTCGTTCAAACATTATCCTCTTCAGAACTGGATTATCAATGTCAGTGATTTAATTACCAGTGCAGGTCTATATAGTTCTGTTGGAGATGGCTTACAAGCAAACATTCTCACACAATTGAAACAATTACATCAAACAATATATAGTCATCAAATTTGATGACACTCAATTTAAGCAAAAGTAACTACCAAATATTTTCACTTGGTAAAAAAGAAAGAGAATTCAATATCCAATACAATGGCCAACACCTTCCTAGGACTTATGAATCCAAATATCTTGGAGTTATTTTCGATAGTAAGTTAACATGGAGCAACCATTTGAATTACATTTCTGAAAAAGCTCGTAAAAGATCCTCCCTTCTAAAAAGACTAGCAGGAAAGAAATGGGGATGCTCTAGGAATACTTTGAACACTACATACAAAATGTTTATACAGCCAGTGCTGACATACTGCGGAGAAATTTTAATTACTTCACCTTTCATAAACGACATAGAACGTGTTCAAAACCAAGCTCTCAGACTCATTACTGGTGGAATCAAAACAACTCCAATAGATTATATGAGATTCCTCACTAATATTAACTGCATCAAAATGACAATAGAAGAAAAAGCACTGATTCAATATGAAAACTTATCAGATTACCAGGAAACAATTGGCTTTCATACAGTCCTCTCTGTAGATTGAAAACTCAAAAAAGTTTCATATCCATTGTTCAAGAATTAAAACAGAAAATCAATATCCCGAATTTAAAAGAAAACTTACAAATTAAACCAAACCCTTTAACTCTATTAAATATAGAATATAATCTAAATTTAACAGAAGAAATACTGAAATCAGAAGTAAACACTGAAATACTAAAACAATTGTTTTTAGAGACAATTAATATTAGGTACCCTCCACAAAACTGGCTTCATTTATACACCGACGGATCCTTGATCTCCAGAGAACAAGGTGCCGGTGCAGGTGTTATGTGCTGTCTCTTCTCACTTTATAGATCTCTTGGATATGGAACAACAAGTTTTGATGGTGAAATCATTGCAATAAGTGAAAGTCTCAGGAATCTTCTATGCCACATCAATAAATTTAGGAATGCAGTTATATTGTCAGACTCAAAAGCAGCTATTCTGTCAATAGTCTCTAAACACACACCTTCATCTCAAACAGCAGAAATAACTAAAATGCTCTCTCAATTATTATCACTCAATAAAAGAATTGTATTCCAATGGATACCATCCCATTGTGGAATCCTGGGAAACGAGAATGCGGATGCTTTAGCAAAGAAGGGCAGCACTGCTACTTACAGACCTGTTACTAAATCTACGTATTACTCTGTGAAGAGATTTATTAAATCTACATACTTAGACTTCAACAAACAAAATTTGATAACACAATCTCAAGGGAAAAAATGGAACTCTCTGCATCAAAATCCACAGTTAAAAACCCGATTTACCACGAAAATCGTCTGTAGCTGCATTTAGATTGGCAACAGGCCATGATTGTTTGGCCAAACATCTGCATAGAATTGGAATATATCAGTCCCCTAACTGCCCATTGTGCAACTCAAACCAAGAAATGGATTCGGAACACTTCAAAATCTGTGCTTCAGTGGCTGGCCATGATAATATCTTTGAAAAATATTGGAGTGCAAGAGGTCAAATGACTTTATTGTTAAACGCCTGGCATTGGAAAACAACAACAACATATAGTACACATTCAACAGTACATTTACCTTCCGTTCTTAACGTCGTTGCTTCCGTAACCGGAATTGTTTGTAGTTCCACATGTACATCAATTGATCCTTTTCTCTTTGGTGTAGCTGAGAGATCTTCCTCTAGCTTCGCTTCTAGAGTAGTTTTGTATTTCCGACTGGAATGTGATTGTTCCTTAAGCTGTAATAGTAATAAATTTATTATATATCCTAATTAACACACTTCGTCTCCATACAGGGTGAATATTACTATGTGGGACCCAAATGTACTAGGTGTTCGTTGGATTTGTTGGCAGCTATCTTGTATATGCTGACGAAATATTTCAACGCTGGGAATGAGTTCTGAGTATACTCAGATGGCCCCACAAATAAAAATCCAGAAATACGTTGAATGAACCATTTCCTAACAAATGGATAGAACGTGCAGGACCCACTCGATGACCTGCGCGTTCCCCAGACTTAAATCCACTGGATTTTTATTTGAAAGAATGCGGGATTCTACACGACGACGACTGCATGCTTGCATTCAAGCCACAAAAGGTCATTTTGAGCATTTTCTCTAATGTTAAGCATCTCTGTCATTACTGCAAGATAACTGTATCGATAACTCGGAAACGCGGTACAAGTGGACAAATGTTCATATGAAGGCGTTATTTTAATAATGGTACTCCTCCATTTACATTGATTTTGAGATATGGAGTTTTAAAGTTTTTAAATGTGTAGCTACAGAAAATTCAGGATGTGAAATATTTGAAAAATAATAGTTCATGCTTTCTTGTCAGAGATTAAGCTTTATTCCTATGCTTGAGGTTTATGAATATTGTGTGGGACATGTCTAATAAAGGGGAGACAATGAAGGTGTATCATTATTCAAATAAAAAATGTCGATGTATGATTGATAAATCCAAGGCAACTCTCTGGAGATGTACCAGAATAATGATTTTATTGAAAAGAGGCTGGATTTCAGTATAAAAATGGATATTTTATAATTTGGATCAAGATCTTGATCATCAATATTATCGGAATCACTCAAAATATCTTTGGAATCACTTATTTCGGCTTAGCATGGAACACAGTGGAGTTATACTGTTATTAAAATAATTTTCTTGTAGGGTTATCTAAGATGCCTGCATTATGGTGCACTCTGTTGGCAGTAGAAGGAAGTTGGAGCTGTACCACTTTCATAATAAAAAGAATGGACATATTTTGTGAACCTGAAAGTGTAGTTAACTCCAATTTGACAGAAAGTGGCATTGTACTCCTTCATATAGCTTTTTTCATTGTTTTGTTGTGTCCTCACCCCCTGGTGACGTGGGTCCCACATATTAAGACTCACTCTGTATATACACATACCGGTATATTAATTTATTTGACTTTTAGAATATCTCATAACATGACATACAAGTGAAGAGGGCAAAACTGTGTTTATTTCCTTATTTCTTTCTATCTTTAATTTGTGATGGATGGATGGATGGATGGATGGATGGGTAAACGGATGGATGAATAGATGGATGGGTGAGTGGTTGGGTAGGTAGATAGTTGGATGGATGGATGGGTGAGTGGATGGATGGATGAATAGATGGATGGGTGAGTGGTTGGGTAGGTGGATAGTTGGATGGATGGATGGGTGAGTTGATGGATGGATGGATGAATAGATGGGTGGGTGAGTGGTTGGGTAGGTGGATAGTTGGATGGATGGATGGATGAATAGATGGGTGGGTGAGTGGTTGGTAGGTGGATAGTTGGATGGATGGATGGATGAATAGATGGGTGGGTGAGAGTGGTTGGGTAGGTGGATAGTTGGATGGATGGATGGGTGAGTTGATGGATGGATGGATGAATAGATGGGTGGGTGAGTGGTTGGGTAGGTGGATGGTTGGATGGATGGATGGTGAGTGGATGGATGGATGAATAGATGGGTGGGTGAGTGGTTGGGTAGGTGGATAGTTGGATGGATGGATGGGTGAGTTGATGGATGGATGGATGAATAGATGGGTGGGTGAGTGGTTGGGTAGGTGGATAGTTGGATGGATGGATGGGTGAGTTGATGGATGGATGAATAGATGGGTGGGTGTGAGTGGTTGGGTAGGTGGATAGTTGGATGGATGGATGGATGAATAGATGGGTGGGTGAGTGGTTGGGTAGGTGGATAGTTGGATGGATGGATGGTGAGTGGATGGATGGATGAATAGATGGGTGGGTGAGTGGTTGGGTAGGTGGATAGTTGGATGGATGGATGGGTGAGTGGATGGATGGATGAATAGATGGGTGGGTGAGAGTGGTTGGGTAGGTGGATAGTTGGATGGATGGATGGGTGAGTTGATGGATGGATGGATGAATAGATGGGTGGGTGAGTGGTTGGGTAGGTGGATAGTTGGATGGATGGATGGGTGAGTTGATGGATGGATGGATGAATAGATGGGTGGGTGAGTGGTTGGGTAGGTGGATGGTTGGATGGATGGATGGTGAGTGGATGGATGGATGGATGAATAGATGGGTGGGTGAGTGGTTGGGTAGGTGGATAGTTGGATGGATGGATGGGTGGGTGGATGGATGGATGAATAGATGGGTGGGTGAGAGTGGTTGGGTAGGTGGATAGTTGGATGGATGGATGGATGGTGAGTGGATGGATGGATGGATGAATAGATGGGTGGGTGAGTGGTTGGGTAGGTGGATAGTTGGATGGATGGATGGATGGGTGAGTTGATGGATGGATGAATAGATGGGTGGGTGTGAGTGGTTGGGTAGGTGGATAGTTGGATGGATGGGTGAGTTGATGGATGGACGGATGAATAGATGGGTGGGTGAGTGGTTGGATAGGTGGATAGTTGGATGGATGGATGGATGGATGAGTCGATGGATGGATGAATAGATGGGTGGGTGTGAGTGGTTGGGTAGGTGGATAGTTGGATGGATGAGTGAGTTGATGGATGGATGAATAGATGGGTGGGTGAGTGGTTGGGTAGGTGGATAGTTGGATGGATGGATGGATGGATGGTGAGTGGATGGATGGATGAATAGATGGGTGGGTGAGAGTGGTTGGGTAGGTGGATGGTTGGATGGATGGATGAGTGAGTTGATGGATGGATGGATGGATGAATAGATGGGTGGGTGAGTGGTTGGGTAGGTGGATGGTTGGATGGATGGATGGATGGGTGAGTGGATGGATGGATGGATGGATAAATAGATGGGTGGGTGAGAGTGGTTGGGTAAGTGGATAGTTGGATGGATGGATGGATGGTGAGTGGATGGATGGATGAATAGATGGGTGGGTGAGTGGTTGGGTAGGTGGATGGTTGGATGGATGGGTGAGTGGATGGATGGATGAATAGATGGGTGGGTGAGTGGTTGGGTAGGTGGATAGTTGGATGGATGGATGGATGGATGGTGAGTGGATGGATGGATGAATAGATGGGTGGGTGAGTGGTTGGGTAGGTGGATGGTTGGATGGATGGTGAGTGGATGGATGGATGAATAGATGGGTGGGTGAGTGGTTGGGTAGGTGGATAGTTGGATGGATGGATGGTGAGTGGATGGATGGATGGATGAATAGATGGGTGGGTGTGAGTGGTTGGGTAGGTGGATAGTTGGATGGATGGATGGATGGATGGTGAGTGGATGGATGGATGAATAGATGGGTGGGTGAGAGTGGTTGGGTAGGTGGATAGTTGGATGGATGGATGGGTGAGTTGATGGATGGATGAATAGATGGGTGGGTGAGTGGTTGGGTAGGTAGATGGTTGGATGGATGGATGGATGGTGAGTGGATGGATGGATGAATAGATGGGTGGGTGAGTGGTTGGGTAGGTGGATAGTTGGATGGATAGATGGGTGAGTGGATGGATGGATGAATAGATGGGTGGGTGAGTGGTTGGGTAGGTGGATGGTTGGATGGATGGATGGATGGTGAGTGGATGGATGGATGAATAGATGGGTGGGTGAGAGTGGTTGGGTAGGTGGATGGTTGGATGGATGGATGGATGGGTAGGTGAGTGCTGCTATTTATAATTGGACGGAGTTACGCAATAATAGACCAACCGACAATTTGAAAAAGTGAGATATTTGCACAAATCTGTTGATGGCAGGCTAATTTAATTCAAGAATGCGATATCTGAATTTTGCTGCTATTTATAAGCAAAAATTCGTTTATTGCATAAAATTCATTTATTTATTTTGCTTTGAAATATTAATTCAACTGCTGGTCTTTTATTAAAAATCGTTTAGCCTTTTTTTGGTATAATTTGTGCTATTTTTTGTAATGGTATGAATGTTATGATACTTCTTGCATAAAATGTTTTATAAAAAACATATTTATTTCAGTGGCCAATATCTCGAAACAGATTTCGAGGGAAAAATTGTTCTGGGCCAGGCATCGAACCTGGGACCTTGGTTTAACGTACCAACGCTCTACCAACTGAGCTACCCGGGAACTCTACCAGACACCGATCCAATTTTTCCCTCTATATCTACAGACCTCAAAGTGGGCTGACAACCGTCAAGCAACCAACATTGAGTGCACACTAACTCTGTGTGACTTAAATTGTGGTTTTCTGTTTCTGGATCGGTGTCTGGTAGAGTTCCCGGGTAGCTCAGTTGGTAGAGCGTTGGTACGTTAAACCAAAGGTCCCGGGTTGGATGCCTGGCCCCGGAACAATTTTTCCCTCGAAATTATTCAAATCAACTTTACAGGGAGTTATACCTGAAAGCTTGATTTGCATCTTGAAACAGGTTTTTTGCGTTTGGTCTCTTATTGCATAACTCCGTCCAATTATGTCCTTACTTCTCAATAGCTTGTACACTTGTCTCGCGTATAACACGAAATACTGCACCTTGACTGGGGTGGCTCCATCTGCAATGCTCTCCTGCTCTCCTTGAGGCATCGTGTGACCCGGTGGATGCTGGTGGGGGGCGTCTGCTTCATGGGGATGAACTGCGTGGAATCTTCCCTCCTGGCTGTCCTCGTAGTAATAGTCGGGGGGTATTGGTTGGTTATTGTATCCTCGCATTCCATCGGAGCCCATCTTGGCATTTCTCTCATTATCATTCATACGTGAAGCTAAGTCCTCCAGCCCAGGCATTGAGTTAAGATCTATTGGAAGAAATAGGGATACCGGTACAATTAACTTTGTTAAGGCGCATTCACAATGAAAATTAAACATAACGTAACCGTTAACTTAAGAATATAAACGTTACGGTAAAATCAAGAAGTCATACCATCATTCACGATGGGAACATGAACATAACCGCAAACACACTTGGTAACCATGGCAACATAACAACGAGTTGAGATCTATTGAAAGAAATTAACTTTGTTGGACTTACTGAGCGAATTTATATTAATTACTCATTACCGTAACTGTTCAGTAAATTAATCATGCAGATATTTATTTAATTGTATATTTTGTTATCTAATGCTTTACATTTGTAATAAATTCTACAAATTTGATATTATTTTTACAGGTAATTATTAGCTACTTTAATATTCCGAATAGTGTTCTATAAAGTGTAATGTATGTATATTAAAAGGATGGTGGAGCCTTTGAGGATGTAAAGAACCGAATAAAAAATGCAAATAGTGCATATGTCCAGTTGTACCCAATATGGAAATCTTATATTATATCTAGATCTACAAAAATTAAAATCTTTAACAGTAATGTGAATCATTCTTATTATATGGTTGTGAGACATGGAAAACAAGTAAAATTATACAAAATAAAGTGCAAACATTTGTTAATAGATGTTTACGAAGAATTTTAAAAATTAGATGGCCAGATATAATCACAAACTCAGAACTGTGGAAGATAAAAAATCAGAAAGAAATCACAATAGAAATCAAAAGACGAAAGTGGAATTGGATAGGGCACACAATCAGGAAAGAAGATGGAGCAGTAGAAAGAATGGCTTTGGATTGGAACCCCAGGGTAGTAGAACAAGAGGAAGGCCAAAAATACATGGAAGAGAACAGTTTTGGAGGAAATTGCTAGGGAGGGGAAAACATGGAGCGAAGTGAAGAAGTTGGCTACAAATAGGGTCCGATGGAGGCACTTTGTGAACGCCCTATGATACAGGAGTTTGATTGATTGCTGTATATTAAGCATGAAAAGTTTTGTTCATTTAGCTTTCATAAGAAAAGAAATGAATTTCACTAAATTTTTGCAGGCCAGTGGTGTACCTCCCCCTTAAGATCTCACTTTAGAAAAAAATGTTTCAAACAAAAGTTGCCCGATTTTTTGAGGAGAACTAGAATATCCAAAAATACTTTATCATTCCATTCGAAATATCAGTGCTGCTCCGTGACCCCATGAGTGGGGTACAACAGAATGCCATCCATGACGCAATCTCAAAGCTCCATCTCCTTTAACGTTATTTGGAAAAATCAGCATTTAGTTTTATTGATCCATTTAAGAGAAACAATTTGTAACACTTTTTGTAAGCCACATGTACATTTGTCAGTATTTAATTACTTCATACTTTGCAACATAGCATTCCTTCGTAGTATGGTACATTGTCTAGCATCTAGCTGAAACATCTATATATTCCGCCTTCCAAATGATTTCTTCTTAGAGTGGAACTTGCAGTGCAGAATGTCCACATATTTTGCAGGTTCACGAAACCTTTTCAAACATTTAGCATTCGATCACCTCCATACCAACAAGAGTCCCCATTCTTCTGTATCTGAATCGACAGAAATTCCGATTTGTACCGTGTTTTTCATGTCTCGGCTTAGTAACTCCTTATGGCTGATTAGAGAGCAACTGTTGGTTTGTCAGAAGACAACACAGTTCCCCATTTGTTAGACGTCCAGTTCCGTCTCTCCTTAAATCATGCAAATCAAGAACAAAGACTAGTCTGCCGAAGATTTTTTTTTTTTTTTTTGCTACAAGACATTGAGTTCATCCCTCGATCCAGCAAACAAAAAATGAAGGCCTGGATCTTCTGGATAACCTCTCACCATGGATCCTATTTATGAATTCCTGTTACCAAGTTTCTCGTTAATACATGCAAAGTATTTCAGATGATCTTTCTCTTACACATATGTTATAGTGATCTACCTACATAATGTGATTACCAGGTTATTTGCCTACTGTATACATCTTTTTTCTCAAAATTAATACCTTTTCTCACAGTTTTGGGTCAATGTAGAGTATCCACCGGCCACTGAACGAATATTGCACACTTTTATCACTGCCAATGTGGCGCTATAAACTAATTTTCAATACTTTTATCATAGCCACGATACATTTCAATTCTTATTGTACTATATCTATGGAATTATCACTACATTAACACATTTAATATATCACAAAACATAGACTGAACGAACTAAATGTAATTATTATGAAAGTCGCCATATTTTCTCTCTGGAATTACGATCCAATTCCACTAGATGGCTACCGATACGAGTAGCAGGGCCGGCAATACGTGCAAACAAAATGATACTAAATGTGAGAAATGTTACTACAGGTGTATAGTATTATGCGACAGGTTAGGTTAGATTAGGTGTGTATCATGTGATAGGTTAGGTTAGGTTTGATTAGGTGTGTGGTATTATGAGAGAGGTTAGGTTAGGTTTGATTAGGTGTGTAGTATTATGAGAGAGTTTAGGTTAGGTTTGATTAGGTGTGTAGTATTATGAGAGAGTTTAGGTTAGGTTTGATTAGGTGTGTAGTATTATGAGAGAGTTTAGGTTAGGTTTGATTAGGTGTGTAGTATTATGAGAGAGGTTAGGTTAGGTTTGATTAGGTGTGTAGTATTATGAGAGAGTTTAGGTTAGGTTTGATTAGGTGTGTAGTATTATGAGAGAGTTTAGGTTAGGTTTGATTAGGTGTGTAGTATTATCACTATGTTGGCGACACTGAAACCCACTGTTACATTAACGAAATATACCCGTATTCTT
The DNA here is from genome assembly GCA_025594305.2 of Periplaneta americana. NCBI lineage: Eukaryota > Metazoa > Arthropoda > Insecta > Blattodea > Blattidae > Periplaneta > Periplaneta americana. The sequence goes on from JAJSOF020000005.1 coordinate 6,544,122, forward strand.
CATTGACGCACGACGATTTTCATATATAAGTAAGGTACGAATTTAGGGTGGGCTAGTCTCTTATATATGAGACAACTCATCCTGCCTAAGGTATTCCGTGGTTTTCCTCAGGCGTAAGACAAATGTCGGGATGAGCCCTATTAGAAATGGGCCACGGATCTATATACTCTTCCCCATATATATATATATATATATATATATATATATATATATTCCCTTTCTTGTAAACGACGTATGCCCTAGTTCAGAACCTATAAATTGTCTATTAAATATACGAGGTCACTCAATTATTCGCAATTTGAAAGGACAGGGACCTCTCAAATTGCAGATTTAAATTTCGCGGCGCTTCTTCTGACGGCCTTCACATGCTTTGTCATCGAACAACAGATGACGGCGTCTCGCCATCCTAATGGCAAACACCAGCCAACTCCTCCTCGCCCCGTTCCGTGATCACTTGATCAAATCTCAGTCCCCTCGCGTATGTGGTACCTAAGAGGTTACGTCCAATTTCGGCTTCCCCTTCAAAATTTTCTAGAGCTCCTTCAGTGGAGCAGCGTAACCCGGAGTGAGACTAGTGGCCAACAGGCTTGGAGCTCACATATTTAGTTTTGTACAGCCCCCAACCCCTTGCAAGGACGCGTTTTGCGTACCTTTTAAATTTGTCCTCACAATTCTCTTTCGGTTTTTCGATTTTTTGATTAGGGTGGGTTGGGTGAGCTTACAGCTCTCCCAGTGATCACATCAATTTCTACTAATCAATACTATAAATCCAAGACATTTTCAAGGATTTTACCAAGTTCCTATAGTGGCTGGGACATAAGTAACATTCACCCAGTTTTGTGCTACCGGTAATATTTAAGCATAGATTGTTTTACGACTTACCCTGAACAGATGGTTGATGTGGAGGTTGCCAGTTTGCTGGTGGTTGTCTGTATGGTCCGTTATTGTAGTAACTAGTGGGACCATTATTGCCATATTTGTATTCACTGCGTGGCAATTCACCATATTGTGGGGCAGGACTGGTACAAAAATTAAGAAAGTTGTTAGCTATGACAAGAAAATGGAATGCAATATTATGCACAGAGATGTTTAGTGGGCAATACTTTACCACTAACAAAGCATTAAATTTAAGGCTATGTAGTTCTTATCATTAGTAGCCTAGGTAGTTTACTTTTGTCTCATTGCAGGAGAATGACGTTATTCGATATAGGTTTACATTAAGAAACGTAATTTACTTTCCATTTATCGCACTTATATGTATTTGGTTTGTCATAATCTGAATGAAGAAAATCAAGATGACTAAATCCACTTTTCAAATTACGTGTTTATTAAATAATTCGACGTACCGGTATTTAAAATGATCTGGAATTTTCTAACCTTTTCGATCATCCAACCAGGACGTTTCTATATCAATTTTAAAATTGTGACGTTTTCGACTTTTGACAACTCTGGCTCATACTGATTGCATTGGCAATAACACTAAATTAAATTGAAAACTATTATAGTAGCTCGAGGACTTCAAATTTTGAAACTGATGTGTAATTTATAGCACAGTCTCACACTCATAATAATGTGAAATCTCCCATAATGTATAATAACTCTTTTACTTAATCATTATGGACCGTATTCATAAACATTTTTAGCACGGGCTTTCGGTGGATTATCAGCGTTTTTCGTATTCATAAACCAGTGTTAGCGATAGGATATGATTTGAATTCTGTGCTAGTAACCAGTGGATAGCCGGGGCTAGCTTAGTACGCTCGTAGCGCGTGCTCCGAAATGTCTATGAATACCACCCTATTGTACGAAGTGCAAGGAAAGTATTTCATTGGTTAAAAATCTACTTCGAGATTTTTACAAAGAAAAAATATATATATATATATATATATTTTTTTTTGTATTCCCGATATCGAAAAGAAAAAACAACTTCACACTCAATATTTACCAGTCAATTCATCTAAAAAGTACCATATGCACTTAAAATATAACAAATTTTACTTTAGGAAGCAACATGTGCTTATTAAAATCCATAATGATGAAATTGCTCAAATTGGTAGTGTAGGCTACTGAAAATAGGCTCAAAGGGCCATATTCATAGACATTTTTAGCACGGGCTTCTGGTGGATGATCAGTGAACTACCATTTTTCGTATTCATAAACCAGTGTTAGCGATATGATATGAATCCCGTACAAGTAACCAGTCGATAGCCGGGGCTAGTTTAGCATGCTCGTAGCGCGGGCTAGCGAAATGTCTATGCATAGCACCCTAAGGATTTTTAGTGATATTTTTTAGTACATAAGAAATAGTGTCAAATTAAGAATTTTTAGTTCAAAGCAATAATTATTTTAAATGCATTCTGGGTAGTAGAAAATACTGTTCAAATTTATAGATTTCTCCATGAACAGACAGAGAAGATGAGTTTCACAATGTTTAGAGTGATACTCGTTATTTTGTGTTATACAGGGTGGAAGGGGACCGATGCACCGAAATTTAAGAGATGATTCTACATGTTAAATATAAGAAAACTTTTATTACACTTTTTGTTCGATGAAGCACTGTTAAGCAGGAAAAAATAGTCTTTGCCCAATGTTTGCAGCTCTCTATTGCGGTAATGGTCCAAAAAAAATGGCTGATTGCTATACAGACAGATAGGTAAAAATATTCTGAACAGCTAATGTCTTTAATCTTTTTTTTTGCATATCAAACAGTTTAGCCATGAATTTAAATTGAATAATTACGAAAATCATTAAAATTAATTTTTCAATGCAGTGCACTGTCGCGCATTACTGATTAAGTTCAGCAGAGGGGGAGGGGAAGGTAAGGAGTGCAGACTGTGCTTGATAGAGTTATTGCAGTAGTAGTTATGTTGCCAAATGCTTCATAGAAACATAATGATTTCCTCTAAAATGGTGAATATTAGAGAAAAAAACTTATTTAGATTTTTCAAATCTCTCCTCATGATCTATTACCAGTTTCATTTTGGTGCAGAGGTTACCATCCACCCTGCATATCCTTTGGATGGGAGCCAGAGCAGGTGGAGAGCTCTGGTAGTGAAAATAATGTGATGCAGCAAATAAAAAAATTTGGAAGAATGTAAATGGTGGATAATTTCACAGACCTTGACTCAGTGTGCTAATTATTGAAATAAAATTACTGCCTACTACAGTAACCGGTATGTGTAATGATAAGCTTTATCATTCAATGATAATGAATGAATGAATGAATGAATGAATGAATATATTCTTGAATAATTTTGAGGGAAAAATTGTTCCGGGGCCGGGTATCGAACCCAGAACCTTTGGTTAAACGTACCAATGCTCTACCAACTGAGCTACTCAGAAACTCTACCCAACACCGATCCAATTTTCCCCCTATATCCACAGACCTCAGAGTGAGCTGACAACCGTCAGGCAACCAACATTGAGTGCACACTAACTCTGTGTGACTTAAATTGTGGTTTTCTGTTAACGAACAGTGACGTGTATTATGCAAATCAAGCTTTCAGGTATAACTCCCTGTAAAGTTGATTTGAATAATTTTTCCCTCAAAATTATTCAAATCAACTTTACAGGGAGTTATACCTGAAAGCTTGATTTGAATATATTCTTTATTTTCTGAACCGAAATCTGGCAACTCCTCTGTGAAAGGCTAATGTGTTTTACATTTTTGTTTCTTCCTTTCGAAATTTATGCAGATTTTGTTCTACTATCTGATTATATTGATCCAGACACTTGGTAAAATCACTTAATATGAACTTACGTCTATACAAAATTGTGTATATAGTGCATTCCAAACTGTTCATCACTCAAAATAAAAATTAAATAAAAAGGCACAAACATTTAAAGCCAAGCACAGGAGAAAAGTCCTATTGCTTCCTGTACCAATCTTCTAAAAGAGAGATGATACACGTAGGTGAGCACTAAAATGCAGTAAGATGCGTTCTTTATGATAGATAAATATGTAAAAACGATCGTACATTTCTCAAAATTAAATTAAGTATAGAGTATTGCTATGGAAATATAAACTGTGCTACGGAAAATAAAGAAGGGCCTGCTATTTCAGGGAACATACTTAATGCTTCATACTCACACACTATTATTATAAGCAAGTTCAGTACTAAAACATTGAATTTTCTCATTTGAGTTCATTTTCGTCACGTAATTACTACAGACATATATTTTATCAGTTCTCGAACTTCGGGTGCATGAGAGCAGTTCAGCTTGCCATCCTACCAGAGTAATATAGCATGTAATTTAGAATGCTTAAATACAGGGTGGTGCACGAAATGTTGAACCATTTGATTTTGTGGCTATACTTTATGTCGTGCATGTACATGAAATCTAAGAAATGTCAAAACTAGGTAGCATAGGCCTATCTGATGTCAAAGCTATGCGCTACTTAAATTTCTAACATCCACAATTTTTTAGCTACAGAGTTGAAATTTTTTACTAAATATGCATATCAATATCATAATCACACATATATTTCAGTCTTTTCTCATACATACTAACTTATGGCTTTTAAGGAACCCGGAGGTTCATTGCCTCCCTCACATAAGCCCGCCATTGGTCCCTATCCTGAGCAAGATTAATCCATTCTCTATCATCATATCCCACCTCCCTCAAATCCATTTTAATATTATCTTCCCATCTACGTCTCGGCCTCCCAAAGGGTCTTTTTCCCTCCGGTCTCCCAACTAACACTCTATATGCATTTCTGGATTCACCCATACGTGCTACATGCCCTGCCCATCTCAAACATCTGGATTTAATGTTCCTAATTATGTCAGGTGTAGAATACAATGCGTGCAGTTCTGTGTTGTGTAACTTTCTCCATTCTCCTGTAACTTCATCCCTCTTAGCCCCAAATATTTTCCTAAGCACCTTATTCTCAAACACCCTTAACCTATGTTCCTCTCTCAAAGTGAGAGTCCAAAGTTTCACAACCATACAGAACAACCGGTAATATAACTGTTTTATAAATTCTAACTTTCATACTTTTTGACAGCAGACTGGATGATAAGAGCTTCTCAACCGAATAGTAACACGCATTTCCCATATTTCTTCTGTGTTTAATTTCCTCCCGAGTATCATTTGTATTTGTTACTGTCGCTCAAAGATATTTGAACTTCTCCACCTCTTGAAAAGATAAATCTCCAATTTTTATATTTCCATTTCGTACAATATTCTCGTCACGAGACATAATCATCTTTTCTCATACATACTTAAACAAAAATTGACCTTATTTTTTTAAATTTTCTTAGTAAAAATCCTATTTCTAAAAAAAAAAAATATTATTTTTTTAACTAATTTTTTTAAGACTACCCTGCATATTGTGCAATGGAGCATTAGTAATGTCCTGCTCTAATTTGTTCATTTATAAAAAAATGTAATTTCTTTAATGTGCATACATTAATAAAAGAAATAATAGTGTTTTATGTATAATTCTTTAGTAATAAAACTATGCTGGGTACAGCCAATCAAATGCTCCATTTCACAACATAGATATTAATGAATAACTATGCCAAGTTTCATCACTCTAGCTTTAACCACTGAGAAATAAAATGAATAGACCTACTTGTCATTGAAAATTTGTTTCTTGAGATAATTAAATTTAAACTTTTGGTTATACATAACTCGTGCATTAACATAGTATACTTATAATTAAGATTTGAGATAAAATTTCCACGAAAATACTTCTCATAAAACCGTACATTTTTAGCGCAAAAAATAAAAAAAAAGGATGAAATCTGTCAAAATTCGACTATTTTCAGTAGCACATCGCCTTAAGTTTCTAGCTATTTCGTTGTTGGGTAAATAGGTTAAGTCTGTTAATTTTGTCTAAATGTACTCTAAATCTTATTGAAATATTTGAGGTTTTTATTGAGATTTGTGCAAAAGTTTCATTGTTTCTAAAAAGCAATTTAGATTTTCATTAGGAATTAATTCATGTGGTTTAAAGTACAAGTAGGAACAATGTGATACTTTTCATTGATGTCCATTAATATTTTACTATTAGCAGAAAAGGACCATTAAAATGTTCAGTCTCATGTCTATTTTGTTTATCTAGTGAAAATGTAGAACAGGAACTGTAAATGGTGGTTACAACCCTGTGCCTTTTCGAAACTTACGTTACATCTCTTACAGATGGGTTTACAATTCAGTGGTATTTATGTGTGCAGTAGGTTATTTATTGAAATGGCGGCAAGATAGCTCAGTTGATAGAGCAAGGTCCTGGGTTCAATCCAGAACGGCCATGAGCCTCTTGTCAAATTGAGTACCTGAGGATAAAAGATTGTCGGTGCACGCAAACCTCATTCTAGTACCAAAGTCATGAAAGCATGAAGCTGTTCCTCCATAGTGTGGAAGAGGGATGCCGTTATTTTTATTTGTTGAAATAGTAATATGAAACAGAATTTCATATTTTTTAGATTAGTAAATATGACTTTTAAATCTATGCATAACATGCACACTTATCTCTCTCTCTCTCTCTCTCTCTCTCTCTCTTTAAGTATTATTTTGTATTTTCTAAGTTTAAAGGATTAAAATGTATTATTTTAATTATCTATTGTATGGCCATTACTTAATATGATCGTTTTTTGGAAGATGTGCTTTCATGTTTTAAATTCTTAATCGTTTTTATTATCGAAATATCTCTGTTAAAGAACTCAAATAAGAAAATTCCTCATACTATCGGACACACAAATACAATCAGGATTAGCTTTGTACTACAGTGAAACCTGCTGTCTTTTTTTCAACGCTATTTTTAATTATTCTTAACTGGTTGATTCAGATAGCCATCAGGAAAACATGACTGGAAATAAATGAATATATCATACGAATATTTCTGATCACTTAATATTTAAATTTTAATTGTGAAAGCCGTACGATCCAACTTAACACTATTTCTATGACACGGTAATTTATATAAAAAATAATAGTAACCTTACTACTGATAGGATATCAATATACTCTTTCACTTAATTCACATGACATTTCGAAAAATCCATTTTTATTAGGCCCCAAATGCACTTCAGCTTGTTGACTTACTATAGCGCCATAATATCAGCACAACTTTAGATCAATGTAAAACATTAAGTCAATGCTAAAAGGACGTAAAGGGACCGAGGGATATGTTTTTGTTTAGCTAAACTTCAAGAAAGTGCTAATTAAAAACAAAAGCAGTTGAATGTAAGGCACATGATATTTTTTTGTTTCCGTGCCTAATCTTTTGCTGTTTTAAATTGAGTTAACCCTGGAGGTGTTTTGGCTAAGAAGGTCATCAATTCATGTAAGTGACGCTATGTAAAGATTTATCTTTAGGGACGAGGAAAGCTTAGTAAAGACAGTAATTCATTTTTGTTTTCTATAGTTCAGTTGCCGAATTCTCTGTAGGCAATGCTGGGTGCTTTTAGCTAGTTTTTTTTTTTTATAAATTTGTGTGACCTTCCTTGGTTCTAAAATCTCGCAAGACAATTAGTCTGCAGAAACATCTACCTTCAAAGCAATAAATTTCATGAATAGGAAGTGACTGATAAAGTTGGCCTGAAGCCCTTTTGTTTTATTCAGCAGAACCCCAGTTATCCGTCACCCTATTATCCGATAAGTGGATTATCCAACTCTCTCTCGCTCTGTTTTTCTGCTGTAGAAAAAGTATGAAATACTGTATGTTATATTATTACATATTTTTTTCTAGAGAGGGTTTTTACAATCCTTTATCGTTACAACAGTATGTAGTAGGAATTCCACCGCTGCTGGCAACAGAACAGAAACTGTTACTTGTTAGAGGGGTTGTTTTTCCCAACTTATATAATAGTCACTACCTGCTTTTTAAAGAAATGACTCCAAGAACTTCCACACAATTGCAAATCCGTGCACCAGTCAGTCCTCGTCCTACTGTTTGAGTGGCCGTACTGTTTAACTTCTATACAAAATGTCTTCTACGGGTGTCAAAATAAAACGTATTTTGTTAAATATTGAAAGAAAGTGAAAATAATTTAGAGGTTTGAGAAAGGAGAAACTGTGGCTTATCTCGCATCAGAATATGAGATTGGCGTTACAGCTGTGCGCGATTTAATAAGAGATGAAGATAAAGTTTATGAAATATGTAAACCTACAACACGAGACTCTACTATTCCTATCTTTCCATAGACAACCTTCACAAGAAGTTTCTTTAGCCCTTAAAAGCCCATATTAAACATAAGACCACAATAGTACATTATGCAACGAGCCTATAATGGTAGTAATTAAGACGCTAGTATGTTTATGAAACGAGCGCAAGCAAGTTTCATAATTTTCATACGAGAGTCTTAATTACCATTATAGGCAAGTTTCATACGACTTTTTATGCTCGACCATATTTCTAACTTGAAATTATTCATAAGTATTCATGTTATTCTTATCTGACTGGGGAGCGGAACTGACCTTGTGCAATATCTCGTAAATTGTGAGATGTGCGCAGACGCGAAAGTATTGATTTCTTCCGAGGATCAAATGTCATTGACCTTGATATAATCTAGAGAGTAAAATAAACATTAATCTTGATATAACCTTGAAATTGATTTAGACATTGAAAAACGAGATGACAAATTGAATTTATTTGAATATTATTTACAATTAACGCTAATTATTATAGTAACAGAACATAACCTTCTGCGACAGTATTGGATTTCCAGCCTCCGTGACGTTTCGCTAGTTGTCTTTCGATTGCATATCCGAGAATAATCGATACTTGCGCTTTCATATTGCTACAATGGTGTTTTCTGATTGGTGGAACACCTGAACTTTAATGAATAGGTGTACTTTAATGAGGACCATTAAAGGGCTGCTACCAGGTGTATAATTACTAAATTTCGGCATGGTCGAGCATAAAGAAAATTACGAAACTTCAAGAATTACTTAATTTATGAAAAAATTTTGTGTACGATTATCCGATGTTTTCAATTAACTGTTCAGTCCATCCCCTTCGTTAAGCACGGATAACAGAGGTTCTACTGTAATAAGACGTCTTCACATGCTGCACATTTAAAATGCTGGTCTTCGATTCTAATTTTCTTCTGAAGGAGTCCATAATATCGTTTTATAATCTGTTTCTCTTAACCAGGTTTGAAGCCGATTAATGCTCGAACAGCAGGGAAATTTTTCAGAGTCAGTGCGATACCTTGTAGCATCTTGTGTTTTATATAATTACGAGTTTTAAACTTCATAAAATTTATACCAACAAATTTTATAAGCATGTATACTGGGTGTTCATTTCAAAGTGTGTCATGACATCACTGTTAGTGAGTCAGCAATTTGAAGCGAGTTTCAGCTTTTATGTCAGAACATTTGCCTATTAATCAAGGCGTTCAATCTGAACTTGAGAACGTGTACGGTATAACTTGAACGTCGTAGCAACAGATGGCGGTCTGTACGGTCTGTGTGCTACCATAACCTCTTTCGAACTGTGTTTTGCGCCGGCAAGTCGTACGCAGGGTATTTGTTATCATCGGTTGCGTACGGTAACATTCCACAACACAAATCAAATGCTCCGTGTCCATGTTGACCGTCGAAGTTAATGTCAACAAATACGTAAGTAATCGTTTTAACCCTCTCCACATATGTCCACACCTGTGGAGTAACGGTCAGCGGGTCTGGCTGTGAAACCAGGTGGCCCGGGTTCGAATCCCGGTCGGGACAAGTTATCTGGTTAAGGTTTTTCCCTGGGTTTTCCCTCAACCCAATACGAACAAATGCTGGATAACTTTCGGTGCTGGACCCCGGACTCATTTCACCGGCATTATCACCTTCATATCATTCAGACGCTAAATAACCTGAGATGTTGATACAGCGTCGTAAAATAACCCAATAAAATTTAAAAATTAAAAAAATCTCCACATATACCGACAGTAAGAAAAAAAACTCACCTCAGTACGTGTTTCCAAACAATTCACATTCCTGCCACTACAGGTGTTACCGTACGTATCGGTAAGTACTATTCAGAATGAACGCCGTATTTGCCAGGCAACTTCTCTGGTATATAAGTAATACGCGGAAGTGTAGGAAGATTAAATTCTCTAGGCTCATCGATTAGTTATATGACGGCATACAGCGAGCCATGACACACTTTGAACTGAACACCCAGTATATGTTTGTAATCATAAGGAAAACACCCCGTATTTCTAAAGTGACATGAAAGAAAGGCAGATTTCACTGTATGAAGGGTTTCCTATATACACTCATCTAAAGCTGGACATAGAATAGAGTTGTATAGAGATGGTGAGACCAAGAGTTTCACTGTCAGGCACCAGGCAGCAGCAGTGTTGCAGAGAGGAGAAAGCTCACCCAACTGCCGACACTTTTTAAGTGGTACATACTTGTATTTAGAGTGATGAATTCCTTTATATTTGTACCTGTCTGAATCTGCAACTAATCCATTGCCTTTGTGATTAAAAATATGGCTGCCTTGATCTGAAAAAAAAGAGAATAATAGCATTAGAATTTCCAAATGGCTATCACATTCCGTTCAATGCAGCCATATGTTATACTTAAATTCAATAATACAGGGTGGGGCATGGGAACCAAGTGTTTTTAAATGGCTTGTACTCGGTCATTATGAAAGGGAGAGACGTGCGGCTTGTGACATTCCATTCCGTGGCTCATAGCATTTCGCCTGCAGTCGGCATCATGGAGCAGTGGACGCATGTTTGCGTATGATTGTTTTGTTAGAAATGGCGAGTCGGTGACCTCGATACGGCGTGAGTTTTGCTACAGATTCAATATTAATCGCAATGATTCTGTTCCCGTGCGTGACACAATCTTATGTTGGGTTGAAAAATCTTAAAAAAGGCGCAATACTGAAGAATAAATCGCCCGGCCCACAACACAGAGTGCGTACTCCAGAAAATTTTCAGTCAGACAAGCGATACTGCGCAGCCCAGGCCGCTCTGCTCGAAGACATTCAGCTGTTCTTGGAATCAGCAATCGTACGGTAAGACGGATTTTGCATGGCGATTTACATTTACACCCATACAAGATGGGTGGTTTCAGCAAGATGGGGCCACGGTGCATATCTCCAGAGCGTCAATGGCACTTCTTTGCTTTCTGTTTTCCAATCGTCTCATTTCGAGATTTGGTGATGTTCCATGGCTCCCTCGGTTCCCTGACCTGTCCACGTGATTTTTTTCTCTGTGAGTACCTAAAGGCACGTGTTTACGAGGATAAGCCCCGAATATTAGATGAATTAAAGGACACAGTACGTCAACACATCACCCAAATCAACAGAGATCCCCTGGAAAGAATAGAGGTGAATTTTCGTCAGCGTCTTAAACAATGCGTCAACACAGACGGACATCACATGCCAGATGTAATTTTCCGCTCATAATTGAAATGTTCTCACAAACGTTGTTCTACGAATAAAATGTGTTGAAAACAAAAACTGTTTTATGATTATTTTAAAAGCACTTGGTTCCTATGCCCCACCCTGTATTACGGTTTGTGTACCGGTACATATTGGTCATAAAGTCTCGAGCCATTTGAAAGAAATAGTGAATGAATTGAAATTACTCCCATGTATGTTTGTTGTACACATGTAAAGTGTAATAGTATCGTCATTTAACATGGTCGTCATCAATTTCATAGCACTCCTCCCAACGTTCGACTGTAGTCCTAAAAACATTCTTCAATATGCCTATGTCTCTTAACATTGTCACTTTGCTTCTTAAATACATCAGGCTCTTGATATCCCTTAAGTTACTTTAGTTTTGTACCCCTGGATTTGATAAACCCCCAATCAAATCCGGTGAACGTGATGGCCGTAATGGTGTCGACCCTCTGTCTGTTGGAAAATGTTTTGCTGATGTATGTTCGCACAATGTTAGCAATGTTTTTGAAAGACAACAATGCCGATAATTCCCTCCTGCCATAGTTGTGTACCAGAACTGTTGCAGCATGGCAAGACATTTGTTCCTGATAATTGTGGCTTCTCCGAAGCAGAAGGGTAAAAAATCTTTGGTCTTTGTGATTCTGAGTCACACATTTAATTTTGCCTTTCAAATGTAACACGTGGTAGCTTATTACCTCATATGCGCCATTACGGAGCTATATGACGAATGCAATTCTTGACTTGTAGCCACATTCAAAACCTTGCATTCTCGTTTTGCCTCTTACTTATACTTTGAAATTAAACCTTTGTTGTATAATCGATAATAATATTTGTTTGTATAATTTAATTACTTTGGTGCAAACGTCATAGATTTTCTTTCTTTTTAATACTATAGGTATTGTAATTATTATAATTATATAGTTCTAAGGTATAAAAGTAGAGGCTCATTCACAATGAAAATTAAACATAACGTAAGCGTTAACTTAAGAATATAAACGTTACGGTAAAATCAAGAAGTCATACCATCATTCACGATGGGAACATAAATATAACCGCAAACATACTTGGTAACTATGGAAACATAACAACGACGCCATTCCCTCATATTCTCTCGTATACTTCAGCGCTCCACGATTGTGTTTTGTTTGCAAATCACGTAAGCATAAGCATGAAAGTTTGGAGTTTGCAAACTTTCATGTTAACGTCTTACGGTAATGTTTATGTCAATGCTTATGTGAATCATTGTGAATGATCCCATTTGGTAGCCTGGGCGCAAACTTCTGTGTTTATGTTACGGTTATGTTTAATTTTCATTGTGAATGGGCGTTAAGTCTTAAAACAACGTTCTTTAATTTTTATAAACTCGTTTTTTTTTTTTTTTTTTTTTTTTTTTTTTTTTTGCCTGTCCGAATTAAGTGGAGTCTGGCTTATCAGGATCCAGATCAACAAGGTTTTACTGTAGTAAACATGGTGATTGTCCTGTGGATTTTCAGAGATTTTCAGACACTCCCTCCTTCATATCGCCTCATTACTGAACTTTCAAACATAATCTTTAAGCTCATAGCCTCTAGTTTATTTCGGCAAATCCACTGCGTTGATAAATCTTACACTCTACAATGTACAGGGTGCGGCATTTAACGTTTCCCATTTTAAGTTGGCGATTCTGTTCACATTGTTGGTAAAACATGTTTGCAAACACAGGGATTCGGTGTATCAAAGCCTTGGATTTAGTTAGCCACATCCCAACACAGGGATTCGGTGTAGCAAAGCCTTTAGTTAACCATGGAACGTTGGCCGGTGCAACAGCGCATTTTCTGTGTTGAACAGTTTGTTTCAACAGAGTCAATTGTTGCTGTCCAGCAGGCGTATTTTTGGTGATAATCAACGTGGAGTTGCACCATCACGGAAAATAATCAGTGTGTGGGTGCGTTAGTGGCGTGAAACGGGATCGGTTCAAAACAAAGCTCGAGTTCGTCAGAAAACGGCGCGGACTCCTGATAATGTCGAACGTGTGAGAACGGCTCTGCAGAGAAGTCCGTATCGTTCCGTGCGGCGTCATTCCCGGATCATGAATTTGTCGGACAGAAGTGTGCGAAGAATATTGCACAATGATTTGCACTTCCATCCATATAAACTCCAGGTCGCACAAAAATTAACAGTAGTAAACAAAGCCCTGCGCGTCCAATGTTGTCAGAGAATGCTGCAATTGTTTAACACTCACAGCTGCCTGATAATGAGTGACGAAGCAAATTTCTGTCTCAATGGTTATGTAAGCAAGCAGAACTTTCGTTATTGGGCGCCACAAAATCCACGTGAAATCTTTGAACGACCACTACACAGTCCTAAGGTCGTAGTCTGGTGTGCAGAGGGTATCATTGGTCCTTACTTCTTCGAGGACGATAATGGTGCTGTGAACTCTGAGCGTTACAACATAATGTTGACAACTTTTTTCCTGCCTGAGTTGAGACGCCGTAACTGGAACATTCAGGATGGAGCCACATCCCATACAGCACGTGTTTCAATGAACACACTTCGTGCTGCTGTCCCTGGGCGACTTATCTCCGGATTAGGTGACATTCAGCGGCCCTCTGCTTCCCCTGATCTCACTGCACCAGACTTCTCTTTGAGGGGGTATCTTAAGAGTAAGGTCTACGGTCATATCCTTCATGACATCGAGGACCTTAAAACCGCGATTCGTGAAGAAATTGCTGATGTTACACCTGAAACATTGCGGCGAGTAATGGCCGGTGTGCAGGGAAGATTGCAACAATGCATTGACGCCAATGGAGGACATCTTAAAGACATTATTTTCAAAACATAAGATGTACCGGTACTGTAATTCCAAGATTATAATAGTTGTAAACTGATTAATTTCTTGTAATTTACTTGTAAACTAAATAAGTTATGGGGGTTTGAAAATAGGAAACGTTAAATGCCGCACCCTGTAGTATATGAGGGGGTCAGAAGCAAAGAGGTATAAGTGTACTTAAGTTATTTGTGAGAAAATGTGGTTCAAAGTACTTAAGATTTCGTAAATTCCGTGAAATTTTTTATTTCGATTTTAGTGTGTGATGTGGTTAAAAGATGCATCCCTTTGCCATTAAAATTTTAAATGCTTTAGATTGTCCTGGATGCACTTAACTCATGTGTTTAGAAATGTCACTTGTACCCCTTTGCTTCTGACCCCCTCATATATGTCTTGATTTATCATAAGTTAAAGCTTACATAACAAAATTAATACTGGTAATTCTGTTTGGAAATAGGAAAAAGGACACTATTATACATTTCCAATGGATACCGTCCCATTGTGGAATCCTGGGAAACGAGAATGCGGATCCTTTAGCAAAGAAGGGCAGCACTGCTACTTACAGACCTGTTACTAAATCTACGTATTACTCTGTGAAAAGATTTATTAAATCTATATACTTAGACTTCAACAAACAACATTTGATAACACAATCTCAAGGGAAGAAATGGAACTCTCTGCATAAAAATCCACAGTTAATTCCCGATTTACCACGAAAATCGTCTGTAGCTGCATTTAGATTGGCAACAGGCCATGATTGTTTGGCCAGACACCTGCATAGAATTGGAATATATCAGTCCCCTAACTGCCCATTGTGCAACTCAAACCAAGAAATGGATTCGGAACACCTCAAAATCTGTGCTTCAGTGGCTGGTCATGATAATATCTTTGAAAAATATTGGAGTGCAAGAGGTCAAATGACTTTATTGTCAAACGCCTGGCATTAGAAAACAACAACAACATTTGCTTAATTTTAATCGTGTACTTACCCTCATATTCTCTATTGTTAGCTGCTTGAAATTGACTGATAGGTCCCTGATATGCTGAAGCTGGAGGCATCTGCTGTGGTGATTGCTGTTGCTGCTGCTGTTGTTGGTAGCCTTGCCATTGCATATTGTTGTTATTATTACCATATCCCAATCCTTCACCCTCTCTTCCATATAGTTTGTTGCCCTGTGTCTGCTGTTGCTGCTGCTGTTGCTGTTGTTGGTTGTTTGAAGACATGGGATATATCTTTTGATTACTGTTGAGATTCACACCATTATTGTTGGATTGAGTTCCTGAAACTGTTGTAACTGTAAGTTAAGATGTTCTGATATGGAAAAGGCATTTGGAATTGATCAAATTCATGAAACCTGTGCTACCAAAATCTTCATAATACTAACATACTGTATGGCGCCAGCGTTTTTGGCGTGTGTCTTGGAGTATAGTGCCCAGTTTTTGAGCATGCTGATAGTGCAGCTGAGAATGGTACTACTTCCTATACATGACACATCAGCCATTTGTCAAACAGAGTTGTCAGACTGACTGCGGGAAAGGTAAAACACTCGTACTTAACGTTCACATTTCTTATTTCACACGCCAAAAACGGTGATGCGGACTAAACAAATCATAAACCCAATATAAATGGTGCCAGCATAAATACGATAATGATGGTGATGATGATGATGATGATTACATCGTTATTCCATCATCACTTCTGTCACCATAACATCTATCACCATCACAATTACACCATCACAATCATCACTTCCCTCTCGGAAATAGAACTCCAGCCTTTTGGATTAATAGCTTCGAGCTCTTTCACGTATGTCAGAGCAGCAGAAGGAAGGTCCTAGACTAACTATAATATCAATACCCCTTAGTATATTGAATTAGCTTACGTAAGTAGTGATTGCAATATAAGTTACACTATTATGCACATTATATTTATGTGTTCACTCTATATTGCTGAAGCAAAGAAACATGTCTCGAAATATAACATGAAAAATTGTAATTCGAAAATTATAATGAACGGTACATATCCTGCTGTTGAACTTAATCCTTAACTAATGATTATGGTAACAATAATATAAATAATAATAACAATATTTCAATTTTGGCAATTGTAGTGTTGATGATGATGGCGATGGCAGTGAAAATGACGCACTGTATTTGAAAACTGAAATAATCATACAAAAATTCACTTCCTGATGCACTGTGCATGTATTTAGCTGTCTGTTTTAATTAGCTACAGCTCGTGAAAATCAATGGGATGCATGTACTTCAGTTTTTATTGCTAGTACCTAAACTAATTGATCTAGTTTTCATAGTTTCCAAATCAAAGTGACGTAACAATACTACCAAACTTAATATACCGGTACTTAATTGCATTCAACACATTGATAGTAACAATACTAATAACTCTGTCTATTAAAACATAAAAAAAATGTACCTATCATACATATTGCAATAAAAATATGAAGTCAATATAAGGAATGGATTAACAGTTATCGGAAGAAGGAAAAGGATTAGAATAATAAGAAACAGAAAGAGGTGACATTGAAGAAAAGGGACAAGACAAATGAACGAAAGAAAGAAGATAGGCTACGTAGAAAATGGAAGCTGTGTAGAACGAGGATGATAAAGAGGAAGAATCAGGAAGAGATGCAATTGAAGAAATTGTATGAGGGAAGAAAAAGGAGATGAAGAAGAAGAAACAGAAAGAGACGTAATTGAAGATAAAAGCGAGAAAGAAGATGTGGTGGTGGAAAACCATAAGAAAGAGATAAAATTTAACAAGGGATATATTAGAAAGAGAGAACGAAGCAGAAAAAGATGAAGAAGAATAAGAGAAAGAAAAGCTGGCGAAGGAAGAGCATAAGGAAAAGGTGGGGAAGACAAGAATCAGAAAGAGACGAAGGTTAACAACTGATATTGGAAAAAGGAAGGAAGAAGTTGAAAGCGTCGAGGATGAAGAGGAATAAAAATTAAAGAAAAGGTGATAAAGATAAAGCATGAGAAAGAGATGGAGAAAAGGAGATGAAGTTTAAGAAAACATATTAGGAAGGGGAAGAAAGAAAGAAGCAAAAAGAGCCGAAAATGAAAAAGAATAAGGAAAAGAAAAGCGAGAAAGAAGAGGCAGTGAAGGAAAAGGTTGAGAAAAAGAGTCAAAAAGAGGTGAAGTTCAACAAGAGATATTGAACAAAGGAAGAAAGAAAAAGTGAGAAATGAAAGGCGGTGAAGGCAAAGCATGAGAAAAGGTGGAGGAGTAGAGAGGCATAAAGAGGTGAAGTTTAACAAGAGACATTGGAAAAAAAGAAGGAAGCAGAAAGAGGCGAAGATGAAGCGAATAAGAGAAAGAAACGGCTATGAAGGTTAAGCATAAAGAAGAGATAGAGAAAGGTCAGAAAAAGGCGAAGTTTAACAGGAGACGTTGGAAAAAAGGAAGGAAGAAAGAAAAAAGCAGTAAGAGACGAAGATGAAACGAATAAAAGAAAAAAGGCTGTTAACCAAGAGCATAAGGAAGAGTTGGGAGGGGAGAAGAAGTCATAAAGAGGCGAAGTTTAACAAGAGACAATGGAAAAAAGGAGAAAGATAAGAAGTAGAAAGAGGAGAAGATGAAGAGGGATAAGGAAAATAAAAACGAAAAAGAAAAGACAGTAAAGGAAAAGCATGAGAAAAAGGTGAGGAAGAGAAGAGCCAGAAGGAGATGAAGTTTAACAATAGAGATTAGAAATATAAAGGGAAAAAAGTGGAGAAGGAAGAAAGAAGTAAAATTAAAAAAAAAAAGGCAAAATGAGAAGAAAGTGAAAAAGGACAAGGGGATGAGGAAGAGAAATTGGAGGAAGAGAAACGGAAGAAGAATCTTGGATTTTTCTTACTAAATCAGTGCAATGATTGATTTACTACAGTCTGAGAACCCCGTCTTGTTTTATACCACCGTATTGTTGGGGTTGCTGCGCCTGGGGCCAGGCTGGGAGCTGCTGCTGCTGCTGCTGCTGCTGTTGCCTGTATGGGGCGGACGCCCCGCTGTAGGCAGGCAGCTGCACAGCGGAGTTGGCTAGTTGCGGGGCCATCTGCTGGTTCACGTTGGCGCGTTGCTGTTGGTTGTACCCGTGATAGACCCGCTGCCTCCTGACTCCTTGTTGGCGCTTGCTGACAGGGTCGGCAGTGGTGCGGGCGGTTGTGTTGTCCCTGTAACGCCGTCTATCAGTGCCCTACCTTTCAACGACATTGTACAAATCAGCAGCACTAATCTTGTACGAGACGAAAAATGTAAATAGTTAAGGCTCATTCACAATGAAAATTAAACATAACGTAAGCGTTAACTTAACGTTACAGTAAAATCAAGAAGTCAAGCCATCATTCACGATGGGAACATAATCATAACAGCAAACATACTTCGTAACCATGGAAACATAACAACGACGCCATTTCCTCATATTCTGTCGTATACTTCAGCGCTCCACGATTGTGTTCTGTTTGAAAATCACGTAAGCATAAGCATGAAAGTTTGGAGTTTGCAAACTTTCATGTTAACGTCTTACGGTAATGTTTATGTCAATGCTTATGTGAATCATTGTGAATGATCCCATTTGGTAGCCTGGGCGCAAACTTGTGTGTTTATGTTACGGTTATGTTTAATTTTCATTGTGAATGGGCCTTTACTGTAGTAATTTCTTGTAGAATTGTCATACTTTATCTGTGCGTTCCGAAAACGGTTTTGTGTGAGAGAGAAAGGGTATGAAAGGCAGGAATGAAGACTGCGCATGCGTAGAACAGCACTCCCCCTACTATCCCATTTTCAGAAGTTTTAGTCGCTAAATAAAAAAAAAAAAAAAGAATTATACAGGCCAATTTATAAGTATCAGATATATTGGGTTATTCAAAAGTAAGTTACATTTTGAAATAGATATAACATTTTTAAAAATTAACGTATAGGCCTATACAAAATGGTACCAGTAACACATTTGTATGTACCGAACAACGGAATTTGTTCATTTATCACGCTCATTTGTTTTGGTTAACATGGTAACAAGTTTTGTTTATACGTTATTTGACATGCTGCAGAATTTTGTTATGCCAAATTTACGAAATCGTGACATCGAGAACACAATCTTCATGCAGGATGGTGCTTCTCCCCATATTTATACACCAGTTAAGCGACTGTTACGTAATACGTTTGGTGATCGCATAAAAAGCAGACATTTTCCTAACATCTGGCCAGCGCGTTTCTCCTCATATCAATCCAGCAGATTTTTGGTTGCGGGGTTATTAAAAAATCTAGTTTTTTTAAACTAGCCTAATTCTACGACTACCGACGAACTAAAATATACAATTTGGTAACAAATTGAAGATATTCTACCAGATCTATAAGTAAATGCTGTTCACAACATAGAAAAAAAAACATTGTTGCTTGTTGAACAAAATGGCGGACATATTTAACATTTACGCTGAATCCAATATGGGCACCTATAAGTGTGTTCTTGTTTTGTGTACCGGTACCTTATATCTTAATTCTTAAAAAAGGTTAAGGCGACGTCAAAATGTAACTTACTTTTGAATAACCTTGCATATTGAAATAAAATAAGATTAAAGCAGGAATGTAAGAATAATTTGCAAAGCTTATTTTCCTCTTACAAATAATTCAGCTCCTTTCTCTTCCCAAACCAAAATCAGTGCTGAGTGTGCGAATTTGATCAGATATTTTCGTTGTAAATTGTGAGACATCCCCTACCACTCTGACGTCATCGGAGCACACAGATAAAGTGTCAGAATTCTACTAATTAGTAACATCAGAAATGTGTAGGCCACCACTACATGAATCAGTTGATGACAATAAGTATGCAAGGTTATTCTTTGAGATATTTCAAACAAAAAAGGTTTAATACAATTTTGCTCGTTTTTAGGGCCTACTTCTTTTCGAGATAAAACTTGTTTTGTATGAAACATTCCATAGCGTTCCATTTAATTCCTATTATGCTCAATCATTTTAAGATATCAGTGTGTTATGATAATAAATTATTGAAAGAATTTTAGTTTTGTCCTTTAAATGTGCAGAAATTTGATCTTAACAAATGTACTGCACAGGAATTTTACAATGTTACATCTGTTCGGATCAAATTTTTGCACATTTAAAGAACAAAACTAAAATTCTTCCAATAATTTATTATCATAACACACTGCTTTCTTAAATTGACTGAGCATATTGGGAATTAAATCAATGGCTTTCCCAAAACACGCTGTGAAATGTTTCATATAAAACAGTTTTTATCTCAAAAAGGAAGCAAAGACGAGCGAAATTGTATTAAACTTTTTTGTTTGAAATATCTCAAAGAATAACTCCCTGAAATTAATGACATTACTTACAGTTCACACCGTATAATATATTATATACAGTGATATACCCTACATTTAGCTTATGTGTTGATCCAGAACACAATAATTAGTGATAATACATTAAGATTTGTTTGAAATGTTTACAGTGAAATAGTACCGTCAATCACAATGAAAATAAATAAGTACCGGAATGAGGATAATAATAATAATAATAATAATAATAATAATAATAATAATAATAATAATAATAATCCTTGTTACTTGTTTATTCATGTGTAAATGAAATAAAACGAATACTAATTGGTTGTATTGTGAAAAAATGTAAAAAAATAAATAAATAATAACTAGTGGCTTGTGCAGCAAATGCTGCAAACTAAGTTCATTAGACGTTCAAATAAACATTTTTCAGATTTATTTTCAATGAAGAATACCAGACATTCTGAAAGTTATTTCCTTACATAACAATGAAAGATACTCTCTCTCGAGCCAATACTGAAGAGAACCACGCATATAAATATCTAAACCACACCGCCATTAAATATATGAAAAAGACCCAACCCCACTTGATTAATAACTATAAAAATATTTGATTTTTAATAATATTATCTTACGTAAGTTTTATAGCTTTCAGTAACATATACTATATATACTATATAGCCGCCACTCAGTAAAATATAGAAATCAAAATCTAATTTAAGTTACTCTCTACATCTACTTATATAACCCCAAAACGTTTCACTTTCATATCAATATAGCATTAATATGTATAATTAAAGAAAAATAGTCACATCATGGCATTAACTATAATAATATTTCATTTCTAATGGTAATAATGTCATCAAACCAACTCAGGTTTTGTAGTTTTTAATATCAATACACAGCTGTACCCAGAAAATTACACACCACAGAATCGAACCTGTAAATTATTTTTAGTAAGTTACGTTTTTAATAACCAATTTATTTTGAGCTCTAAATATGTCAGCATTCTTGTAATATTGTTTACTGTAGTGTGTGCTTTGTTTTATTCTGAAATGCAATTAGCTAGTTCTCAAAACTGACGACAGATGGATTTTGGAAAATATGAAAATTATGTTGAAAAATTGACATTTCACTGAAAACTACTATTTTTCTAAAAAACTTTGAGTTCCAAGCTTCAAAATGAGGGATCATTTATTAAAATCCGTTCAGCCGTTTTCCCGTAATTTCCATTATATATATATAGATGATAATAATAATGTAATTTTTCTTCCTTTTTCTCGGTATGTAATCGTTTTGTTAACAAAATACTTTCAGGTCCTTTTATCGTGATAATTCGCTGAGAAGTTTTCACGATACAGCCAGTCAGTATTCGTTTTATTTCATATAGGTACCCATGAATTTTTAGTAGGTTATTTTACGACGCTGAATCAACATCTCAGGTTATTTAGTGTGAATGAGATGAAGGTGATAATGCCGGTGAAATGAGTCCGGGGTCCAGCACCGAAAGTTACCCAGCATTTGCTCATATTGGGTTGAGGAAAATCCCGGAAAAACCTCAACCAGGTAACTTTCCCCGACCGGGATTCGAACCCGGGGCACCTGGTTTCGCGGCCAGACACGTTAACCGCTACTCCACAGGTGTGGATTATACCCAGGAATAAGCATGTAACAAGGATGATGATGATGATGATTATTATTATTATTATTATTATTATTATTATTATTATTATATCAGATAATTGTACAAACATTGTTTGTAATTTGAGTAAAGAAAAAATTGATGTACCTAAGTATAAATTTGTATTGGAATTTTCATGAAAATAAAATTATGTGTTAAAAAGCGTCCTATCCTGGTAGGCAGCTAACTTATGTAAACGATTTCTGTGGATTTATTTTTGATAGACTCAAGGAAAGACAAATCTTTCGTAAGTTGTATGAATTGTAAATGTTTATACGTCGATAGATACGGTATTCTAATAGTTTTCTATGAAGGACACAGTGTTAAGGGACAGTTATAAAGGCTCGTGAAGACTGTTGTGAATTTGAGTTTCACTTATTGTAGCTTAGGATGTTTTTTGTGTGATTTTTTGACAATGTGATGTATTGTGTGGTACTGGAAAGCCAGTTTTATACCGATTCTAAGTCATCCTTGTGTTAGATTGAATTAGTAAAAAGGATACAGTTCACAGTAAACCAAAATAGATTTTATGCTCGACCATGCCGAAATGTAGTAATTATACACCCGGTAGTAGCCCTTTAATGCACCTCATTAAATTACACCTATTCATTAAAGTTCAGGTGGTCAGCCAATGACAAGTCACCTTTGTACCGTTTTAAACCCGCCAGTATCGATTATTCTCGGATATGCAATCGACAGACAATTAGCGAAACGTCACGGAGGCTTGAAATCAATACTGTCGCAGAAGGTTATGTTCTGTTGCTATAATAATTAGCGTTAATTGTAAATAATATTCAAATAAATTCAATTTGTCATCTCGTTTTTCAATTCTAAATCAATTTCCAGGTTATATCAGACTAATGTTCATCTTATTCTCTATCAAGGTCAATGACATTCGGCCTCGGAAAAAATCAATACTTTCTCTTCTGCG
Organism: Periplaneta americana; assembly: GCA_025594305.2. Classification (NCBI taxonomy): domain Eukaryota; kingdom Metazoa; phylum Arthropoda; class Insecta; order Blattodea; family Blattidae; genus Periplaneta; species Periplaneta americana. Next base: position 6,567,199 of record JAJSOF020000005.1, read on the forward strand.
CACATCTCACAATTCAGGTCAGTTCGCACATAACCATAACATGACCTAATTTTGAATAATTTCAAGTTAGAAATATGGTCGAGCATAAAAAGTCGTATGAAACTTGCCTATAACGTTCGTATGAAAATTATGAAACTCGCTTGCGCTCGTTTCATAAACAAACATACTTGCGTCTTAATTACTACCATTATAGGCTCGTTGCATAATGTACTATTTAAGGTGTGGATAAACAAACATTCGAATAATTTCGGCTATGAATTAGCTCATTTTTTCCTGTGCAATCAATCTACTACGTGATTGTTAGTGTAAATTAAAAGAACTCCTAGTCATTGATGAAGAAATCTTTAATTTGATCTGTTGTCATTACGAAATGTAACAACACTACTCCGAAGGTTCAGTAATTGGGAGAGAAGGGGAAGAATGCTACTCATGAAATAGTTTTAAAGAATAGATTAATACATTATTTAGAAAAACATAAAATCCTCTCTAAAAATCAGTTTGGTTTCCGCAATAATATTTATACTGATGATGCTCTTATTAATGTTACTGGAAAAATTATCAATGAACTAGATATCGGAAATAAATGTTTGGGTATTTTCTTGGACCTGCGGAAAGCTTTTGACACTATCAATCATAATTTACTTTTGGACAAAGTACATACTATTGGAGTTAGAGGTATAGTTTTAAAATTATTCCAATCATATTTTAGTAACAGAAGACAAATGACAATAATTGAAGATTAATTTAGTGAATATAAATATATTAATAAAGATGTACCGCAAGGAACAATTTTGGGACCTATTTTATTTCTAATATACGTTAATGATTTGCTAAATATAAATTTAGAAAAATTTCATGGAGCTATATATTCATATGCTGATGATGCAGTAATTATTTTCAGTGGTTTTTCTGGGCAAGAAGTATATAAAAATGCTAATATAGGTGCTTATATTGTTAAAAATGGCTTGATTCCAACTTCCTTTCTTTAAATATACCTAAATCAACCTTAGTTCCTTTTTCGTTAACAGCTGCCAGTTTTCAAAATTTAAAATTTAGCGATGAATATACACTAATAATACACAGTGAAAACTGTTTAGATCCCAAAAGTTGTAAATGTCCACCATTGAAAGAAGCCACATATGTGAAATATCTGGGTATCATTATTGATCAAAATTTAAAATGGTCTCATCACATTACTTATCTTTGTAAGAGGCTTCGTAAAACAATTTATAAATTCGTTAATCTTCGATGCTACTTACCCATTAGTTCTACGAAATGTTTATTTGGCCTTTATTCAGTCTATCATTCAATGTGGTATTATTGTTTGGGGTGGAAGTACAAAAATTAATCTTAGTCCGTTAAATTTACTACAAAAACGAATAATTAAAATTTGTTTGAAGAAACGTTTCGATTATCCAACTAAATTAATTTATTCTGAATTTAATGCATTTAATATTGAAAAAATGTATAAATATACTCTGTTAAAATTTTATCATAAGAATCGTAATAAGTTTATATTACAGGCACATAATCATGACACAAGACGAAATAATAATTCAACAATAGTAGAACCTAAATGTCTCACATCTGCTGGTCTAAAGCATAGCATAAATTTTGGCCCTCGGTTGTACAATGCTTTAACTAAATTACACCCAGAACTTCTAACATGTAACCCACTAACATATAACAAGAAAATTAGAAACGTGTTAATATCTTCAATTTGATTAAATAAATTTATAGTCTATGTGTATGAATTAATCAGCCTATATTATATTTGTATTCTATAATTCCGAAATTTTATATATTTTTATAAATTATCCTACTTTATTCACGTACGATATTATTCTTCTCTATGCTAATATTATACTGTCCACACCTGTGGAGTAACGGTCAGCGCGTCTGGCTGCGAAACCAGGTGGCCCGGGTTCGAATCCCGGTAGGTGCAAGTTACCTGGTTGAGGTTTTTTCCGGGGTTTTCCCTCAACCCAATATGAGCAAATGCTGGGTAACTTTCGGTGCTGGACCCCGGAGTCATTTCACCGGCATTATCACCTTCATTTCATTCAGACACTAAATAACCTGAGATGTTGATACAGCGTCGTAAAATAACCCAATAAAAATATTATATTATATAAATGCATTGCCGCTGTTATTTTAATTTTAATTTCCTATTTTATTTTATTTCATTTTCTATATTCCTCTTATATTAATATCGCCCTATCATATTATATAATTACACTGTAGCTGTAATTTTAATTTTATTTCCTATTTTATTTTACTTTGTATATTCTCTTATAGGCCTATTAATATTATATCTGAACTGCGACCGAACACGAGCGCTGCTCATTCGGTCCTCAGATTTTATTAATATTATTGTATCTCCTTTTTTATATTGATTGTATTATTTTATTTCTATTTCTATAGCTGTAATTATATTCTGTATTCCGTATATTTAAATTTAAATAATAAGTAAATAAATAAATACATACATAAATAAATAAATCTATACTAATAATAAATCTGTAGCCGAAATTTTTCTGGTAATTTTCGATTTTCCAAAAATAATTGGTCCTAACATATATAATTAACTGCCCTGAAAACGAAAATCGCTTTTTTTATTTTTGTTTGTATGTCTGTCTGTCTGTCTGTCTGTCTGTCTGTCTGGATGTTTGTTACCTTTTCACGCGATAATGGCTGAACCGATTTATATGAAAATTGGAATATAAATTAAGTTCGTTGTAACTTAGAATTAGCCACCGGCGTAGCTCTGTCGACTAAGGCGCTTGCCTAGCGATCCGGAGTTGCGTTCGGGCGCGGGTTCGATTCCCGCTTGGGCTGATTACCTGGTTGGGTTTTTTCCGAGGTTTTCCCCAACCGTAAGGCAAATGTCAGGCAATCTATGGCGAATCCTCGGCCTCATCTGGCCAAATACCATATCGCAATCATCAATTCCATCGACGCTAAATAACCTCGTAGTTGATACAGCGTCGTTAAATAAGCAAGTAAAAAAAAAACTTAGAATTTAGGCTATGTGGCTTTCAAAGTATTTTATTTAAAAGGGGGGTTATAAGTTGGCTTGAATTAAATAAATCGAAATATCTCCCTTATTATTAATTTTCATGAAAAATATTCCATAACAAAAGTTTCTTTAACAATAATTTCCGATAAGTTTCATTCAATGCAAAATTTTAATAGGACCGATATTTAATGAGATAAATGAGTTTCAAAATTACAATAACAACGCCATCTAAGGCGGTGTAATGAACTAAAAAACAAACGACTTCGTCTATAAGGGGCCTTGGACAACAACAATCGAAAGCTATTAAACATAGCCTACAGAGAATGTTTCTGTGTTTGTATGAAGTAATATCTTAAGCTACATTAACCGATTTGTATAATTAATTATTAATTCACCATTGGGAAGTGTAGTTTCTCTAGATGGACATAATGCTATAATGTTATTACAGTAACTTCTGAGTGAATCGAGGACAGGTAAGATTAAAATAGCTTCTTATGCATAGAAAACTTGATAGGTTATTCTGTACATTCGTTTCCTGTATTTCCTAAAATAATTTTTATGACCGAATGAGTGCTCTCTGGATCAAAATGATCATATTTTAATTTTTTTAATACAATTTAAATTAAGTAACATAATAAACGATTTATCCTTCTATCAAACACGAATGTTCCCTGGATCACATGTCCTATTTTAATTATGTAATTACTTTATATTTATTTCTAACGGGTGCAGCGGAGTGCACGGGTACGGCTAGTAAATAAATAAATAAAGTTACAACTGTAGTCATACTACTACTATTATTACTATTACTACTACTATTCTTTGATATGTAATTTTGTAGCCATATACTAACGGAAAATTTCATAGTAATTAGTCTCAAAATTGGACAGGGCTCTTATGGTCGATGGAATATAATTTTCACAAATTTTCCGTGTTGCTTAAATTGAATTGAATATAATTACGACGTAAAATGCTATAGGCTACGCGAATGAGAAGCATATGTGAAGTATTTAAATGATGTGCATAGCAGCGATGTATATTAATTCTAGTGCATGCACACAATGATTAAATACCTAAATCTGGACAATCCAATTCCAATGCCTCGTCACTCCCATCGGCGCACTGCGGAATGCCGTCACACGCATTATAGATGGCGATGCACTCCCCTGAGCTATGACATTCGAACTGATATCGGCTGCAGCGACGACCTGCAACAAAGCAAATAATGCACTAAGTAAGCCGGCCTGGGTTCGATTCCCGGAGAGGTTAAAGATTTTCGTGTAAAATTTCAACCTCAGGACAAGGAGAGATGGCGGTGCACAATTTCTAATCACCAGATTGTGCACCAATATGCCTGGGCTAAATCCCAAATCTCTCCGCAGTGCATATGAAGAGAAGGCATACGTCACTGTTGATAGTGATTCGTCCGTCGGATGGGGACGTTAAGCCTGGCGGCCCCTTGGTGTTATTCGACAGGAGTATACTACGTGCCTGCACCGGGTTTCTCCTTCTCCTCCCTCTTCATCATTATCCTCACCTATTCCCTACACTACACATACACGAACACTTACACTCATCCTAGCACACGACATTCACAATGAAAATTAAACATAACCGTAACATAAACACAAAATTTTGCGGCCAGGTTATCAAATGGGATCATTCACAATGATTCACATAAACACTGACATAAACATTGCGTTAGACGTTAACATAAAAGTCTGCAAACTCTAAAGGCTCATTCACAATGAAAATTAAACATAACGTAAGCGTTAACTTAAGAATATAAACGTTACGGTAAAATCAAGAAGTCATACCATCATTCACGATGGGAACATAAACATAACAGCAAACATACTTGGTAACCATGGAAACATAACAACGACGCCATTTCCTCATATTCTGTCGTATACTTCAGCGCTCCACGATTGTGTTCTGTTTGCAAATCACGTAAGCATAAGCATGAAAGTTTGGAGTTTGCAAACCTTCATGTTAACGTCTAACGGTAATGTTAATGTCAATGTTTATGTGAATCATTGTGAATGATCCCATTTGGTAGCCTGGGCGCAAACTTCTGTGTTTATGCTACGGTTATGTTTAATTTTCATTGTGAATGGGCCTTAAACTTTCATGCTTATGCTTACGTGATTTACAAACAGAACACAATCGTGGAGCGCTGAAATATACGACAGAATGTGAGGAAATGGCGTCGTTGTTATGTTTCCATGGTTACCAAGTATCTATGCGGTTATGTTTATGTTCCCATCGTGAATGTTCTTGATTTTACCGTAACGTTTACATTTTTAAGTTAACGCTTACGTTATGTTTAATTTTCATTGTGAATGCATGGAGTGGCCCGTTGACGTGGTGTGCAACTTGAAAATGGGTAACAGTCCTGCCATCTACCCGCAATATCACGTTAGGATTCAGTTTTACTTTATTATGAAGGAAATATCGTGTTGGTACAGAAATTGACATCACGATTTCGACGGAGAGATGCGCATTTATTGCAGCCTGATAACGAAAAAATTCTCTTATACCGCTTGTCTGAATGCCTTCTTCACTACATTCCTTAGTCATACACTATTTGAAGTAGTAGTAGTAGTAGTAGTAGTAGTAGTAGTAGTAGTAGTAGTAGTAGTAGTAATGATGATGATAATAATAATAATCATAATAATAATGAGACGCTCTGAAGAACAGAGGTTCAAAACCAGGGAATGCAAATGGATTTTTGATGTGTTGGGGTAATTCCATTTTCCCCTTGCCTCATTCAGTCACAGCATGAGGGGGTGTCCAATCCTCACTAGAAAATATTCTCTAGCACAGTGGTCGGCATTTCTTGACTCGCGATTCAACCCCTTAATACACAAGCAGGGCGGAGGGGGTAAGGCATGATCTCCCTCTCCTTAGCCATCACTTGTTCATTGAACGTTAAACAGTCTGGATATCCTTCCCGCCTGCGTTCCACTTTATTTTTTTATTTATTTTATTTTATTGCTAGTAAGTTTGAAATGAATACAAGTTAATAAATACAATGAAGGATAAACTAGCCCACTGCTGAATGAGTAAGACTCGTGCTCAGGAGGGGATTCCAATACAGACAAAAATAAAATTAAAATTGAGAGTGAATAAATTAGATTGAAAAGTGTTAAATATCTAAATCCAACTATGAAGCAGTAATTAGGAGAGGGAGAGACCGATTTATTAGCGAAGTGATATCTCCATATTTTTATTACATGTATTCGCGGGGATGTTCTGGCGACTTCGTTAGAATTAGCTTCTTCACACAGGTGTTTCGTCACTTGTCAGCATCGGACAGATTTAGGGCCACCTTGAGCGGGGTTTCGTATAGACTCGATGAAGCATAAAAGCCGGAGTCGGACTAGACCCGTGGGAAAGATACTGCCAAGCTTGGGTTTTCCAAAGAACGGGTATTCCTGTGAGATATACAAACTAATTTGAGGTTATGGGAAATCCAAAGTTTAAATTTAGAGATGACATATTTCGCGCCCAATAAGAAGAGATCTTGGTCCAGCTTATGAGGTCACTTTGGACCAATAGGGAATAGATTTTAGGCCAGTTAGTGACGTAGTTTTTAACCAATAGGATAGTTAGTTTTAGCGTAGGATAGGTTTTTATAAATAAGGGTGACGGGGAGCGGACATGACGACTACTATTCCGCTTCGGAGCGGAGATCATCAAAACAACTTTACTTCGTGTCGGCGGCCCTACATTCAGGGCAGAATAACTACTTCGTTTGGTGTCGACAGGACTACTATTTCGCTTCGTGTCGTAGTGTACGGACAGAGTATTGAATTTATAGTATCGGATAGAGCTTATTCAGAGCTGCAACTGAGTCGATACAGAATTGCGACCAACGATTGAATTATAAGTCAGCCGGAAATACATACTCTAGGGTTTACCAAGTGGATACGACAATAAACTTATAGTTTTGAAGTTTACGCTGCCTTTTATTTAAGTAGCCGGCTTGGTATTATTCCCGACATCAACCTACACCACATCCGTACCTCGGCTACCCTGAGTGAATCTCACGCAACATCGAGACGCACCCACCCTCAAATGGCGCCCAACGTGTGGTCCCAATAACCACTCACCCTCAATCGGCGCCCAACGTGGGGCCACAATAAACATCCACCTTCAAATGGCGCCCAACGTGGGGCTACAATAACTACACCATCAAATGGCGCCCAGCGTGGGGCTCGAAGGAAGACAGCTGTTCCAGTGACCGGCCCCGGGTGCGAACACAGCACCAAACAACGAGGAGGACCGGACGGAGCAGTTCAGCCCTGCATAGCCGAGGAACGACGCTGGAAGGCGGGAACAGAACCAAGCCATCGCGACATCACGACAACACTAGAGAAGACAACACGGGGACCACCAGAGAAGGCGACTCGGAGAGGCTGGCAAGTATGAATAGAAGACGTATAAATGTGTATATATGTATATGATATTTTTGGGGAATAATTATAAAGTGTATATGTTTCAATTTCTGGTGTGATATTTCGGGTGTATATATATATATATATATTTTTTTGTGTGTGATATTTTGGGGAAAGAGTGAAATAAGTGTATTGCGTAATTTGTTGGAAGTGAGTCGAGTGCAAATACAGGCCTAGTTAGATTATTATTGGGAAAGCAAGCGTCGGATAGATGACAGAGTAGCATATAGATGATACTACGTAGCCATAGGAGTAAGGTAGTTAGGAAAATACGAGAAAGACGAGGAAATAGAAACAAGGGAACCATGGAGCAAAGGAAGGACGAGGAAATTATGGAAATTAGGGAGGAGGTCGAGAATAACGCAGGACAAGAAATAGAGGGAGAGCGAACGGTGGAAAAGCAACAGAGTAGAGACAGTGGCAAAGGGAAATGACGCTAGAACAGTTATGGGAGCAGATGAGACAATTCATGGAAAATAACTCAAGGGAAAGTAAAGAACAAATAAAGCAAATGGAAAATAAATTAGACAACAATTCAAGGGAAAGTAAAGAACAAATAAACAAATGGAAAATAAATTAGACAACAATTCAAGGAAAGTAGAGAACAAATAAAACAAATGGAAACTAAATTAGAGAATAACTCAAGGGAAAGTAGAGAACAGATTCTGAGGAAAGTAAAGAACAAATAAAACAAATGGAAACTAAATTAGAGAATAACTCAAGGGAAAGTAGAGAACAAATAAAACAAATGGAAAATAGATTGGGGAAAGTTCGAGAGAGATTAGAGATCATATTGCAAAATTAGCGGAAGAGGAAACAAGATGGAGGACAAAATAGAAGCTAGAGGGGAAATTAGCCGAGAATGGGATCGGAATGGAGAACCAATTGAAGATAGCTATGGATAGGATGTCAGAAAGTATGAAGGATTTAGAAGTTAGAGTTAGAGATAGCGCTACTAGAGAGAATAGCGACCTAAAATCAGCTGTTGAGGAAACGATAGTGGAGAAGGTTCGAGAAATTCAGAATTCGGTGGAAGAGAAAATAGGTGAGATGGATCAGGAAGTGGACGGTCTCAAGCGAGCCATAAAGAATAAAGAAAGGGCGGATAACGAATGTTTGGAAGAATTAAGAAGTAAACTAAACTCAATAAACGACGTACTAAATGGGGTAGTCCCGCAAATTTAAGCGGACATAGCAGCTCGGACCGTGCAGTTTCTAGACAAGAGGGCACAAGTGAGAGCCCGGCATCAGGTAGCAACATAAATGTAAGACATGTTAACAATAGTGTTGGTGAGGAATGTCAGACCTCACGGGATGATGTGCGTAGTGAGTTGATAAATGTAAAAACGACAAGGCATATTTAGGCCGTCCCCAGTACCCCACTCACATTTTGAATGAGATTGGTTACCCTATTTTTGATGAGGTTGAATTTTCAAACCCACATAACTACATAAGTGAGCTAGAAACGTACTTTAGAGTAAGAGGGTGCCGGATGACTTAAAAATGACTGTCGTACGAAAGAGCCTAAAGAGCCGACCACTCAACTGGGCGCTAGTGGCCCTAGGGGATAATGTCACTTATGAGGAATTCAGAGAAAAATTTTCGGAGAGATACTGGGGACAAAGACAACAACAAAGAATTAGGAAGGAAATTAATCAGAGCAGGTTTGACGCGGGAAGAGGCGTCTCTATGATAGATTATTTTCTTGAAATTGTTAAGAAAGGAAAAGCCTCAATCCGCCAATACCGGATTCAGAGCTGATCCAAACTGTGATTTCGCAGTATCCCGAGAACATAAGATATAATCTGATCGTAGCAGGGCCCCGAGACTTCGGGGAAACAATAGATTTATTGACTGCGCTGGATGGTTCGGACGCCACGCACTATGAATGTAGTGGACAGGCAGATTATGAACATGGCAAAGGAAAGGGTTCAAGCCCCACCGACCAGAAAGCGGGGAAGGGGGCAAGTACGGCCTTTTCATCCCCAAGGACAGGAGCCCAAAATCAGAGTAACTGGGGTGGTGACAGGAGCCCCAACAATGCACATAGTCGGTACCATAATGGCCATAACGGAGGAAAAGTCCCAACAGGGAGAGAAGGATTGACCCGCCCTTTGGGGGTCCTTACAATAATAGTAGGAATAACCAGAGTAGTCATAACAGGATGAGAAACGATAGAGGAGGTGTTGGTCCCGTGCGTAGGGTTAACCACATAAGATGGTACACGGGAAGACAAGAAAATGGAAATAATAGGCTTAGAACCCAACCACACTGGCTTAGGAACAGAAATTACAGACAGGGATTCTGGCAGCCTAATTTTAGCAGGGGACCGCAAAATCGAGGTGATTGGAGGAGACAGGAGCAGGAGAGAGATAGGCGAGACGTCCTACAAGAAATGGCCTCACAAGGGTGCAATAGGCCACCTACACAGTGTAACGTGGGACAAAGTAGGAATAGAGACATGAACGGACGTCAGCAAAGTCCGGTCAGAATGAAGTATGGGCCGGGAGCCTATAAATAGTAGAAATAGAGACGAGATAGCAGTGGAACCGACTGCATCGCACTCGGGAAACTGCTAGACAGAAGTCTCAAGGGTTCGGAGATTTCTGTAGCTAAGTGCAATAAGTCACTATCAAAGAATCCACCAACGCGGTAAGCGTAAAGAGACAGAGCGAGATTACTAACCCAGAGTTAGAAAATAATGGGACTTATGTATTGCCTTATATAGATGCTAAAATATTTGGGATAAAGTGTTGTGTGTTGTTGGACTCAGGCTCCACAAATAATGTATGCAGCTTGGAATTTTTCAAAAGGTTAGGGATTCAGGAATAAAACTGCAAACGTTACCGATATGTTCACTGTACTGTGCAGGCGCCTAAGCAAGAAGAAGAAGGAAAAGGTAAAATATCAAGTATGGTTCGAGTTAGAGTGCGGAGACGTGAAATTAAATGCTATTTTTCTTGTGATACAAAGGTTGACTACCGACATCATTATTGGAGTAGAAAGCTTTTATGAATGGCACGCGCTATTAGATTTCAGGAAAACAGACTAGGGGTTACGGCAGGTAACGGCAGTGTAGGCCATGTCCCATTCAGTAGCAATAGCGCTAGATCGGAGTTAGATGAAAGAACCGCGGAAGAGATAGGATTACAGGAAGAGTTATTTTTCGTAGAGCATCTAAAAATTTGTAAGAATGTAATTATAGAGGTTAATCCGTGGGAAGGTAACGAGGTAACTAGGGGAGTGTGTCAAGTAGACTGCGGAGAATGCGAGTTGTGTATCGGCGAATTAGTCCAGGCGAGACAAATAGGACGTAATCTCATTAGCGGTAGGGCCAGATATTGTAATGAGAGTTCGCCGGGCGATCTTAGGCAGGTAGACGCGTATAACAATAGGAAGACAGATACTTTCGAAATAGTGAGAGATAAAGTTAACCAGGCACACGGCCTGAGTGAGAGTGAAAGAAAACGCTTAATGGATGTTGTAGGTAGCCATTTAAATGTCTTTTCAGACGCGCCGGGTCTGTGTAGAGTGTATACACACAAAATTAAGGTGGTAGGAATGGAGGAATTTCGGCATAAATGTAGACCCATCCCCCTATCTTTAAGGGATCAGGCAGACGAAGTCATAAATGATATGTTAAAAGACGGAGTTATAGAAGTATCGGACTCGCCTTACGTAAATGCATTGTGCTGGGTTAGGAAGCCCAATGGAAGCTTAAGAGTAACGATCGATGCCCGACACGTTAACTCGTTTTCAGTTAAAGATAATTTCAGGACGGAGTCAGTGGACACTTTGTTAGGCCGTATCAGTGACTGTTCTATATTCACTAGTTTGGACTTGACCAGTTCGTATTGGCAGATTCCGCTGGACGAGGACTCGAGAAAATTCACAGCGTTCCTACATAACGGGAAAGTTTATCAGTATACCCGATGCCCATTCGGCATCGCGAGTTCTGGATCTGCGCTACTAAGAGCACTTGACATAATTTTTGGTGATTCGACGAAGGTTTTCTGGCACAGTACATTGACGATTTTCTTATATATGGCAATAATGTTGATAGGCATATTAGAGATATTGATTTTGTACTTACTAAATTGAGAGAGGCTGGTATGACAGTCAAGCTGGGGAAAACAGCATTTTTAAAGTTGAGACAGTTTTCCTGGGTTACGTAATTTCGTCTGACGGAATTAGACCGGACCAAGAGAGAATTCAGAGCATTTCGAGGATCCCGCCGCCGCGGAACCGGAAACAGGTTCGTAGGTATCTAGGTATCCTACAATACCAGAATCGGTTTCTCGTCAATTATGCTAAGCATGTAGCCCCACTCAGAGCATTATTGAAGAAGGATACACCCTTCAGGTGGGGGTCGGCAGAGCAGGAAGCATTCGATCGAACGAAACTGCTTTTCGCCGACTCAATTCTGTTGGAAAGGCCTAACGACAGCCTACCTTTTCAGATTTATACGGATGCGTCTTCATATGGATATGGAGCAATTCTATGTCAGACAGATGAAGATAATAAGCGACATATGATTGCCACAGCTTCTAGGGGACTGTCGCGTACCGAAAGCAACGCATCAATCACGGAACTAGAGATTTCTGCTGTGTACTTCGCACTACAGAAGTTCCGTCAGTATATCTTTAATAGGCAGATCATCATATTTACTGACCATGTAAGCCTAGCGTTTCTGAGTAGATGCAAATTGACGAACTCTAGAATATCTAGATATGTGCACGAGATTTTGGCTCATGATGTGACGATCAGACATATTCCGGGGCAGACAATATCTTTGGTGATTGTCTCTCTCGTTTGAATTCCAAATCGGGGCTACCGGAAACTATCACCGCCCCCGCGTACGAAATTGCCGTGATGAAAATTGATTCCACGAGGAATGGAGCTCTGACGGGAAAATTTCGGAAAATTGCAGATTTGCAGCAGGAGGATTCCACGATAAGGGCCTTAATGGACAAAGCTAGAGAAATCTCACAGGTGAAAGATGAAGTGTATGGATTGCGCTCTGGTATCTTGTATAAATTGCATGGTAGGGATATCCAGAAGTGGAAGATATACATACCTGCAGTATGGAGAATGAACTTATAAACAACTTTCACCTATCTATGTGTCACTCTGGGAGTGATAGGATCATTTAACTATGTCAGAATCATTTTATATTAAGCAACTGTCAAAGAAGGTTAGAAGGGTAATATCTCGTTGCGAGGTCTGCCAGAGGGCGAAACCTCTAAATGTAAGGTATGACAATGTACCACAGGTCGTTATTAGGGGTAAAAAGAATGAACTTGTAGCAGTGGACGAACACGGTCCAATGCCCACATCGTCCTTCGGACACAGGTACATATTTGTTACGTACGATGTCTTCACAAAATTTGTAAAGATTTACCCTTTAAGAAAGATCTCTAGTAAGTTGTGTGCTGACAAGCTGGTTAGAGATTACATACCGACTTACGGTCCGGTAACAGCGGTGCTCAGTGACAATGTGTCGGCACATAAATCGAAAGTGTTTTGCAAAAGGCTGGAAGACGCGGGCGTGAAGCTATACAATTGCTCCGCATACTTTCCCAGCGGTAATCCCTGCGAAAGAGCGCTTAGGGATATATCATTGTACCTCCGTATTCTGTGTCACCGAAACCATAAGGACTGGTTTAGGCAATGTGAGGTGATTGAGAGAGTCATGAACCACTCTATTAATCCAACGACCGGAATAGCTCCGATCAAACTTATGTTAGGGATCGATCCCGATCCTATGATAAAGAGCTTGCCGCAGGCAATACAGGAGGGTGAGCCTCCTAGTGCGGAACTACTATGTAAACTAGCTTTCGACCGAATCAGGAAAAAGGCTGAGTATAGACTCGGTAAAGTTAAAAGATATCGCCACAAATGGGAGCCCACACCCGGCGATCTGGTATTGCTAAGGGACGTGAAGTTATCTTCCGCCCTTAGAGGACGTTACTCACGCATGGAGCTACTGTACAAGGGGCCCTACGAAATTAAGAGTAAATACGGAGACCATACTTTCGAATTGGTAGAAAGGGAAAAAGTAAACCTGTTGGTAGGTACCACAAGCAACTCTTGCGGCCTTTCAAACAGGAGAGGCTAGGAGGCAGGAATGAGAAAGAGTAGGATGGTTAGTCTCACGCGTACAGCTAGGTGAACCTGTACAGGGCGGCTGGTACAACCAAGCACGCAGAGTGTGTAACTGATCAATTAATAAATAAATGTAAATATGTGAATGAATGGTATTGTACATATGTAAATGGGGATATAAATTGTACATTGTTGTGCTTATTGTGTGAGAGTTGTGTACATAGAAAGGCTTGTGAAGATATATGTAATATTTATTGTAATTGTTTGTAGTGACATTGTAATCTCACTGTATTGTAAATAATGTGTTACCGGCTGATCGCGTGGGGAACTATGAGGCTAGTTATAGGCAGAAAGCGGGGACATCTCATAACATTGAAAACTCTTTCGGGAATTTCCAATGGTTATGATGATGGGCATTTGAAGCAGTAATTAGGAGAGGAGAGACCGATTTATTAGCGAAGTGATATCTCCATATTTTTATTACATGTATTCGCGGGGATGTTCTGGCGACTTCGTTAGAATTAGCTTCTTCACACAGGTGTTTCGTCACTTGTCAGCATCGGACAGATTTAGGGCCACCTTGAGCGGGGTTTCGTATAGACTCGATGAAGCATAAAAGCCGGAGTCGGACTAGACCCGTGGGAAAGATACTGCCAAGCTTGGGTTTTCCAAAGAACGGGTATTCCTGTGAGATATACAAACTAATTTGAGGTTATGGGAAATCCAAAGTTTAAATTTAGAGATGACATATTTCGCGCCCAATAAGAAGAGATCTTGGTCCAGCTTATGAGGTCACTTTGGACCAATAGGGAATAGATTTTAGGCCAGTTAGTGACGTAGTTTTTAACCAATAGGATAGTTAGTTTTAGCGTAGGATAGGTTTTTATAAATAAGGGTGACGGGGAGCGGACATGACGACTACTATTCCGCTTCGGAGCGGAGATCATCAAAACAACTTTACTTCGTGTCGGCGGCCCTACATACAGGGCAGAATAACTACTTCGTTTGGCGTCGACAGGACTACTATTTCGCTTCGTGTCGTAGTGTACGGGACAGAGTATTGAATTTATAGTATCGGATAGAGCTTATTCAGAGCTGCAACTGAGTCGATACAGAATTGCGACCAACGATTGAATTATAAGTCAGCCGGAAATACATACTCTAGGGTTTACCAAGTGGATACGACAATAAACTTATAGTTTTGAAGTTTACGCTGCCTTTTATTTAAGTAGCCGGCTTGGTATTATTCCCGACATCAACCTACACCACAACCGTACCTCGGCTACCCTGAGTGAATCTCACGCAACATCGAGACGCACCCACCCTCAAATGGCGCCCAACGTGTGGTCCCAATAACCACTCACCCTCAATCGGCGTCCAACGTGGGGCCTCAATAACGACATCCACCCTCAAATGGCGCCCAACGTGGGGCAACAACAACGACACCACCCTCAACTATAAATCCAATACAATTTTTTTATTTTTTTATTAATTTGGAGATGATTAGTGTTTAAAATAATATTAGAATAAAATTTGTTTAATAAACTAGGACTTTGACTCATGCTATGATAAAAAGCTGCATTGGTTTTACAGAGAATTCATATTTTAGCTCTGTATTTATGTATAATACACCTTTCAAAGTTATTAAGATTTCTGTGAAAATATTTTAATAAAATAAAATAATAAATTTGTTTAATGTTGAAAACTTTTAAATGTTTAAACAACAATTCAGTTGAGTAATATTTCTGCTTTTTTGAAACAAATTTTTAATACTTTTTCTGTAGTAACATTAATGGATAAAGGTTGAATTTGTAAGTTCCACCCCAACCTATAATACCATACATAAATATATATTGAAATAATGCTAAATGAATTGTACGTAAACAGTTAATTTGCTGTGTATTGCGGGCTGCATTTTATATAACGTGATCTTTACCGACCACTGGTCTAGCATAGGCCTATTGTAATGAGAGTTTCATATATCTGATCAGTGAATTCAAATAATTGTATAAGTAACGATACTACTACTACTACTACTACTACTACTACTACTATTACTACTACTGCTACTATACTACTACTACTGCTGCTACTACTACTACTACTACTGCTGCTGCTGCTACTACTACTACTACTACTGCTGCTGCTGCTGCTGCTGCTGCTACTACTACTACTACTACTACTACTACTGCTACTAGAAAACGAATGTATAATATAAAGTG
Source organism: Periplaneta americana (assembly GCA_025594305.2). Lineage (NCBI taxonomy): Eukaryota > Metazoa > Arthropoda > Insecta > Blattodea > Blattidae > Periplaneta > Periplaneta americana. Next base: position 6,583,005 of record JAJSOF020000005.1, read on the forward strand.
TAATTTATAGCGTGAAATCTAATGAATGTGTCGTATTGTAATATGAGTATATGTGCTTAGGAAGGTAAACTCGCAAAATTTAAATTTCCCGTGTCATTTCCGCTGTCGGACATCAGAAGCAGCTAAGGAAAATGGCGGCGATTGGAGAACATAAAGCCTTCTGTGTGCTTCATTATCATGTAGACAACTCTGTCATTAGTATTTAACGGCATTTCCGGACCAACGTCTTTGCAAATGGACTACAAACCCAGCATTCTTCAGTCTTTCCTGTTTTCTGCCTTCCTTTGTCCCCGCATATGATCCATATATCTTAATGTCGTCTATCATCTGATATATTTTTCTGCCCCGAACTCTTCTCAACCAGTGACCACAAGGTGATATGAATGGAATATTTGTAAATGTTACCATCGTCCTGGACAATGACTATTCACAAAAAAGTATTCACTCCTATAACATAAGCCTATGTTGTTCCCCCCACCTAACAATTAATTCAGTAGTTTATTTATTTATTTTTTTTTATTTATTTATTTATGCCTATAACAGGGCAAGCCCCAATTATAATAGACAGTACAGATATTCGTTTACAAAAAATAAAAAACATAGCTAACATGGAAAAAAAAGAGATGAAACAGATACAAGTGTAAATACAAATTAAAATGGAAAATGAGAAAAGGAAAGAAAAAAAAAAGAACAGACAAACAGATACTACCTAAATAAGAGATACAGATATAGATACAAAATGAAAAATACAAAATAAAATACATGAAAAATAGTTAAATATAGATATCATAGCCAAAAATGTAAAATGTAGTTATAATTGGTAAATTACAGAGTAACAAATAGCAATATTATATAAAATCAACAACCTTCAGTATATTAATAAGAAAATGTTTGTATTCCATGTAAGAAATGCAGAAATCTAGATCCCATGTTTTACATATTTCATTGAAATTTGAACACATTTTTAACACTGGTGAATTTTTATGTGCTGAAGTGTTTGGTTTTTATAATATAACAATTGACGATTTCTTAAATGTGATGTTCTAGCGTTAATCTGGATTTGTGATAATATTTCGCTATTATCCAGTAGACCGTTGAATATTTTATACAATAAAAGTTGCTCAGCATGTAATCTACGACTGGCAACAGACATTAAATTAAATTCAGCAAGCAGATTGTTGTACGAAATTTTGTTATGAAGGGCTGAACAATGATATCTTCTAAAATACAGATATCTAGAGAATCGTTTTTGAATTTTTTCAATTTGATTACGATGTGATTTGCAAGTGGGTGACCAAATTACAGAGGCATATTCCAATTTAGCGCGAACATGACAATTAAAAAGAAGTGTCAAAGTCGAAGTGTTCTGTAAAGTTTTTGAATTTCTAATAATAAAACCCAGATTTTTGAAAGCATTATTTGTTATATTAAATATGTGATTATGAAAAGTCAAATTATAATTAATAGTTACGCCGAGATCTTTTACACAATATATTCGTTGTAATGGTTCACCATTCAATGTATAATTACCTCTTAAATAAGATGTAGTCTTTGTATAAGTCATATAACAGCATTTTTGTATTAAAGTTTAACCCATTATTTAAAAGCCATTGATAAATATTGTTGATATCAATTTGTAGTAATTCTAGATCGGACGTGTTTTGTATTGATTTGAATATATTTAGATCATCAGCATAAAGTAAAGTAAACATTTTGAATATTTAATTACTTTAGGCAAATCATTAATATAAATCAAGAATAATAGTGGGCCAAGATTTGAGCCTTGAGGTACTCCAGAATCAGCAGTGTAAATATATGACTCGCATTGATGGTATTTAACATATTGCTGTCTATTTATTAAATATGATGTCATTAATTTTAACATTTGTTGTGAGAAACCATAATTATTTAATTTAGACAAGAGAAGATTGTGATTAATCTTGTCAAATGCTTTAGTCATGTCAGTATAGATAGTATCAACTTGCAATTTACAGTCTAAACTACGAGGCGTGTTCTTAAAGTAAGTTCCAAAAGGGTGTAGAAAGTAAACGGGAAAATATTTACAAACCATTTTTGTAGCATTGTATTCCCCACACTTCAATTACTTCTCACCATAATCTCCACCATTATTGAGGCATTTATCGAGTCGTGGCACAAGTCTTTCTATCCCCTCATTGTAGAATTCACCCGCCTGTGAACCACTCCGCAACATTTGTGGAAAATTCAAGGAAAGCGAAGAAATTGTGAACCTCCTGTCCTCATGATTTTTTTCATCGACAGCACGCACCAAATCGTCATTGATCAAAGATGGCCGACCGGTATGCTGCTCGTCATGCACAGAGATGCGGCCCTCGTTGAACTTCCTAACCCATCTCCTGACCATTCCATCACTAATGGCATCATCACCATACATCTCACAAAGTTGATGACGAATGTCAGCTGGTTTGATGTTTCTCGCATTCAAAAAACGGATAACAGACCGCATCTCACAGTCGGCGGGGTGCTCGATCACTTTAAACATTTCAACTGATCACAACTAACCACACACACGGACTGAAGCTCTGAAACTGCATGCACAGCTTGCCTGAGGACTGAAGAAGAAAACACGCATGCGCAAAATAACGATTGCAGCGATGCGACAGCTATAATTGAAAATGGAACTTACTTTAAGAACACGCCTCGTATTTGATACAAACTGCACAAAGTTGGTTAAATTTGTTACAGTAGATCTACCCGTAACAAAACCGTGGCCGATATAGTACGCTCATCATATGCTTATTATCTTAAATTTGTATTTTTTGTACTATGGTCCTTTTTTTTTTAAACCTTTCAATTGATCAATTCTATTCTACAATGGAATCGAGTTGCAAGTTGGTTTAATAAAATTCTGTTACGTGACAATATAAATGAGAAAAAAAAGTCTATTACGTTTGAAACTCAGTAGGTTTTCCATTTAGTTTGAAGGCAATGAAGCAGAATAAAAATGGGGCAGGTCGAGAAAAGCTGCTTGTCATTGTGTATTGTTGTAAGCAATTCGCTACGTGACTCATCTTCCTGAGTCCTCAGCTGTCCTTACTGCTACAGTTGAATGGTGTGATGCATCAAGGAACGTATCTAACAGTTCATTGCAGAACAGAGACATGCCAGCTATTTTCACTTCATTAAATATTTTACCACAAAACTCTGAACATGTAAGCAGATTGATTTTATGGTGTTATTTCTGGTTTTAAACAATACATAAATGATTCAGGATGTAACTTTTAGTAAATTAAAATGCGCAGTCATAAGATGCGATCCAGCAGGCAGTGGCTGCATACGCATATATAGTGAGGGTCACGTTAGTGTAGTTCCTAAGGGTGCTATTCATAGACATTTCGCTAGCCCGCGCTACGAGCGTGCTGAACTAGCCCCGGCTATCGACTGGTTACTTGTACAGGATTCATATCATATCACATCGCTAACACTGGTTTATGAATACGAAAAACGTTAGTTCGCTGATCATCCACCGGAAGCCCGCGCTAAGAATGTCTATGAATACAAGTATAATTTGGCCGTCTCTTCAGTGTTGCCAACTAAAACCATTTATCACCAAAGAGGGAAAAATCACAATGCTGCGTACTGATATAATAATAATAATAATAATAATAATATAGTAATTAACAATAACAATGTCTTGACCACCTCTGTGGTGTAGGGGTCAGCTTGGCCCGGGTTCGATTCCCGGTCGGGTTGAATTTCCTGGTTGAGGTTTTTCAGGGTTTTTCCTCAACCGTAAGGCAAATGCCAGGAAATTCGAGCCACAACATCCCTGAAAATCACCGGCCTCATTCATCACCGAAATCATATTCATAACGAATCAATAATATATATACAATCGCCATCTAGTTCACAACAATAGAACCAGTCTCAACAATAATACACAGGCCTTCGGATTTCAACCAAAGATTAACTCGCGATATGACTAAAGATGTTAAAGCGAGTATAAATAACAGCGAGGGGGAAAAAAAACAATGTCTTCCTTATTTATCACAATACATCTCAGCCTTATGTTGGGAGGTGTTTTCTAAATGGTTCAATAAATTATGAAATAGCATATTTTCCTTCTGGACTTCTCGCATATTATGTTGGTAATTAGGATTAGTATTATCTAGTATTAACATTTATTTTGTCTGGTAACATGAAATTCATTGTTTTAACTAAACAGTTTAGGATTCACGAGACCTAACCTAAAAATGTAATTTGATCACGTGAAATGATTAGTACGAATTCCGAAGACAAAGAACACTTTAAAATGTACAGCTTACTTAAAAACCCACAAGCATTTTCTTTCTTGGGGAAGTCGCTACCATGCTATTTCCTCTCTTGGACATTTTAATATAATGTAAACACGAAAGAATTTCATTAAAATGTCAAACATATTCACGTGCATGTTTCATACGAAGTAGGTCTATAAGCTATTTCTTATTTAATTACACTTATCTGAATATAGAGTTGAAATGGAATCTTACTTACTTACTTTCTTACTTACTTACTTACTTAGTGGCTTTTAAGAAACCCGGAGGTTCATTGCCGCCCTCACATAAGCCCGCCAGCGGTCCCTTTCCTGAGCAAGATTAATCCAGTCTCTACCATCATATCCCACCTCCCTCAGATCCATTTTAATATTATCTTCCCACCTACGTCTCGGCCTCCCCAAAGGTCTTTTTCCTCCGGCCTCCCAACTAACACACTATATCCATTTCTGGATTCGCTCATACGTGCTACATGCCCTGCCCATCTCAAAAGTCTGGATTTAATGTTCCTAATTGTGTCAGGTGAAGAATACAATGCGTGCAGTTCTGCATTGTGTAACTTTCTCCATTCTCCTGTAACTTCATCCCTCTTAGCCCCAAATATTTTCCTAAGCACCTTATTCTCGAACACCCTTAATCTCTGTTCCTCTCTCAAAGTGAGACTCCAAGTTTCACAACCATACAGAACAACCGGTAATGTAACTGTTTTATAAATTCTAACTTTCAGATTTTTTGACAGCAGACTAGATGACAAAAGCTTCTCAACCGAATAATAACAGGCATTTCCCATATTTCTTCTGCGTTTAATTTCCTCCCGAGTGTCATTTATGTTTGTTACTGTTGCTCCAAGATATTTGAATTTTTCCACCTCTTCGAAAGATAAATCTCCAATTTTTATAGTTCCATTTCGTACAATATTCTGGTCACGAGACATAATCATATACTTAGTCTTTTCGGGATTTACTTCAACCCTATCGCTTTACTTGCTTCAACTAGAATTTCCGCGTTTTCCCTAATCGCTTGTGGACCGAGGCTTACCGTTAGGTTTCGTAACAAGCTGTTTTTACGGTGATGGGTTGTTAGCCCTTCGCCCAACCCCCAAGCTGGAGGACTACCCCTTATTGGCTGTCCACGACTGCTTATTCAATATATTCGCAGCTACCCTCCATATCTGGAGGCCGTCTCCTCTATCGCAACCTGAGGACGCGACATGCCGTGGTGGAAATGGAATCACAGAACTGAATTGTGTATTGATATTGATATTAATACCAGTATTACTAATTAATTATTAATTCACAAGCCTAGGTACTTGCATTTTCATCAGTTTACTTTTCTGCAAACCGAAGTTATTTCTGCTAACATAACAGTTAGAAAATAACTGCCAATTATAGTATTTGTCAGTACCCGAAATTCGAAACGAAGTTGGTAAAAGAAAAATTCAACCTGAGAGCTAGAAAATCACTATAATCCACTAACATATGTAGTAATAGGGGAAAAATGGTTAGGTTTCACCCTTACGGTATTAAGTAAGCTGACCCTGACCCGGACTATACACATTACTACTATTGCTACTACCTGACGTCGAAAATTGTGACTAAAATTAGGATGACAGTCGAGAAGGAAGGGAGTAGAATAATATTGTGCTCTTTCGTTGCTGGACCCCGGACTCATTTTACCGGCATTATCACCTTCATTTCATTCAGACGCTAAATAACCTAGATGTTGATACAGGGTCGTCAAATAACCCAATAAAAATATTACAGGGCATATCAAAAGTCCGGTAACACTTTCAATATTTTATTACACAAAAATTACTAATGATAGCACTTTCAAACACACGTCAGTTTAAAGTCAAACTCTCAAAGTTCTGTTTACACCTTACAGAGATTCAATGTGAACCACGAGTGACTCGGCAGATGTCCAAACGATAATCAAACTCTTCCCATACCCTTTTCAACATATCCTCTTTGACCGTGGCGGCAGCTTCTCAAATTCTGGTTTTTAGTTCCTCTAAATCACGTGGCAAAGGCCGTACAAACACACGGTCCTTTAGTTACCCCCATAGAAAAAAGTCACATGCAGTCATATCGGGTGACCTTGGTGGCCATGTCATGAAACATCTGTCCCTTACTCCAGCACGTCCTATCCAACATTCACCTTTGATGCCTGTTGTTGTAGCTGGCAAGAAAACTCGTAACAGACGACGATGACTTATTCAGCCGCTTAATTTTCAGCGACGAAGCGACATTCCATACGAGTGGGAAAATTAACAAGCACAACTGTCGTGTTTGGGGTACACAGAAACCTCACAGAATCATTGAACATGAGCGTGATTCACCAAAGGTGAATTTTTTTCTGCGCGTTGTCACAACGAAAACTGTACGGACCTTTCTTCTTCATTGAGGCCATTGTGACTGGACATTCATATCTGGACATGTTGGAGCAATGGTTGGTGCCTCAACTTAGGCAAGATCTCGATGACGATTTCATCTTTCAGCAAGATGGGGCTCCGCCACATTTCCACAATGCAGTTCGTGCTTACCTGAATACGGAGATGATCGTTGGATAGGACGTGCTGGAGTAAGGGACAGATGTTTCATGACATGGCCACCAAGGCCACCCGATATGACTGCATGTGACTTTTTTCTATGGGGGTACCTAAAGAACCGTGTGTTTGTACCGCCTTTGCCACGTGATTTAGAGGAACTAAAAACCAGAATTCAAGAAGCTGCCGCCACGGTCACAGAGGATATGTTGAAAAGGGTATGGGAAGAGTTTGATTATCGTTTGGACATCTGCGGAGTCACTCGTGGTTCACACATTGAATCTCTGTAAGGTGTAAACAGAACTTTGAGAGTTTGACTTTAAACTGACGTGTGTTTGAAAGTGCTATCATTAGTAGTTTTTGTGTAATAAAATATTGAAAATGTTACGGGACTTTTGATGTGCCCTGTATATATTTTGCTTGGATGGTAGATTCCTCAACAATATTTCTCTAGCACTAACCGAATATTCCTCATTTCGGAAGTGTAATTCGGTTTAAATGCATAAACCACTGAATCTCACACAATCCCAAAGGGGTATGTATAGGGTGCGTCAGAAAGAACGGATGGATTTCACAGGGCAAGAAAATTGTAAGGATTCATCAAATCAAAAATTTATTGTTATCAACAGATACACCAATACATGCAGTTTATTTATGGTATACAACATCATTCATATGATGTCCTTGGCTTTCGATACAGGCATCGAGGCGTTTTCTGAAGTTCGCCATCACTTTCACAGTCATAGCTGGTGGGATTGCCGCGATTTCTTCACGAATCGCCGTCTTCAGTTCATCCAGTGTATGTGGTTTCTTACGCCTTCAAATGATCCCAAAGAAAGAACTCGCAGGGCGCGAGATCTTACCGTAGCCTCGGACAATCTCAGTGCAATAGCATGTTTGCGGGCTGATCTTTGAGGTGGCCGGACAACCTACTGTCTGTCTCCACATTTGCAGGTGTACACGCGCTCCGTGTTCGTCCAGGTGATTTCTTCTTTAATGTTGAACCTGTGATACGAAATGAAGCCACCCACCCAAAATTGTATTCCGAGTTGTAATCCTAGCGTGACATCCGATGTCGAAATGAGTCCTGAGTGGCGATCACAGACTCTTCATCTTTCAAAAATGTTTTTGCGATGAAAGCACGTCGTACACCAGACCAACACCATGTTCTCAACTGAAACTGCATTCTATGGCTGACCCAACAGTCGTGGTCCCCTCACTCTATCCCTCCCCTCGCTGCGTATCGATAGTTTGAAATCCATCCGTTCTTTCTGACGCACCCTGTATTATTGCACTTGTATTATCGCCGCGCTCTCATGGTTAACATTCGGCAGGTCTTTGAGCGGCCTCGTGCATAACATTCGGCAAGTCTCTGAAATTTAATTGCATTATTGTTTTCAATTTCTTGTGTCGCCGCTCCAATCACTCTGCTCAATTTCAATGTTGCAACCAATAAGCTGCTTCCATTATTGAATGATACCTAGTTGTCTAATCCACGTGGACTAAAACCTAGGTTGCAATGTCTTGTGCTTAGGACGAACATTAAGGTATGTGATTAATAGTACATTATGCAACGAGTCTATAATAGTAGTAATTAAGACGCGAGTATGTTTATGAAACGAGCGAAAGCGAGTTTCATAATTTTCATACGAGCGTCTTAATTACCATTATAGGCAAGTTTCATACGACTTTTTATGCTCGACCATATTTCTAACTTGAAATTATTCACAAGTATTCATGTTATTCTTATCTGACTGGAGAGCGGAACTGACCTTGTGCAATATCTCGTAAATTGTGAGATGTGCGCAGACACGAAAGTATTGATTTTTTCCAAGAAAGAAATATCATTGACCTTGATATAATCTAGAGCGTAAAATGAACAGTAATCTTGATATAACGTTGAAATTGATTTAGACATTGAAAAACGAGATGACAGATTGAATTTATTTGAATATTATTTACAATTAACGCTAATTGTTATAGAAACAGAACATAACCTTCTGCGACAGTATTGGATTTCCAGCCTTCGTGACGTTTCGCTAGTTGTCTTTCGATTGCATATCCGAGAATAATCGATACTTGCGCTTTCATATTGCTACAATGATGTTTTCTGATTGGTGGAACACCTGAACTTTAATGAATAGGTGTACTTTAATGAGGTCCATTAAAGGGCTTCCTCCCAGGTGTATAAATTACTACATTTCGGCATGGTCGAGCATAAAAATTATTATTAAAGAGTTATTATCAAGAGTTAAGAATGTCAACGTACTCTTATATATAATAATAATAATAATAATAATAATAATAATAATAATAATAATAATAATAATAATAATAGCCATTTAACAATATAACAAACTATTGCTTATTCTTGTCGAGGAAGTAGACGTGACAACGTGACGCTTAGAGTGAAACCTACAGAGCAACAATCGGTCGGCAAAATTATGTTTTAAAGCACATCGCACGTTACTGTATGATGCCGACATGTTAAACATGAGAGCGCGGCGATAATATTAGTACCAATCATTTCAGCCTGGATATAATTACCATTGTTTACATATTGTTGACCGCACCATCAATACTAGGATAATATTTTGACTTGCAGCTGCCGCCATCCTCCGGTAAGGCAACTGTTCGAACGACCTCATAAAACATCTCATTCTTTATTTTTAGATAAAGAGACGTGTTTGTGGGCTTGTCCTGCTCCTTGCTGAAGGGTACAATGACTTTGGTCGCTGTATAATTACAATGTTGGAAGTACAACATAATTACAATAACGTTGTCTCAGGAGACGAAGAGGAAGAGAGCTTGATGGAAGAGACTGAGAACATCTTTTATTTATCTATTTTTTTTCAGTCTCCCATCTCTCTCTGTTCATAACGGTACATTGTGAGGAAGACTGTGAGTTGTGTTTTATCTTCAAGTCAAGGTCAAACATGACTCTTCTAGTCCCACGAGGCCATCTTGTAGTGCATTCGGTCATACGATAAAGTTCGGGTGACTGATTTTGTTTTATTTCATTTTGTAGGTTAGTATACGATTTTCTTCAATAATTTGGTTCCCAGAAGTAATACGGGAAGCTGTTTCGGTACAGTTACAGAAATGGTGATTGATCAGTGCTAGTTTGAGAGTTTAATGAAGTGTCATAAAGCCATATACTCCAAGCAAACTATACGAAAAAATTGCCATCGTAATCTTCCTTAATTTTCTTTACAATGTTCGTAATTATCGTCACCACAATCGTCTTAATATCCTTTTTCATTTTCACCTTCTTATTAATTTTTATATTTCCGTCCTTTGTTGTCATTATTTTATTCTTCAGCGTAATTTCCTCCCCTTACAACAATAATAATAATAATAATAATAATAATAATAATAATAATAATAATAATAATAATAATGCCCCCTCGCACCACTTTTATTCAATACTAGCCGTACCCGTGCGCTCCGCTGCACCCGTTAGAAATAAATATAAGGTAATTACACAATTAAAATAGGACATTTGATCCAGGGAACATTCGTGTTTGATAGAAGGATAAATCGTTTAATATGTTACTTAATTCAAATTGCATCCAAATAATTAAAATGCGATCATTTTGGTCCAGAGGCACTCATTTGGTGCAATGACAATTCCTTTAACATGTTTCTTAATTTTTATTACATGCAACCATAGTTTAATGAAGATTGGCATCATTTAGATTTAATGTGTATATTTTATTTTACTTGTTATAGGTTTCCATTGAATTATGGTAATAACTTAATTTTAACCCTTGTTTTCTACGTATTCAGTAAATGGCGCTTGGCCCACTATGGTTCTGAACCCTTCAAATAACTTAAATTATATAATATTACATTACCCAATTATATTATATTATATCAGAAGTTACTGTAATAACATTATAGCATTATGTCCATCTAGACTCTAGATTCTAGAGAAACTACACTTTCCAATGGTGAAATAATAATTAATTATACAAATCGGTTAATTTAGCTTCCGATATTACTTCATACAAACACAGAAACATTCTCTGTAGGTTATCTTTCATAGCTTTCGATTGTTGCTGTCCAAGGCCCCTTATAGACGAAGTCATTTGTTTTTTAATTCATTACACGGCCTTAGATGGCAGTTATTTTAATTTTAAAACTCATTTATCTCATTAAATATCAGTCCTATCAAAATTTTTCAAGGAATAAAGCTTATCGGAAATTATTGTTAAAAAAACTTTTGTTATGTAACATTTTTCACAAAAATCAATAATAAGCGAGATATTTCGATTTATTTAATTCAGGCCCCCTTATAACCCCCTTTTTAATAATGTATTTTGAATGCCATATAGCCTAAAATCTAAGTTACAACGAACTTAATTTATATTCCAATTTTCATCGAAATCCGTTCAGCCATTATCGCGTGAAAAGGTAACAAACATACAGACAGACAAACAAAAATTTCAAAAAGCGATTTTCGGTTTCAGGGTGGTTAATTATATATGTTAGGACCAATTATTTTTGGAAAATCGAAAATTACCAGAAAAATTTCGGCTACAGATTTATTATTAGTATAGATATACGTTAACTCCAACATCAGACATTGGCGACTAACAATTCATGGAAACGTCCCGCTCTTCCGAAATTGTACTCTAGATACATTATTATATGCAGACGATCAGGTTCTTTTTGCTACAAATGAATACGAGCAATACTCAATATATCATTTGAATATAATAGCACAAAATTTCAATATGAAAATTTCCCCAAACAAAACAAAAATTATGGCGTTGCAAGGTAAACAGCCAGTTAGGAGTAAAATTTGCATTGGAACCCATACGTTAGAATTGGTAAACTCATTTAAATATTTAGGTTATAATTTGACATATTTACCTGTCACTGATGTATCTGAAAATATTCAACATTTTAATGGAGCCTTAAGAAACAGCAACAATTTTTTCACAACCACGAAAACCCAAAATCATACCAGGTTAAAAGCATATAAAGTTGTAGCAAGACCTGTCCTCATGTATGGTAGTGAGGCCTGGACTGTCCGAAACTCAGATGTTCAACGCCTAACAACTGCGGAAATGAGATTTCTGTGGAGGACTGCCGGCTACAGCTTGCTTGACCACAAAAGGAATGAACTAATTACAAAAGAATTGGAAATTACACCTATTTATGAACATCTCAACCACTAGAGACAAAAATGGCTTAACCATGTCAATAGGATGGACCGTTCCAGACTCCCAAGACAAATTCTCCGCTATATACCACATGAAAGACGATCTTTGGGACGCCCCCTGAAAAGATGGACGGAGACCGTAACAGGCCACTAGGCCTAATACCTGCAAGGACGATGACGATGATGATGATGATGATGATGATGATATTAGTAGGTTTATAATCAGTGCCGGATAGGCAGTTTTTAGGGCGGCAATTTCCAGGAGGGCGGCATTTTTCTCTTTTTCTTGTTTTATTTATTTTTCCATTTTGCAGTGATATTTGTTTTTAAAACACTTGTATTTAAATCGTTTCTTAAGTTTGCTTTGAACAGCTTGTGGAAGTTGGATACTGTTTTCTTATCTCATTGTCGTGGTCGTGGCGAGAGTAAAAGGAAAGTGTGCAGCTGTATAGTTATATAGCAATGCCGGTATCATGTTATTATCACAGTTTAGTATATACAGTCACGAAGCTCAATACGTAGTAAATATGCATCCATAGATAGTTGCTCACCACTAGGGCCGCTAATATAGCCTCATTACAGACAATGAGAAATAGTACCGGCACAGTCTATTGTTCCCAGCACCCTCACAACTCAAGCTTCGTGACTGTATATACTAGACTGTGTTATTATACTCGTATTATCAACTGCTTGTAGGCTATAAACAAGAATGCATTGTTGAAAATCAAATTGGATGTGTGTTTATTGTATTATCGCTATGAATAGTAACCAGAACTCTCAGTTACATTTCCAATATAATATATTATCGTCAACTATACCATTTTAATAACTTTCCAGTATGTGCACTATATAATTCGATAGGAAAGATTTATCCCGCAAAGAGTTGGAGTTTATTTTTCAATTTACTTCATACTACCTATTGAAGTAAGAAATACTCGTAATAATTATACCACCAACAAAAACAATGCTTAAATAGTAATATACGTTACAAGAGCGGTATGTTGACGTTTTCATGTTCGAGGAAAAGATTGAAAAAGCGAAACGTAGTTGAGCTTTTTTAATTTCCGAGAACATGAAAACAAACATACCGCTCGTGTATCGTACATTATTTTGTGCGAAGATCGTTTATTACATACCTGAAAGACGAATTTCTAATTAGTTGCAATTAAATCTTCATGTTGGTTTCTGTTTAATGACGCCAACTTCGGAACACCAAAATATCTTTCTTCAACATTGTTGCTTGTAAAATGTTTTCTGTGTTTACTATACTCCAGCAGGCCGTTATATACGTCTGTCTTTTTTTCCCCCAGTCTATAAATGCGAACTTAAAACAAACGGTGAAGTTATGTAATGATTTATTTTTCATTTTAATATTTTAACAATATTATTTATATAACATATTGCAGTAATAACATCCGCATCTGGAATCTTGTTATTTTTTCACGGCTTCCTTAATGTTACTTGTATCAGGAATGCAATAAGTTTCGTGGAGTAGTAGACTTTACTTAATTTTTGCGAATATTTAAAAACAATAATTAACATTGCAATTTAGGTGAAATTGCATTGGTAAGTTTCAATTTATAATTATTACTATGTTAAACGTCTCTAAAAATAATATGTTAAAAGCCTAAAGCAGTAAATGAATGTCGCGCTTAAGCGGTAAGAAGAGGGAAATTGTTATGTGTGTTAGGTTGGGAATACTGAATGTGGTATTTCACACTTACCGCGTATTGGTTCTGTGCGGAAAACAAGCAAATACGCACGATCTCGCACAAAATAAATCACAGCCTGGCATTCACATATCAGTCTTGTTTCAACAATGAATAAGTTTAAATATATTATTTCTTTCCATCGATTCTGATGTACTTCGTCAGATCGACTTTGATGACATCATCAATGCTTTCTCTGTGAAGAAAGTGCGAAGGAAATCTTTATAATTCACAAGTAAGATGCATGTAGTTTGATTCCAGTAATTTGTTTTCTGAATTGTAACATTTCATTTAAAGCTAATTTAAACTAAACTTGACCTGTATAATAGCTGCTCATAAACTGTTTGTGGGAGTTGGGGGATGGCGGAAAATTTTAGCACTGCCTAAGGGCGAAACTATACCTAAATCCGGCCCTGTTTATAATATCATCGTCCGCCGTTACCGTTTGGTCTAAAGCGTCATTTCTTGAATTACCGATTTGTATTTGTAAATTTAATATTCATTGTAATTATAATTGTAATTGTATTCTTGATATTTTAGTTGTAATACCCTCGCCAATACAATGAATGTTAAAATTCTGTAACTTAAATACAGTACTAAGAAAACAAAGAAAATTTTATTCCGTTGTCCCCGCAAAGAAGGAAATAACCCTTCAATAGTAGCTAATTCTTAAAACTTGTCCAAAATATAATTACTATTTCAATAATATGTGATTTAACACAATTCTGCTTTCATGTAAATATTGTGTGTCTCACTCTCCCTATGGACGGTCCTGCTGCCTGGCACCTTAAATCTGGATTTTTATCGTTAGGTATAGAACTCTACAATAGTATTTCTTCTGGTCAGGTTGGTAACCTCTTTATAGGAAAATTCTTAGTTTTGATCTTCCACAGCCGAAACAGATCGTCGGGTCCAGTCTTTGTTGGTAATTTATTATTATTATTATTATTATTATTATTATTATTATTATTATTATTATTATTATTATTATTACTACTACTACTACTACTACTACTACTACTACTACTTACTTACTTACTTGCTTACTTACTTACTTACTGGCTTTTAAGGAACCCGGAGGTTCATTGCCGCCCTCACATAAGCCCGCCATCGGTCCCTATCCTGAGCAAGATTAATCCAGTCCCTACCATCATATCCCACCTCCCTCAAATCCATTTTAATATTATCCTCCCATCTACGTCTCGGCCTCCCCAAAGGTCTTTTTCCTCCAGCCTCCCAACTAACACACTATATGCATTTCTGGATTCGCCCATACGTGCTACATGCCCTGCCCATCGCAAACGTCTGGATTTAATGTTCCTAATTATGTCAGGTGAAGAATACAATGCGTGCAGTTCTGTGATGTGTAACTTTCTCCATTCTCCTGTAACTTCATCTCTCTGAGCCCCAAATATGTTCCTAAGCACCTTATTCTCAAACACCCTTAACCTATGTTCCTCTCTAAAATTGAGAGTCCAACTTTCACAACCATACAGAACAACCGGTAATATAACTGTTTTATAAATTCTAACTTTCAGATTTTTTGACAGCAGACTGGATGATAAAAGCTTTGCAACCCAATAATAACAGGCTTTTCCCATATTTATTCTGTGTTTAATTTCCTCCCGAGTATCATTTATATTTGTTATTGTTGCTCCCAGGTATTTGAATTTTTCCACCTCTGCAAAAGATAAATTTACAATTTTTATATTTCCATTTCGTGCAATATTCTGGTCACGAGACATAATCATATACTTTGTCTTTTCGGGATTTACTTCCAAACTTATCTCTTTACTTGCTTCAAGTAAAATTTCCGTGTTTTCCCTTATCGTTTGTGGATTTTCTCCTAAGATATTCACGTCATCCGCATAGACAAGCAGCTGATGTAACCCGTTCAATTCCAAACCCTCTCTGTTATTCTGAACTTTCCTAATGGCATACTCTAGACGTCTAGAGCAAAGTTAAAAAGTAAAGGTGATAGTGCATCTCCTTGCTTTAGCCCACAGTGAATTGGAAACGCGTCTGACAGAAACTGACCTATACGGACTCTGCTGTACGTTTCACTGAGATACATTCTAATTAATCGAACTAGTTTCTTGGGAATACCAAATTCAATAAGAATATCATATAAAACTTCTCTCTTAACCGAGTCATATGCCTTTTTGAAATTTATGAATAACTATGTACTGTGCCCTTATACTCCCATTTTTTCTCCATTATCTGTCGAATACAAAATATCTTATAAATAGTGGATCTATTACGCCTAAAACCTCACTGATGATCCCCAATAATTTTATCTACATATGGAGTTAATCTTCTCAGAAGAATATTGGACAAAATTTTGTACGACGTCAACAAAAGTGATATTCCTCGAAAGTTACTACAGTCAGTCTTGTCCCCCTTCTTAAAGATAGGTACAATTATGGACTCCTTCCATTGTTCTGGTACAATTTCCTTTTCCCAAATAGCAAGTACAAGCTTATAAATCTCGCTAGATAATGCGCTTCCACCCTCTTGTATTAATTCTGCTGGAAATTGATCGATACCTGGAGACTTGTAATTTTTCAGACTTTCTATCGCAATTTCGACTTCTGAAAATGTTATTATTATTGTTATTGTTATTATTATTATTATTATTATTATTATTATTATTATTATTATTACTACTACTGAACTTCTTTCGTTAGATTTTTTACTTATAGCAGACATTTACAAGTAGTTCGACTATCGTGTTACGTAATATATGGCGTAAGACAACACAAGACCTACAGAAGTCATTCGTAAACATATACTTCTATGCCGAGAATGGAACTCGAGTCAGTTGACTCTGACGCTCATTAAATATCGTCGCTTCATTATGAGTTAACATTTCTTCTAGCATTATTCTCCTCCCACTATTTCTTTTCCTCTTCTTCACACTTCTTTGTATTCTTTTTCGAGGATTTGCTATAGGCCTACTCGTACTGAGGTTAGGGATTTTTAATACGAACAATGGGAAGTTTTTATTTAAAATTGTGTTCGATAATTGCTTTCTCATTCAGAACTGTTCACAAACACGGACTAAGCAAACACTCGCCACATAATTGTGTTATGAATGTATACAGTAACAATAAATTGCTTTTGCTAACAATCGCAGGAGCGCAATGTGATGTACTATCGATTTAAAACTCGATTTAAAGCATTCATTATTGAACCGCGAACGCAGTGGCATATCCCAGCATACCTCTCCGGCATAGAAGCAATGCCTTTCCCTAATTGGTGCTTGTCGCAAGCCTGAAGTATGTAGGAAGGCACGTACGGCTTCAAATATCGTTCAGAAATATCCGGCATGGACAGTTAAATAGATCAGATGAGGTTCAGAAGCTTTCGCTGTTTGAACGAGAAATTTCACGTATCACAGTCATTCATTTTGTATCTTCTTTTTATCGTTGCTTGATATTATTATTATTATTATTATTATTATTATTATTATTATTATTATTATTATTATTATTATTATTATTATTATTAAGGGTACAGTACATCAGTTATTCATAGATTTAAAAAGGCGTATGACTCGGTTAAGAGAGAAGTTTTATATAATATTCTTATTGAATTTGTTATTCCCAAGAAACTAGTTCAATTAATATGTGCATTTTAGTGAAACTTAAGCAGAGTCCGTATAGGCCAGTTTCTATCTGATGCGTTTCCAATTCACTGCGAGCTAAAGCAAGGAGATGCACTATCACCTTTACTTTTTAACTTCGCTCTAGAATATGCCATTAGGAAAGTCCAGGATAACAGAGGGTTTGGAATTGAACGGGTTACATCAGCTGCTTGTCTATGCGGATGACGTGAATATGTTAGGAGAAAATCCACAAACGATTAGGGAAAACGCGGAAATTTTACTTGAAGCAAGTAAAGAGATAGGGTTGGAAGTAAATCCCGAAAAGACTAAGTATATGATTATGTCTCGTGATCAGAATATTGTACGAAATGGAACTATAAAAGTTGGAGATTTATACTTCGAAGAGGTGGAAAAATTCAAATATCTTGGAGCAACAGTAACAAATATAAATGACACTCGGGAGGAAATTAAACTCAGAATAAATATGGGAAATGCCTGTTATTATTCGGTTGAGAAGTTTTTGTCTTCTAGTCTGCTGTCAAAAAATCTGAAAGTTAGAATTTATAAAACGGTTATATTACCGGTTGTTCTGTATGGCTGTGAAACTTGGACTCTCACTTTGAGAGAGGAACAGAGATTAAGGGTTATTGAGAATAAGGTTCTTAGGAAAATATTTGGGGCTAAAAGGGATGACGTTACAGGAGAATGGAGAAAGTTACACAACACAGAACTGCACGCATTGTATCCTTCACCTGACATAATTAGGAACATTAAATCCAGACGTTTGAGATGGGCAGGGTATGTAGCACGTATGGGCGAATCCAGAAATGCATATAGAGTGTTATTTTGGAGGCCAGAGGGGAAAATACCTTTGAGGAGGCCGAGACGTAGATGGAAAGATAATATTAAAATGGATTTGAGGGAGGTGGGATATGATGATAGACACTGGATTAATCTTGCTCAGGATAGGGACCTATGGCGGGCTTATGTGAGGGCGGCAATGAACCTTCGGGTTCCTTAAAAGCCACTTGTAAGTAAGTATTATTATTATTATTATTATTATTATTATTATTATTATAAGTGTTTGGTGTGAACTATAAGTCGTAACATGAGCTGCTGCCAAGAAGTCAAAAGGAGGATCAATATTTGTATCCTTGTGTCGTGTTGTGCACCTCTCCGTTGATCCCACGGTATGACAAATGTCTCAATTCTAGCTGGGAATATGTTGAAAAATAGCGCAAAAATTGCTGTATTTGTTCCAATAAATCTTTCCATGAAATTGTGCTTTTTTTCTGTAAACGGCCCCAGGGAAAATCACTTTCTGGACGTAATTTGTATAAGCTCTTCTTTTGACATTATTAACATGGTGGAAGAAAAAAAATTAACTTTTTTATCTGCCACCCTCCCCCCCGCATCAGGATATTTGCTTGTGAGCTTAAACCCGTGCAGACAGAAGCGTTTCCCACGGAAATAATGCTTGCCCCCTTAGACATTTGGGGAAAATTGCAAGATAGAGTATTGGTTCCTATCTTATTTATGCTTGTTTTGATGTGGTCTATTATTATGCCCTGGTCTTCGAAGACGACATTTAGCATTCACTCTGTATAATATGATTATGTTTGAGCACGTTTTCTTCCAAAACAAGACTAACATTATTTAAAAGGTTGTTATTGTGCAAGTCACTTGAAAACTCGCTGAGTCCGTAGAATGGTGGATACAAAACCTAACCCAGTTCTTCCATAAAAATGAACTGAACGAGTTTTGGGATCACATTCTTCAGGAATTGTTTAATGCTTTAAAGAATTTAGTTACTGATGAGATTACTAGAATTATTTATGTAGCAGTTGAGATTACAAGTGAATCGATGATTATACAGTTGTCTTTTTACATTTATTTAATCTGCTCTGATACTGTAATATTGGCTTATTTATTGACTTTTGTTGGAAGGATGATTTTTAGATTATTATTCAGTGTATTGCCACATCTAACAGTGATTACAACCATTAATTAACACATAAATAATACAAAGGCCAACACACAAGGATATTAATACCACACGGCAGCCGTGGCGAAAATGTGATCGTGCGCCGAGCCACTGTGTAACCTGCAACGTGCATAGCACCTATGGAGGGAGGCGGACACCCGAAGGGGAAGTGAAGCAACTGTCTGACTTATTAACGGATTTTCATTTTCCTTACGGCAAGCACTCAAATATAATTTTATACAATACAAGGCTACAAACTAATGTTTAGTACGTGTAACGAAGAAAGAAATGAACAATAAATGAACAATATCACAACCTAAAATTAACTGTCTTCAGAATGTCTCTGCGACAAAGTTTCAAAATCAGGAATTATGTCACTTACTGCCAGTCGTAGTTGATCACGAAGATATTTGTCTGTCAATCGTGATCTAAATTTGGTTTTTACTGTTTTCATTGTTCACAAACGTAAGTTGTAGCGAACATGACTTCAAAGGAGCAAGCGAAAGAACGAAGCTTCGGATATTTATTTTTGGCAAAGATTTGAAAAGTTCAACATTTGTCAAGTCCTTACATCTAGCTTTCATTTAACATCACA